>SJXQ01007696.1:0-17577 GCA_006408695.1 Aepyceros melampus | reverse complement strand
CTTCAGATAAATGCCAGAAATGAAATTGCTGAATAATATGGTAGTTCTATGTTAAATTTTTTGAGAAATTTCCATACTATTTTCCATAGTGACTTCACCAGTTTACATCACTATTTACATGATATGGTACACCGTACATTGTTTGGTTGAACTCTCCTTTGAAGCTGCCAGTCTTGGGCTTCTATTTGCTTGGATTGTGTTGTTTGCAATTTCAGTTGTACTATACTGCTAGGGATCAGTCTGCTCAAGGTGTCTGCTGCTTCCTGTTTCAGTGTTGGATGATCATGTTACTATAAATTGATTCATTTCTTCTCACCGTTCAATTTGTTTACACATAACTTTGTGGTATTGTCTATGATTTTTTAAGTTCTATATCAGTTATAATTTCTCCTCTTTCCTTTTATATTTTGTTCAGTTGTGTTATTTCTTTTTTCTTTCTGAACTGGTTTTGAATTATGTTTATCTTTTCAAAAACCTAGCTCTTGGTTTCATTAATCTTTCCTATGAAGATTTTGGCATTTCTCATATTATTTCCTCTTTGATCTTTATTATTTTCTTCTTCCTTCCCAATTCCTGTGGATAGTAGGCTAGGCTGTTCATTTAAGGTCTCTCTTATTTCTTAAGGTAGGCCTGTATTGCTCTACTCTGAAAACTTCCTTTGTTGCATCCCATAGACTTAGGGAGGTTGTACCTTTATTTTTACTTGCTTCAAGTTAGTTTCTGTTTTCCTCTTTGATTTCTTCACTGACCCTATGTTTTCTCAGTAGCATGTTGTTTACTCCCATATGTTTTGTTTTTTCTAACTTTTCTTCTTATAATTAATTTCTAGTTTTATACTGTTGCTATAAAAAAGTTTGACATCATTTCTATCCTCCTAAATTTGTCAACACTAGTTTTACAGCCTAGCACTTGATCTGTTCCATGTGCACTAGAAAAGAGTGTATATACTGCTGTTTTTGCAGGCAGTGTCCTACATCTATTAAGTCCAACTTGTGTGTGCACGCATGCATGCTAAGTCGCTTCAGTCAAACTCTTGAGACCCTGTGGACTGTAGCCTGCCAGATTCCTCAGACCATGGGATTCACCAGGCAAGAAAGTTTGATAAGGCCAGGTGTGACCTCTTTGTATTTTTGATAGAAATCGCATGTGAAATTGTCCAGTCCTGCACTTTTGTTGCTTAGAGATTTTTTTCTTTTTATTACAAATTCAGTACCATTACTAGTGATTGATCTGTTCAAGATGTGTGTCTTATTTTGATAAAGTCTTGGCAGGTTGTATGTTGTAGAAATTCACACTTTCTTCTGCTGTTGCTGCTAATATGTTGGCATACAGCTGTTCATATTGTACTTTTATGATATTTTGTATCTCTGCAATTGGTTATTTACCTTCTTTCATTTCTTAATTTTGTTTATGTGACTTACCTTGTTTCTTCTTGGTAAGCCTGGGTATAGGCTTATCAACTTTATTATCTTTAAAAAATCTTTATTTCATTGATCTTTTCTATTATTTCTATCCTTTATTTCCTGCCTTCTGCTAACTTTGGGCTTTTATATTTCTTATTTTTATAACTATTTTAGGAGGTAGGTTATTTATTTGAGAGTTTTCTTGATTTTTCAGGAAGTTTTTGTCACTATGAACTTTCCAAACTGATTTGCTGCATCCCATGTAGTTTAGAGTAATGCATTTCCATTTTCCTTAGTCTCAAGGTATTTTCTAATTTTCTCTCTGAGACCTTCATTGACCAATTTTTTATTTTTTATTTTTTGGTAGCATATTTAGTCCCTCATGCTTTTTCCCATTTTCTTTCTGCAATTTACTTTTAGTTTCATACTGTTGTGATAAGAGAAAAAAGCTTTCTATAATTTCTGGCTTCTCAAATTCATAGGGATTTGTTTGTGGCCTAGCATGCTGAGCACAGAAGAATTGATGCTTTTGAACTGTGGTGTTGGAGAAGACTCTTGAGAGGCCCTTGGACTGCATGAGACCTTCATTGACCAATTTTTTATTTTTTATTTTTTGGTAGCATATTTAGTCCCTCATGCTTTTTCCCATTTTCTTTCTGCAATTTACTTTTAGTTTCATACTGTTGTGATAAGAGAAAAAAGCTTTCTATAATTTCTGGCTTCTCAAATTCATAGGGATTTGTTTGTGGCCTAGCATGCTGAGCACAGAAGAATTGATGCTTTTGAACTGTGGTGTTGGAGAAGACTCTTGAGAGGCCCTTGGACTGCAAGGGGATCCAGCCGGTCCATTCTGAAGGAGATCAGTCCTGGGTGCTCTTTGGAAGAACTGATGCTGAAGCTGAAACCTCAGTACTCTGGCCACCTCATGCAAAGAGTTGACTCATTGGAAAAGACTCTGATGCTGGGAGGGATTGGAGGCAGGAGGAGATGGGGACGACAGAGGATGAGACGGCTGGATGGCATCACCGACTCGATGGACGTGAGTTTGGGTGAACTCCAGGAGTCGGTGATGGACAGGGAGGCCTGGCATGCTGATATTCATGGGGTTGCAAAGAGTTGGACACGACTTAGCGACTGAACTGAAGTGAACTGATACTTAAAGAGAATGTATATTCTACTACTTTGGGATGCATTGTCCTATAGATGTATATGGAGCAGAGTTAGTCTACTGAACCAATGAAGACCATTGATGTAATTGAGGTGTTAAAGCCCCATACTCTTATTGTATTGGGTTGGGGCCAATTGGCTCTGTTTCCTCTAAGTGTGTTTTCTTCTCTCCCTTTACCAGATCCCTTGCCCCAGAGTGGGTAAAGTGCTGAAGCAAGTTGGGGCGTTTGGGGGCTCTTCACTTACATCTTCTGCAGACAGAGGTCTGCAGGTGCTCTGCATGGGCAGGCACCCATATTTACTTCTTTCACTCTGCACAGACTCAGCCTGTTCCAGGCCCTCTTTGATCTTCACAGCTGATCACTGCCCCTAGTTTCTGCCATTCCTGGACAGCTGTGGAGCCACAGGGCCTTTGTGATCTCCTTGCATGTACTGAGGGGCAAGATGTCATGGAGTGGCTGCTACCAGAGATCTGGGCTGCTTCTGATGCCCTGCTGAGTAAGCACCAAGCATAGCTGCTCTTTCTGCCCCACCCAAGCTCTATCCCAAGACCAGGTTACTTCTGCCTCCACACTCAGGCCTTATCTCTTGTTGTCATTGCTCCAGGTTCAATGCCACACCTTGACATGGAGTGAACAGTACCAGAATATTTGCTAGGAATGGGGCATGTTCTGAGGTGATCATGAGAACATCAGCAGCTGGTAGAATAGGATTCTCTACCCCCTGCCTCAGGAACAGGCCAGCATATACTGTTCTCATGAGCAAAGTCCAAGCTTCTCACTGCTTATCTGTTTATCTCAGGAGTCCATCCACCAACCAAGAGCTTTGTCTCCCCTGCATCAGACCCCAGGAGTAGGAATTCAATCTGTGGGTCTTAGGAATCCCTCCCCAGAGTGGGGGTCCAGCTGTGTATTTTCCCTTTTCTTCTGAGTGTCGTTCCAAAGCACTAATGTCAGCAAGAGTGTTTTTCTTCCCTTCCTGCTTGGTTACCTATGCTTCTTCCTGATTGTCTTGGTTGTATTGGAAACTTTCATCTAATTTTCTGTTACATTTCATCGAGAATTATTCTCCATGTAGATGTATTTTTGATGTTTTTATGGTGAGCTCCACATTTTCTTACCATCATCTTGATTGATCTTTCCTTAGAGTTTTTGTTAAATAATATTCCATCATCTGAAAATAGTGACAATTTTGCTTCTTCATTTTTAATGGGATGATTTTAATTTTTCTTTCCTAATTTCTCTGGCTAGGACTTCCAACATTGTATTGAATAAACTGGCAGAAGTGGGCATTTTTGTCTTGTTCATGATTAGAAGAAAAGCTTTAGTTATTCACTATAACTGTGAGCTTGTCATAAATGGCTTTATTTCATCTTGTTATTTTTCCTCCATGCTCACTTTATTGGATTTTTAAGTCATAAATGGATACTGAATTTTTTCAAATGTTTTTTCTACATTTGTTGAGATGATCATGTTTTTACCCTACATTTACAGTGTATGTAAGTCATATACACTGATTTCCTGATGTTGTACCATCCTTGCATTCCTGAAATAAATTTCAAATGATCATGGTGTATGAGCCTTTGATTGTACTGTGAATTTGTTTTCTGACTATCTGGTTGAGAAGTTTTACTTCTATGTTTATCAGTGATACTGGTTTGTATTTTTTCTTCTTGTGTCCTTCTCGTTTTTTGGTAACAAGTTTATTTCATCTGTTATTTTCCCCTCCATGCTCACTTTATTGGATTTTTAAGTCATACATGGATACTGAATTTTGTCAAATGTTTTTTTCTACATTTGTTGAGATGATCCTATGTTTTTACCCTACATTTACAGTGTATGTAAGTCATATACACTGATTTCCTGATGTTGTACCATCCTTGCATTCCTGAAATAAATCTCAACTGATCATTGTGTATGAGCCTTTGATTGTATTGTGAATTTGTTTTGTGACTATCTTGTTGAGAAGATTTACTTCTATGTTTATCAGTGATACTGGTTTGTATTTTTTCTTCTCGTGTCCTTTTTTTGGTAACAAGGTGATGCTCGCCTCATAACATAAGTTTGGAGGTTATCCCTTTTCTGTTTTTTTATAAGTTTAAGAAAGATTGGTATTAATTCTTTTGTGAAAATTTGATAGAGTTCACCAGGTAAACTTTCTTTGTTTTTAGATTCCTGTTTGTGTTTAGATTCCTGATTCAGTTTCATTAGTATTAATGAGTCTGTTTAGGTTTTCTTTTTCTTTATGATCTAATATTGGTAAAATGTATGTTTCTAGGAATTTATTCAGTTTCTCTAGGTGGTCAAAATTATAGACATATTCAGTTCAGTTCAGTTCAGTTTGGTCGCTCAGTCATGTCCAACTCTTTGCAACCAGTACTTTGGCCACCTCATGTGAAGAGTTGACTCATTGGAAAAGACTCTGATGCTAGGAGGGATTGGAGGCAGGAGGAGAAGGGGACGACAGAGGATGAGATGGCTGGATGGCGACTCGATGGACGTGAGTCTGAGTGAACTCCAGGAGTTGGTGATGGACAGGGAGGCCTGGCGTGCTGCGATTCACAGGGTCGCAAAGAGTCAGACGCGACTGAGTGACTGAACTGAACAGAACAGAAACATTGTGAAGATACTTTTATTCATGACATAGCTTTGGGTGATGTATCCTTACCAATCTATAGAATGATGATATAAAGTAGAATTCATGATTGCTGAAGAAAAATAAGATGTGTGTTTTTATAAAAAGTAATAAGGAATGGAATTACATTCTATTAAGGAAAAGGAAAGTAAGTCTAAACTTACAGGTGGCTGTCCTCTAAATGGACAAATGAAGTGATGAATACAGAAAGTATTAAAAAAAAGGTGTGTAGCAAGTGAAAAAAGAGTTTTGTGCATGGTACAAGTTTTTTAAGACATTAAACTACCTTTGAAGTCTTATTGTTACTATGACTAAGTGAATAACTGTTGCTTCACAGTGAATATAAGCCGGTACCAAACAGGAATTTTGTTTTCTCTCGCTGATTAAAAGAACAAAGTTGTCTTGGAATGTGGCTTTTGATAACAGACTATAGCACATATGAACAAAGCTCATTCTGCTTCTGCAAAAATTAACCCCTCTTTGGGGAATTTAAAATGGATAAAAAATGGCTATAAACCAAACAGCTGGGGCTATGAGAAGTGCAAGATGACTGCTTGGCTTTTCCTGGCTCCCTGACAAACCTCATTTTTATTTGATAAGATAATTCCTTTCCTGGCTTCAGGATTAATATCCCATAATAGAAAAAAAAATTGGTTAAAATGTGCTTTCCACAATCTCCAGTGATCGGGGCACCCACTTTGCTGGACAGGTCATGCAGACATTGGCAAAAACTTCATGAGTTTCTTGGAGACTATTGCTTTCACTGATGTCCTTGGTCATTGGGCAGGGACAACAGAACAAAGGGATCAATTGCATGGGATTGAGTAGACTGCTAAATGTGATCACAAGTTTCATGACTTTTTGTCTGACATATTGTTGGCTTTTAATCTGTGTTTTCAGATATACAGAAGCACTTCTCCTCTAGTTACTGATGGTTTAAAACAATCTAGTGATTTACTCCTATAGGTAAAATTATACCTTTTTTTCTTTCTGCCTCATCCCTCCAGAAACTGGAAACACTTGGGTTCTGAACAGCCTTATCAGGTAAATAAAAAGACTGTCTCCCGACATATACAGAAATCTCAACGTATACTGGGGAGCTCTAAAAGACAAATCCACTCAATGATGTCAGGCCTCTGGCATCTATTATGTTTCACTGAATATTAAGTTCCAGTTTTGTTCATTAATGTCTGTATTTCTAAGACTCACTCCTTAGATAGTTCCTTGTGGTTATGTTACATTGCTAAGAGGCTTAATTAAGTTGTTAAAAAGGACACTCTTTTGAGTTTGTTTCTAAAGCTGATCTCAGTAACTAGTCTTTGAATAAAGATCAGATGCTCCAGGATCTACAACCAGATCAACAGCAGCCCATAGTCATTTAACAAACTAAGTCAGATGACCTGGAGTTGTCACTTGCGAAGTTGTGAAGTCAGTGAGTTGTGTCCGATTCTTTGTGATCTCATGGACTGTAGCCCACCAGGCTCCTCCATCCCTGGAATTTTCTAGGCAAGAGTACTGGAGTGAGTTGCCATTTCCTTCTCTAGAGGATCTTCCCAACCCAGGGATTGAACCCAGGTCTCCCACATTGCGGGCAGATGCTTTTACCGTCTGAGCCACCAGGCAATCACTACAGATGGAGATGTCACAGGCTATACCTAATAGAAGTTCTTAAGTTCTTACTTATGATTCTACTATTACTGCCAACTGTATTGTTTTCTGTTGCCTGTTTCAAGAAGTGTTGTCCCTTACATTATCAGGCGTGTGACTGAGCCACTGACATAACAATGGTATACAGTTCCATATGAAATCCCTAATTATAATGGTGTGACTGTATATGAGAAGAAGCACCAAGAGGGAATATTTTCCTGCACCAAGAGGCTAGTGAGACAGCTGCAGTCTAGAGACTTTCGCTACTCAGAGGGCCTAATCCAGTAACAGCGCATTGAGTGGCCTGTCAGTTAAATCTTTGACAGACCTGGGAATGAGTCTTCCCAGCACCATGGGACAAAATGGCCATGAAGTGCCCCCCAAACCATGGTCAAAATCATGGCCATAAAGGGGCCCTGCGACTGGAAACTGGCACTTGCTGTCTGCCTCTACAGATTAAATCATGGACACTACATCTGCTGACCTTCAACATCGCCTAATGGAATTCAGGGTGAAAATCAGAAATTAGACACTTGCTCTGTGCTCTGAAAAAGGTGGATGAAGCAGTCCTTTGGATAGTTAGATATTGAAAGGTTGTTGCTGAACCACACAAAGATGCCGGAATCTTCGGCCTCCAGAGGAGAAGAATTCAATCCAGGGCCAGAGACGAGGCTTGATCACCCAGAGCTTTTGTGTAATAAAGTTTTGTTAAAGTATAAAGGAGATAGAGAAAGCGTCTGCCATAGACATCAGAAAGGGCTAGAAAGAGTACCCCCTTGCTAGTGTTAGGAATGGAGTTTTATACTCTCCAATAAATCCAAAGAATATCTGGAGGTTGTAAAGACCTCACCAGACCTACTCCCATAATTTACATTTTAAAATAACAGGATTAGCCAGAAGGTTTAATCCAGAGACTGTCCTCAGGCAAGATACATTATTGTTATATAATCCTAAGGAATGTGAGTTGGAGGCGGGGGAGTTTCTCCTTTCTTCCTCCTTGAGAATTCCAGAACCCTCTCTCCTTGGGGACCCCTAGACTTCTTATCAACCTGCCTAGGAAATGACTCTCTCAATATTTTCAGGTAAAACATTTCTTAAGCCCAAATTCTTGTATACCCTTCTCATACCCAGAAAAACACTAAAATTGTTAATGGTGACAACTACTTTGGCTTATATGTTAATACCCTAATAAGAGGCCAAACTTGGACAAATTTAGGCAACTGGCTACCTGGCTGTAAGTCTCCCTAACACAGCTGACTGTATAGGGGTTCAGACTCATTCTTCTAAAAAGAAATGGTAAGATTTAGTTTGTCTCTTAAGATGCAGATTGTCACTCTTGCAGCTACTGCTAACCAGGTTTGTTTTACCTACATTCAAAATGCGTGAACATGCCAAATGGCTCCATTCTTATAAACAGGACAGCCAGTGTTGACTGTATCTAGACCAGGATCAAAGTTACTACCAAATGTAACCTGATTCTTACTCTTGCTTGGACTGTTAATTACAATGCTTCTTCTACTCTTTTTGGTCTCTGAGTTTTAATCTGCTTCTCTAGTTTGTTCTTTCCAAACGATACAATGGTTTCCCAAAGTGAGAGTGATGCAGAGATTCTGGTCACTCTTCAAAATGGACTCCCCTGATGTTCCACTCTGGTCACTGATACAATCTTGGTTTACCAGCTCTCCTTGGTGAAAAACTATCTTTACTGCAGTTATTGTAATTGTTCTGTTTTACTGTTTGTTCCTCACATCTGTAACTGTGTAATGAGATCTGTTTCTAACCATCTGAAAACATTGAAATTACAAATGATTGTTCATACTCCTACAATTTCTACTGCTTCTAGCTATTACTTGGGACCCTTGCATCAGAAATCCTAAATAAAAGGGGAAGGAGAATACACTGCTTCAGTAACTTAGATGTGGCACCCCTCACCCGCAGGAAGCACTGACTGACAGATTTCTCTGCCTCTTTGCCTTCAGCAACAATATTCTCCTAAAAAGAAAAGAGGGGAATGACAGAGTTACCTTAGGCAGGTAGATAAGGAGTCCAAGCCTAAGGCCCCTTTAAAGAAGAGGTAAACATTCTTTTCAGAGAAGGCAGTTGCACCCCACTCCAGTACTCTTGCCTGGAAAATCCCATGGATGGAGGAGCCTGGTAGGCTGCAGTCCATGGGGTCACGAAGAGTCGGATACGACTGAGTGACTTCATTTTCGCTTTTCACTTTCATGCATTGGAGAAGGAAATGGCAACCCACTCAAGTGTTCTTGCCTGGAGAATCCCAGGGACTGGGGAGCCTGGTGGGCTGCCATCTATGGGGTGGCACAGAGTTGGACACGACTGAAGTGACTTAGCAGCAGCAGCATCAAATTAGTGGGGCGGGTAACCTCCTACCCACTTCTGATGTCTACGTCAGAAACTTTTTCTGTCACATTCACTTTAAATAAAATCTACACAAAGCTCTAAGTGAATGAGACTGTCTTTGGTCCAGGAATTAAATCTCCTTTGGACACCACGAATCCAGCGGCACCAATCACCATTCACTCTAAGCTATCACCAGGGAATTGTATACTTTGATATATTTTACTTTTGCTAAGGAACATCTTTTCGTTTCAGCTTGTAGAACTCCTTTTAACATTTCCTAGTAGACTGATCTAATGGTCATGACAACCCACTCCAGTATCCTTGGCCTGGAAAATCTCATGGACAGAGGAGCCTGGTGGGCTGCAGTCCATGGGGTCGCAAAGAGTCGGGCACGACTGAGTGACTAACACACACACAATGATCATGACGTCCTTCAGCTTTTGCTTGTCTGGAAAATTCAGTATCTCCTTCACTTCTAAAGGACAACTTTGCTAGATGTTCTTTCTTTCAATTGACTTTTTCCGCCTTTCCTTACCTCTTGTCCTTCTCCCTTATAATTCATGTCATAGGCCCTTGAACATCCTCAACTATTGCAAGGACCAAGGGCAAAGTATGTGGCTGAAAAAAAAAAAAAAAACACAGAATCAAGAACCCATGCTAAGCTGATTGGTGAGTCTCATCTTCTATGTGAAAACACTCTATCAAGACCTGTCAAGACTCAGATAGGTGGCTGTCTTATCTATGTGCAAACCAACACAGAGAGTGAAGGAAACTGAGGAAACAGGAAAATGTTCCAAACAAAAAAATAACAAAGTTTCAGAGACAGTCCTCATTGTTATGAAGAGAAGTGATTTACATGGTACAGTTTGAAATAATGGTTTAAAAGATGTTCACTAATGTCAGAATAACAAGGTGTGAACAAAGCAGAAATTTCAGCGAGCAGATAGAAAATAGTTTAAAGTAACAAACAGCAACTGCAGATCTGGTTTCTTGTTGTTTTCATTTGCATGTTATAATTTTCCATCTCTTCAGTTTCAGTGTCTGTGTGTCTTTATCTCTGAAGTGAGTTGATTGTAAGCAGCATAGAGATGGGTCCTTTTTTATTTCCAATCAGCAAGTCTACATCTTTTGATTGTATCACATTTGATATCAAAATGACTTATAAAAACAGCTTCATTCTTATATTAAAATGTTGTATCCTGCAACTTCACTGAATTATTAGTTTTGAGAGCTTTTTAATGACATCTTTATGGTTTTATATATACTAACATATCATCTGCCAATAATGATAGTTTTACTTCTTCCTTTGCAATTCAAATTCTTTTTATTTCTTTTTCTTGTCTGATTGCTATAACAAGGACTTCCAATATGATGTTAAATAGAAGTGCTGAGATTGACAGTTCTCATCTTGTTCCTGAATTTAGAGAAATGGCTTTCAGCTTTTCACCATTGAGTTTGATATTAACTGTGTATTTGTCATAATTGACCTTCATAATGTTGAGATGTCTTCCCTCCAAACTTACTTTGATGACAGTTTTCATCACAAATGGTAGTTGAATTCAGCAAATATTTCCCTGCATGTATTAAGATAATCATATAATTTTTATCTTTTTGTTAATGTGGTATATGATAGTGATAGATTTGCAAATATTGAAACATTCTTTTATCCCTATAATAAACCCAACTCGATCATTAAATTGTTTCTATATACTGCTGGATTCAGTTTACTACTCTTTTCTTTAGGAGTTTCTACCTACATTCACCAAAGATACTGGTCTGTAATTTTCTCTTTTGTAGTGTCTTTAGTTTTGTATCAGGGTAAATATGGCCTCATAGAATAAATTGGAGAGTACTCCATTCTGTTCAAGTTTTTGGAATAGTTTGATAAGGGCAGGTGGAACCTCTTCTTTGTATGCTTGGTAGAAATCCCATGTGGAATTGTCCAGTCAGTCCTGCACTTTTGTTGTTTGGAGGGTTTTTTAAATTATAAATTTCATTACTAGTAAATAATCCATTCAAGTGTGTTTCATTTTAATGAAGTCTGGGCAGATTGTATCTTCTAGAACTGTATCCCTTACTTCTAGGTTGTTCTAGGTAGGCATATAACTGTTCACATTATTATTTTATGATATTTCTATCTCTGTGCTATTGGTTGTTATTTTCCTTCCTTCATTTCTTATTTTGTTTAATTGGGTCTTGTGTCTTCTTTTCTTGGTTAACCTGGGGAAAATGTGGTCAATTTTATTTATGTATTAAAAATCTTGGTTTCATTGACTTTTCTTCTATTATTTTTGTCCTTTGTTTACTTCTTCCACTCTATTAACTTTCAGTTTTTATTATTCATTTTTATAACTACTTTAGGAAGTAGGTTATTTATTTCAGATTTTGTTTCTTGAGGAAGGGCTTATCATTATAAACTTCTCAAACTGATTTTACTGTACCTCATATAGTTTGGAGTAATGCATTTGCATTTTCATTAGTCTCAAGGTATTTTCCAATCTTCTGTCTGAGATCAGTTCACTTCCATTGCTCAGTTGTGTCCGACTTTGCAACCCCGCGGACTCCAGCATGCCAGGCCTCGCTGTCCATCCCCAACAGCCAGAGTTTACCCAAACTCATGTCCATTGAGTCAGTGATGCCATCCAACCATTTCACCCTCTATCGTCCCCTTCTCCTCCTGCCCTCAATCTTTCCCAGCATCAGTGTCTTTTCAAATGAGTCAGCTCTTCGCATCAGGTGGGAAAAGTATTGGAGTTTCAGCTTCAACATCAGTCCTTCCAATGAATACTCAGGACTGATTTCCTTTAGGATAAACAGGTTGGATCTCCTTGCAGTCCAAGGGACTCTCAAGAGTCTCCTCCAACACCACAGTTCAAAAGCATCAATTCTTCGGCACTCAGCTTTCTTTATAGTCCAACTCTCACATCCATACATGACTACTGGAAAAACCATAACCTTAACTAGACGGACGTTTGTTGACAAAGTAAGACCTCTGTTGTCTCAGCTTTTTAATATGCTATCTAAATTGGTCATAACTTTCCTTCAAAAGGAGTAAGCATTGTTTAACTTCATGTCTGCTGTCACAATCTGCAGTGGTTTTGGAGCCCCCAAAAATAGTCAGCCACTGTTTCTAATCTTTCCCCATCTATTTGCCATGAAGTGATGGGACCCAGTGTCATGATCTTAGTTTTCTAAATGTTTAGCTTTAAGCCAACTTTTTTCTCTCTCCTCTTTCACTTTCATCAAGAGGCTTTTTAGTGCCTCTTCACTTTCTGCCATAAGGGTGGTGTCATCTGCATATCTGAAGTTATTGATATTTCTCCTGGCAATCTTGATTCCAGCTTGTGCTTCATCCAGACCAGCGTTTCTCATGATGTACTCTGCATATAAGTTAAAAAAGCAGGGTGACAATATACAGCCTTGACATACTCCTTTTCCTATTTGGAACTAGTCTGTTGTTCCATGTCCAGTTTGAACTGTTGCTTCCTGACCTGCATACTGGTTTCTCAAGAGGCAGGTCAGGTGATCTGGTATTTCTGTCTCTTTCAGAATTTCCACAGTTTATTGTGATCCACACAGTCAAAGGCTTTGGCATAGTCAAAAAAGCAGAAGCAGATGTTTTTCTGGAACTCTCTTTCTCTTTTGATGATCCAGTAGATGTTGGCAACTTGATCTCTAGTTCCGCTGCCTTTTCTAAAACCAGCTTGAACATCTGGAAGTTCACGGTTCACGTATTGCTGAAGCCTGGCTTGAAGAATTTTGAGCATTACTTTACTAGCATGTGAGATGAGTGCACATATGTCATAGTTTGAGCATTCTTTGGCATTGCCTTTCTTTGGAATTGAGATATTCCCTGACAAATTGCTTTTTTGTTGTTGTTTTTAGCATTTTTAGTCTCTCATGCTTTTTCTCATTTTCTTTTTGCAATTTATTTTTAATTTTATACTCATGTGATCAGAAAAAAAATGCTTTCTGTAATTTTCCTTCTCTAATTTGTTGAGATTTGTTTTGTGACCTAGCATATGATGTATCCATATGAATGTTTCATGTACACTTAAAACAGAATGTTTATTCTCCTACTTTAGGATACAAGGTCTTGTGGTGATATATGAAGTCCAATTGGTCTATTGTCTATTGTACCAATGAAGGCCACTGATGTACTTGAGGTGTTAAAGTCCCATATTCTTATTTAATTGAGTTGGGCCCAAGTGGGCTCTGTTTCCTTTAAGTGTGTTTTCTCCTGTCCCTTCACCAGGTCCCTTGCCCGTGAGGGGGTAAGGCGTGCAGCAAGTGGGGTCTTTGGAGGCTCTTCAGTTACATCTGCTGTGGATGGAGGCCTGAGCTCTCTCTGATGCTCTGCACAGGCAGGCACTCAAAGTTCCTTCTTTCAGTCTGCACAGATTCAGCCTCAGGTTCAAGACTTCTCTGGTCCTCACAGCTGATCGCTGCTCCCATTTTCTGCCATTCCTGCCCAGTTGTGGAGCCAATGGGCTTTAGTGATGTCTCTGCATGTATCTTGGGGCAAGATATCATGCAGTGGCTGTTGTCAGAGATCTGGGCTGCTCCTGGTGCTCTGNCACAGCTGATCGCTGCTCCCATTTTCCGCCATTCCTGCCCAGTTGTGGAGCCAATGGGCTTTAGTGATGTCTCTGCATGTATCTTGGGGCAAGATATCATGCAGTGGCTGTTGTCAGAGATCTGGGCTGCTCCTGGTGCTCTGCTGAGTAAGCACCAAGCATTGCTGCTCTTTCAGCTGCACCCAGGCTCTACCCCAAAGCCAGGTTACTTCTGCTTCCTACGGTCAAGTCTTAATCTCTGGTTGTCATTGCTCCAGATTCAATGCCATACTTTGACATGGAGTGAGCGGGACTGAAGTGTTTGCTTTTTGAGGGCTAGGGCATGTTTTGAGGTGATCATGAGAAAATCAGCAGCTGGTAGAACAGAATTCTCTTCACCTTGCCTCAGGAGCAAGCCATCACTTGCTCTCCCTGTGAAGAAAGTCCAAGTTTCCCGCTGCCCATAAATTTGTCCCAGCAGTCCTTCCACCACCCAGTGGGGTTGTCTCCCTTGTATTAGAGCCCAGGAGTACAGCATGCAATCTGTGGATCTTAAGAATCCCTCTCAAGGGTAGGTGTCCAGCTGTGTATTTTCCCTTTTCTTCTGAATGTCCTCCTAAGGTCACAGATGTCAACAAGATTGTTTTTCATCTCTTCCTACCTGATTACCTGTGCTTCCTTCTGATAGTCTTGATTGTACTGGAATCCTTCATCCAGTTTTCTGTTACCTTTCATTGAGAATTATTCTACATGTAGATTTAGTTTTGTTGTGTTCATAGTGAGCTTCACATGCTCTTACCCTGTCATCTTGACTGATGTTCTTTATTTTATTCTATAAATAATGTTACATCATCTGCAAATAGTGACAGTTTTACTTCTTTATTTCTAATGGAATGCTTTTAATTTCTTTCTTTAATAATTTGTCTGGCTAGGATTTCCAACACTTTGTTGAATAAACCAGAAGGAGTGGGCGTTTTTGTCTTGTTCCTAATATAGAGAAAAAGCTTCAAATTTTCACCATAACTGTAAGCTTGTCATAAATTGCTTAATTTCATATTGGTCTATTCCTGCTATACTCATTTTGTTGGTTTTTTTAGCCATAAGTGGATGTTGAATTTCGTCAAATGTTAGTAGTACCCAGCCTCTGAGTTATACAGAAAGAATGTCTGTCTGGCCTCAGATGTGTGTTTAATTGGAAGTTTATGTTTCAGGCTGCATCTTTGGCATTTTTGTCTTGTTCCTGATGTAGAGAAAAAGCTTCAGTTTTTCACCATAATGGTAAGCTTGTCATAAATTGCTTTATTTCATATTGGTCTATTCCTGCTATACTCACTTTGTTGGTTTTTTTAGCCATAAATTGATGTTGAATTTTGTCAAATGTTAGTAGTACCCAGCCTCTGAGTTATACAGATAGAATGTCTGTCCGGCTTCAGATGTGTGTTTAATTGGAAGTTTATGTTTCAGGCTGCATCTTTGATGATTAGCAATAGGCCTCTTTTGTGGATCTTTCTCCTGTCTGGCCTTTGCTGCTGTAGAATTCCCTTTAGCATGTGTTGTAAAAGTTCTGAGTTATACAGATAGAATGTCTGTCCGGCTTCAGATGTGTGTTTAATTGGAAGTTTATGTTTCAGGCTGCATCTTTGATGATTAGCAATAGGCCTCTTTTGTGGATCTTTCTCCTGTCTGGCCTTTGCTGCTGTAGAATTCCCTTTAGCATGTGTTGTAAAAGCTGGTTTGGTGGTGCCGAATTCTCTTAGGTTTTGCTGTCTATAAAACTTTTGATTTCACCATCAAATCTGAATGAGCTCTTTGCTGGGTAGAGTTACCTTGTAGGTTTTTCTCTTTCATCACTTAAATATATCTTGCCACTCTCTTTTGGCCTGCAGAGTTTCTGCTAAAAAATCAGGTATTAACCTTATGGGGATTCCTTTGTATGTTATTTTTTCCTTTTCCCTTGCTGCTTTTAATATTTCTCTTTGTGTTTAATTTTTGTTAGTTTGATTAATATGTTTCTTGGTGCATTTCTGTTTGGGATTATCCTGTATGGGACTCTCTGGACTTCCTGGACTTGGGTGGCTTTCCTTCTCCATGTTAGGGAAGTTTTTGACTATAATCTCCTCAAATATGTTCTCATACCCTTTCTTTTTCTTGTCTTTTTCTGGAACCCCTATAATTCAAATGTTGATATGTTTAATATTGTTCCAGAGGTCTCTGACACAGTCCTCAGTTATTTTCATTCTTTTTTCTTTATTCTGATCCTTGGTAGTTATTTCTACCATTCTGTCTTCTAGCTCAATTATCCATTCTTCTGCCTCACTTATTCTGCTATCAGCTCCTTCTGAAGTATTTTTAATTTCAGTATTGTGTTGTTCATTACTGTTTATTCTTTATTTCTTCTAGGTGTTCGTTAAATGAGTAAATCTTTCTTGCATTTTCTCCATTCTATTTTGGTATCTTGAAACTTCTTTACTATCATTACTCTAATTCTTTTACAGATACGTTGGCCTATTTTCTCTTCATGTATTTGGTCTTGTAAATTTTTACCTTTCTCTGTCATCTGTAACATTTTTTCTTCTTGTCATCTCATCTTGTGTGAGTGTGAGTGTGTGTGTGTGTGTGTGTATGTGTGTGATGAGTGTGACTCTATTCCCATCTTGCTAGTTGTTTGGCCTGACATTTCCAGAAGTGGAGTTTGCAGGCAGTTGGGTAGAAGCAAGTCTTGGTGTTAAGATGTGAACCTATTGGATATTTTACTCTGAGTTCATTAAAGGAGACCAGTCCGGGGTATCATTGGAAGGACTGATGTCTTCAAGCTGAAACTCCAATACTTTGGCCACCTGATGTAAAGAGCTGACTCATTTGAAAAGACCCTGATGGTGGGAAAGATTGAGGGCAGGAGGAGAAGGGGACGACAGAAGATGAGATGGTTGGATGGCATCACCGACTCGATGGACATGGGTTTGGGTGGACTCTGGGAGTTGGTGATGGACAGGGAGGCCTGGTGTGCTGTGGTTCATGGGGTTGCAAAGAGTCACACATGACTGAGCGCCTGAACTGAAATGAACTCAGAGTAATATATCCAGAAGCCTGAGAAAGCTGCTTCCTGACAGCGTCTGTGCTCTAGAGTGTACACTGCGGCTTTTTCCTGATCCTTCCTTAGCTCGAGAATAACCCGTCCTTTCCTCCTCCTAGGAAACGTGGAAACATCAGGAAGGTGAGGAAGCCTTGGCTGAGACCCACAAGTATGTGATCCTCTCTTCTTTTCTATTATTATTTCTACTCTTCTGAATCATCTAGAGAGATTCCTGCAAAGGGAAAGAATAGGACATCTATTCTCATGAAAGAATAAAACATCACCCTTTGGGGACAACCAGGCTGGGCAGGGGGCAGAGTGAGTATTTCTCTCCAAGGATCTCAGAAAGCAGTTGTCCAGGTATGTTTGAGGGCTCCAGGGTATGTCCCAAACACAGTGACCAGGGTGCGAGGACTGGATACTGAGTTCAGCCTCAACTACAGCAAGGTGAGCGAGCACCACTTCCCCAGCCTTGGCCGAGGGCGGATCCGAGGACAGTGCTGAGATCCTGAGAGCCTTGGAGTGGGGTGCTAGACTTGGGAAACAGAGACATATCTGACAGGCCTCAGATTCACCCATTGTTCTGAGAATGTGTGCCTTTTTTAGCACAGGGACAATGACAAAAGATCCGCATGAATCTCACTTCAAAATCCTTAAGTTATTCAAAAAAGGAAAACAGAAAATATTTTTATCCACCTTAAAAATGTGTGAAAAGAAAAAAACCACAGAGCTCTGT
>SJXQ01007694.1:0-88270 GCA_006408695.1 Aepyceros melampus | reverse complement strand
CTTTATCGAGCCCACCTTTGCATGAAATGTTCCCTTGGTATCGCTCATTTTTTTGAAGGATCTCTGGTCTTTCCCATTCTGTTGTTTTCCTCTATTTTTTTGCACTGATCACTGAGGAAGGCTTTCTTAGCTCTCCTTCCTGTTCTTTGGAACTCTGCATTCAGATGCTAATATATTTCATTTTCTTCTTTGTTATTCACTTCTCTTCTTTTCAAAGATATTTGTAAGGCCTCCCCAGACAGCCATTTTGCTTCTTTGCATTTCTTTTCCATTGGGATGGTCTTGATCCCTATCTCCTGTACAATGTCACAAACCTCCATCCAAAGTTCATCAGGCACTCTATCTATTAGATCTAGGCCCTTAAATCTATTTCTCACTTCCACTGTATAATCATAAGGAATTTGATTTAGGTCCCATCTGAATGGTCTAGTGGTTTTCTCTACTTTCTTCAATTTAAGTCTAAAATTGGCAATAAGGACTTCATGATCTGAGCCACAGTCAGCTCCCAGTCTTGTTTTTGCTGACTGTATAGAGCTTCTCCACCTTTGGCTGCAAAGAATAAAATCAATGTGATTTTAATGTTGACCATCTGGTGATGTCCATGTGTAGAGTCTTCTCTTGTGTTGTTGGAAGAGGGTGTTTGCTATGAGCAGTGCCTTCTCTTTGCAAAACTCTGTTAGCCTTTGCCCTGCTTCATTCCGTATTCTAAGGCCAAATTTGCCTGTTATTAAGTCTAAAATTGGCAATAAGGACTTCATGATCTGAGCCACAGTCAGCTCCCAGTCTTGTTTTTGCTGACTGTATAGAGCTTCTCCACCTTTGGCTGCAAAGAATAAAATCAATGTGATTTTAATGTTGACCATCTGGTGATGTCCATGTGTAGAGTCTTCTCTTGTGTTGTTGGAAGAGGGTGTTTGCTATGAGCAGTGCCTTCTCTTTGCAAAACTCTGTTAGCCTTTGCCCTGCTTCATTCCGTATTCTAAGGCCAAATTTGCCTGTTACCCTAGGTGTTTCTTGACTTCCTACTTTTGCATTCCAGTCCTCTATAATGAAAAGGACATCTTTTTTGGATGTTAATTTTAAAGGTCTTGTAGGTCTTCATAGAACTGTTCAACTTAAGCTTCCTCAGCATTACTGGTTGGCACATAGACTTGGATTACTGTGATTTTGAATGATTTGCCCTGGAAATGAACAGAGATCATTCTGTCATTTTTGAGGTTGCATCCAAGTACTGCATTTCAGACTCTTTTGTTGACCATGATCTACCATGACCCGTCCATATTGGGTGGCCCCACATGGCATGCCTTAGTTTCAATGAGTCAGACAAGGCTGTGGTCCATGTGATTAGATTGACTAGTTTTCTGTGATTATGGTTTGTGTGTCTGCCTCCTGATGGTTCTCACAACATCTACCATCTTACTTGGTTTTCTCTTACTTTGGACGTGGGGTATCTCAGACTTACTTAAGGCCACTTCTTTAAGGCTTGGAACATAACCAACCTGCTAGGTACACTGAAATAAAACCAGCAACTTAGGAAAAATGAGGTAACAGAGGAACATGTTCCAAACAAAGGAACAAAATAAAACACTAAAAGAACAAAGCAACGTGGAAATAGGAAATTTACCTGACAGTGAGTTCAGGATAGTGATCTAAAAGATGATCAAAGTACTCAGGAGAAGAATGGATCTACAAGGTAGGAAGTCAGAAGTTTTAACAAAGACTATGAAAATATAAACAACAACTTGAAATAAGAAATATATAGTAACTGAAATGAAAGTACAATAGAAGAAATCAATAGAGGACTAAAAGATAGAAAGGAACAGATCAGTGAGCTGGATGAAAAGAGTAGTGAAAATTAGTTTTCCTGAGTAGAAAAAGGGGAAAAAAATAATGAAATAAAATAAGGACTGTCACCCTGCTTATTAACGTATATGCAGATTACATCATGCAAAATGCAAGGCTGGATAAAGCACAAGCTGGAATTAAGATGGCCAGGAGAATGATCAATAACTTCAGATATGCAAATGACACTATCCTTATGGCACAAAGTGAAGAAATAAAGAGCCTCTTGATGAAAGGAAAAGAGGAGAGTGAAAAAGTTGCCTTAAAATTCAACATTTAGAAAACTAAGATCATGGCATGATGAAGAAACAAAGGGAAGAGTGACAGACTTTTTTTTTTTTTTTACCACTAACATCACTGCAGATGTTGACTGTAGCCATGAATATAAAATACGCTTGCTCCTTGGAAGAAAACCTATGATCAACCTAGACAGCAAATTAAAAGCAGAGGCATTACATTGTTAACAAAAGTCCAACTGGCCAAAACTATGGTTTTTCTACTCATCGAAGGCAATGGCACCTCACTCCAGTACTCTTGCCTGGAAAATCCCATGGGCAGAGGAGCCTGGTAGGTTGCAGTCCATGGGGTCGCTAAGAGTCGGACATGACTGAGCAACTTCACTTTCATCTTTTACTTTCATGCATTGGAGAAGGAAATGGCAACCCACTCCAGTGTTCTTGCCTAGAGAATCCCAGGGACGGGGGAGCCTGCTGCGCTGCCGTCTACGGGGTCACATAGAGTCGGACACGACTGAAGTGACTTAGCATGTATGCATGTAAGAGTTGGATTATAAAGAAAGCTGAGTGCAAAGAATTGATGCTTTTGAACTGTGGTGTTGGAGAAGACTCTTGAGAGGCCCTTTGACTGCAAGGAGATCAATCCAGTCAATTCTAAAGGAAATCAGTGCTGAATATTCATTGGAAGGACTGGTGCTGAAGCTAAAATTCCAATACTTTGGCCACCTGGTGTGAAGAACTGACTCATTGGAAAAGACCTTGATGTTGGAAAAGATTGAAAGTTGGAGTAGAAGGACACAACAGAGGATGAGATGGTTGAATGGCATCACCAACTCGATGGACATGAGTTTGAGTAAGCTCCAGGGTTGGTGATGGACAGGGAAATCTGGCATGCTGCAGTCCATGAGGTCTCAAGGAGTTGGACACAACTGAGTTACTGAACTGAATTGATAATACCTCACTAATATCAATGGAAAGGTCATTCAAGTAGAAAAGCAACTAGAAAACTCTGGCCTTAAATGACACATTAGACCAAATGGACTTGATATATATATGTTATATAAAATGGTGCAAGCCAAAGCAACACAATACACATTTTTTAAGGTCAAATAGAACATTCTAAGGGGAGATCTCATACTAGGCCACAATTGAAGCATCAGTAAATTGACACAATTTAAAAACTTATCAAGCATCTTTTCCAAGCACAAAGTTGTGAGACTAGCAACTGAAGATACCTGAAAAAAAAAAAAGAACAGATGTAGGCTAAACATATTTTACTAAACAACCAATGCATCACTGAAGAACTCAAAGAGGAATTAAAAAAATACCAGGAGGCAAATAAAAACAAAAACACAATGGTCCATAATCAATGAGACACAGCAAAAGCAGTTCTAAGGGGGACATTTGTAGTGAAACAAGCTGACCTCAGCAAACAATAATAAATTCAAATAATCTAACTTTAAACCTAAAGGAACTATAAAAAAGTGCAAACAAAACCCAAAGTTGGTAGAAGGAAAGAAATCATAAATATCAGGGCAGAAATAAATGATATACAAACTAAAATAAAAATCAAATAAGAGATGGTTCTTGGAAAAGATAAATAAAACTCATAAATCTTTAGCCAGATTCATCATGAAAAAAAGAGAAAGGGCCAAAATAAATAAAATCAGAAATGAGAAAAAAAATTTGCAACTGACATCAGACAAATACAAAAGATCTTAACAGTCAACCATGAACAATTACACACTAATAAAATGGACAACTTAGAAGAAAAGGAAAAATTCCTAGACATGTACTATCTCCTAAGACTGAACCAGGAAGAAATAGAAAGTATGAACGGACCAATTATCAGTAATGTAATCGAATTAATAGTAAAAATACTCTCAATAAAACTGGAAACTATAACCTGGAACTGAAATATAAACTATAAAACTGGAACCTGAAACCAAAGAACTATACAGCCTAATGGGTGAATTCTACCAAACATTTAGAGAAGAATTAACATATCTTTTTAAATTATTCCAAAACATTGCTGAGAAAGGAATGGTTCTGGCCTCAATCTATAAGGCCAACATCATCCTGATACAAAAAAGCAGACAAGACAACACAAAAAGAAAATTATAAGCCAATATCACCGATGAACATAGATGCCAGAATCCTCAACAAAATATTAGAAAAGCTTATCCAACAATACATCCAAAAAATCACACACATGATCAAATGGTATTTATCTTGGGGATAGAAAGATTTTTGATGCCTGCAAATCAATCAATATGATATATCACATTAACAAATTGAAAAATAAAAACCATGTGATCAACATCACAGATGTAGAAAAAGCTTTTGGCAAGATTCAGTTTTGATTCTTGTTAAAAACTTTCATCAAAGTTGGTATAGAGGGTATATAACTCAGTATACAGATTGGAAAAGTTAATATTATTGAAATAACCATACACCCCAAAGCAATCTACAGAGTCAATGCAATCCCTGTCACAAAAGGAGAATTTTTAATAGAACTAGAACAAACATTTTAAGGTTCTATGGAAAAAAAGATAAACCAAAAATAGGTAAAACAATCTTTGCAAAGAACAACAGACCAGGAAGAATCATATTCCCTGACACCAAATTATACTACTGAACACAATGCAAATCAAAACAGTATGGTACTGGCACAAAGACAGATACACAGGTCAACAGACCAATAATAAACCCATGCAACTATGGTCAATTAACTTATCACAAAGGAAGCAGGAATATACAACATAGAAAAGATAGTCTCTTCCATAAATCATGCTGGTAAAACTGGACTGCTACATGTAAAACAATGAAATTAGAATACTCTTTAACACTATATATAAAAATATACTCTAGATGGATTAAAGACCTCCATGTAAGTCTATAAACCAAAAAAAATCTTAGAAGAAAACACAGGAAGAACACTTTTTGAAAGAAATAATAGCAGTATTTTTTTTTTTTTTGGAATTGTCTCTTGAAGCAAAGAAATAAAAGCAAAATATGCAAATAGGGCCTAATAAAACTTAAAAGCATTTGCACAGCAAAGGAGTCAATTGACCAAACAAAAAGACAACTCACAGAAAAGGAGAAAATATTTCAAATTATATGGATGGTAATGAGTTAATATCCAAAATACATAAGCATCTCATACAGCTCAACATCAAAAAAACAAACATATGGATTGAAAAATGGGCAGAAAAACGGAATAGACATTTATCCAAAGAGGAAATGCAGGTGACCAACAGGGACATGAAAAGCACTCAGCATTCTCAGTTATCAGGAAAATGCAAATGGAAACCACAATGAGATATCACCTCACACCTGTCAGAAGGGTCAAAAGATGTCAGAATGCAAAAAGAACACAAATATGGATGTGGAGATACACTCTTGTATAGTGTTGGTGGGAATGTAAACTGGTACAGTTATCATGAAAAACAGTAGGGAGTTTTCTCAAAAATAAAACTACAATATAACCCAGCAATTTCACAGTGGAATTGCTGGGTTACATGTCGAATATCTGAAGAAAATGAAAACACTAATTCAAAAAACTAAATGCACTCCAGTGTTCCTGGAAGTATTACTTACAACTGCCAAGATATGGAAGCAACCCAAGTGTCCATGAATAAATAAAGAAGATGTGGTATATACATATACAATGGAATGGTACTCACCCATAAAAATTTTGATATTTTGCTATCTGCAATATCATGGATGGACTTGGAGAGTACTAGTCTATGTGAAATAAGTTATCCAGAAAAAGAGAAACATAATATATTATCACTTACATAAGGAATCTAAAAAATAAAATAGATAAGTTAATATAAATGAAAGAAACTGACTCACAGATATATAGAATAAACTAGTGGTTATTGCTGGGGATAGGGAAGAGGGCTATGGCAAATTAGGGGTAGGAGATGAAAAGGAACAAACTACTATGTATAAAATATATGTTACAAAAATATATTATATAACAGAGAATATGGCTAATATTTATATTAACTATAAATGGAATATAATATTAAAAATTGTATCACCAAATTGTATACATGAAACTTAGATAATAAAATATTGTAAATCAACTATAGCTCAGTGAAAAATAGTTCATGGAATACTGTGATCAAAATGATAGAAAATTTGAAATATATCTCATGAAAAAATTCAATAATCTATAACTCAGAAAAGCAGTTCAATGAGATGAGACATAAAATTAAGTAACAGAAGGAATACATTATCAAACAGTTTAAATTCCAAAAAAGAACCAAACAGTAATTCAAAAACTAAGACCACAATACATGAGATGAAGAACACATTAGAAACCACTGGAAAACATAGTTGATCAAATGGAAGAGAAATTTCTTGAGCTTGAAGATAACAATCTAGAAATAACACAAGTAGAAGAGGACAGACAAATAAGATATAAAAAAATGAAGAAATTGCATAAGAGCTACCTGAGAAGGATAAGAGAAGGAAAGGGAGTGAAGAGCTCATTTGAAGAAATAATACCTAAGAGCTTTTAAAACCTGGATATTGAACTAGATATGCATGTCCATGAAACCAAGAGAATAGCTAAATAGCTAATTACCTTGATGAATAAAGACCTTATCCAAGAAATATTATATTAAATCTGTCAAAAATTAATGACAAAGAAAAAATTTCAAAGGCAGCCAGAGGAAAAAGAGATGGAAAGGCAATGCCAAAGAATGCTCAAAATACCACACAATTGCACTCATCTCACATGCTAGGAAAGTAATGCTCAAAATTCTCCAAGCCAGACTTCAGCAATACGTGAACCGTGAACTTCCAGATGTTCAAGCTGGTTTTAGAAAAGGCAGAAGAACCAGAGATCAAATTGCCAACATCCACTGAATCATGGAAAAAGCAAGAGAGTTCCAGAAAAACATCTATTTCTGCTCTATTGACTATGCCAAAGCCTTTGACTGTGTGGATCACAATAAACTGTGGAAAATTCTGAAAGAGATGGGAATAGCAGACCACCTGACCTGCCTCTTGAGAAATCTGTATGCAAGTCAGGAAGCAACAGTTAGAATTGGACATGGAACAGACGGGTTTTAAATAGGAAAAGGAGTATGTCACAGCTGTATATTGTCACCTTGCTTATTTAACTTATATGCAGAGTACATCATGAGAAACACTGGACTGGAAGAAACACAAGGTAGAATCAAGATTGCCGGGAGAAATATCAATAATCTCAAATATCTAGATGACACCACCCTTATGGCAGAAAGTGAAGAGGAGCTAAAGAGCCTCTTGATGAAAGTGAAAGAGGAGAGTGAAAAAGTTGGCTTAAAGCTCAATATTCAGAAAATGAAGATCATGGCATCTGGTCCCATCACTTCATGGGAATAGGAAAAGGAGTATGTCAAGGCTGTATATTGTCACCCTGTTTGTTTAACTTATATGCAGAGTACATCATGAGAAACGCTAGGTTGGAAGAAGCACAAGCTGGAATTAAAGACTGCCAGGAGAAATATCAATAACCTCAGATATGCAGATGACACCACCCTTATGGCAGAAAGTGAAGAGGGACTATAAAAAGCCTCTTGATGAAAGTGGAGAGTGAAAAAGTTGGTTTAAAGCTCAATATTCAGAAAATGAAGATCATGGCATCTGGTCCCATCACTTCATGGGAAATAGATGGGGAAACAGTGGAAACAGTGTCAGACTTTATTTTTGGGGGCTCCAAAATCACTGCAGATTGTGATTTCAGCCATGAAATTAAAAGACACTTACTCCTTGGAAGGAAAGTTATGACCAACCTAGATAGTATATTCAAAGGCAGAGACATTACTTTGCCAACAAAGGTCCATCTAGTCAAGGCTATGGTTTTTCCAGTGGCCATGTATGGATGTAAGAGTTGGACTGTGAAGAAAGCTGAGCACTGAAGAATTGATGCTTTTGAACTGTGGTGTTGGAAAAGACTCTTGAGAGTCCCTTGGTCTGCAAGGAGATCCAACCAGTCCATTCTGAAGGAGATAGGCTATGGTTTTTCCAGTGGCCATGTATGGATGTAAGAGTTGGACTGTGAAGAAAGCTGAGCACTGAAGAATTGATGCTTTTGAACTGTGGTGTTGGAAAAGACTCTTGAGAGTCCCTTGGTCTGCAAGGAGATCCAACCAGTCCATTCTGAAGGAGATCAGCCCTGGGATTTCTTTGAAAGGACTGATGCTGAAGCTGGAACTCCAATACTTTGGCCACCTCATGCGAAGAGTTGACTCCTTGGAAAAGACTCTGATGCTGGGAGGGATTGGGGGCAGGAGGAGAAGGGGGGGACGACAGAGGATGAGATGGCTGGATGGCATCACCTACTTGATGGACGTGAGTCTGAGTGAACTCTGGGAGATGGTGATGGACAGGGAGGCCTGGTGTGGTGTGATTCATGGGGTCGCAAAGAGTCGGACATGACTGAGCGACTGAACTGACTGACTGACTGCTATGTGTTAAGTATTTCATCTTAATTTTCAAATTAATTGATATTGTTATTATAGTATTCCTTTTTTATTTAAAAATATTTGTACTCATCTCTTTGGGGTTCTTATCTTGGTTTTTGTGGGTTTTTCTCCTTCTCTTTCTCTTGATGGTGGTAATATAACACTAATAGCAAATATTTCAAGACCTGTTCAAAGTCACAAATCTAGTAAGTGATTGAGTGGGATATATGGGCCTAGACAGACTGGGTCCAGAGGCTTTGTGTTAGGCACTCTTCTGTAGTATTTTGGTCTATTTTACAGTAAACTGTTTTGCTAGAAGTTTGACTACTTTATTAGCTTTTCAGATAATCAACTCTGTTTATGCTCAACAAATGAATAGATATTAATTTCTCTTTTCCTTTGACAACTTCTCACTTCATTCTCATACCACTTGAAATCTACAGCGTGGGTCATATTTGGTGGTTGAGTTTTCAAGGTTATGTGAGGAGGCACATGTAAGCTTGGAAGATGATCATGTTTTCCTCCCGTTTTCAGTCTGCATCTTTTTGTTTGGAGTAGTGTGAGGCTTAGGTACATATTCCTTTGCTAGGGACTTGAGTGAGCACATCCTGTTGACTCATTTGCTTGCTTGTGAGCCAACAGGTTATGCAGTGACAGCTCTTCATCTCTGCTTTTTGAGGGAGTTAATGAAGATTTGACACTATTTCTGAAAGTTTGCTGATTCTCTGTTAAAATGTCCTGCTTTCTATTTCCTTCTTTAAAGCATGTCCGGAATTGTTTCCCAATGTGGAAATAATTAGCCAATTTAACTAATGACAGCAAGCCACAGAGCCAACCAAAGAACTTTTCATGTTTTGGCTTAATTCACCTCATTTCTTTAAAATGTTTGGTATTACTACTTTGTTCACTGGTTAAAGGCAAGAAAACCAAATAGTTACTAGTCTACTGAGTCTCTTGGGAAATAACAATGATAAACAACCAAATCTTAACTTTTGCCATCATCAGAGAAATTACTTTTAAGTGGAACTTTTTGTTACAGAGCAACATAGCCCATTTTAGAAAATTAGGGGAAAATAGGAAAAAGGTAAAAACTTCTCATAAACTTCCATCGCATGCATTTTTAATACAGCTGTAATCACAATACATACACAATTTTGTCCTACTACTTTTTTCCACTTAACATAGAAGCATTTTTCATGTTATGACAGTCTCCTAGTAATTATTTTTAATGGATAAGTTGTCCATAAGATAAATCATAAATTAATTATCCATTTTATACTTTTAAGCTTTTAGGCTTGTTCTTTCTTTTTTACCATTACTATGAATATCTGTATATTGTAGTGATTAAGAACTGATACTGTATGTCCTTGAGCAAGTTATTTGATCTTTGAAAGTACCTACCTCATAAAGCTGTTTTGAGGATTACATGAGATAATACACTTAATGCATGTAGCATAGTGATTATTCTGAGTATATAGTTTTCAATAAGTGATAATTAATGTTAATGTCCCTGGGATAAGCATCTTAATGCATACAGCTTTTTGCTTAATTGAAAAATTTAGGATTAATTTCCCAAAGTAGATTTAACTTGATCAAAGTCTATATTTTTATGGCTCTTGAAATGGCTTTTAAAGGGTTGCATCATGTAATAGCATCTGTAAATGAGATACTGGGCTTATCTCAGTAGTAAAGAATCTGCCTGTAATGCAGGCGACGTGGGTTTGATCCCTGGGTCGGGAAGATTTCCTAGAGAAGGAACTGGCAATGCACTCCAGTATTCTTGCCTGGGAAATTCCATGGACAGAAGAGCTTGGTGGGCTACAGTTCATAGGGTCACAAAAGAGTCCAACACAACTTGACAACTAAACAACAGCAATATGAGATATTAACTGCCTGTACTTTGCTAGCATTAGGAATTTCAATGACTTAAAACTATTTTAGCCAGTTTACTAGTTAATGAACAAGTATATAGTTTTTGTAAAATCTTCATTTGGCTGTGCCGCATCTTAGCTGAAGAATGCAGGGTCTTTTAGTTGGGCATGTGGGATGTAGTTCCCTGACCAGGGATCAAACACAGGCCCCCTGCATTCGGAGCACAGAGTCTTAGCTGCTGGACCATCAGAGGGATCCCTGTAGTTTTAATTTGTATATTTTTTAAAACTTTTAATGTGTTTACTATCTATTCTTTCTTTTTTTCTGAACTTTTCCCATATTTTTAGGGAAAAACTTCTAGTTTAAAATAAATTCAGTCATTGTCTATGTACTACAGCTTGAATGTTTGTGTCTCCCTTAAATTCATTTGTTGAAATCCTAATGGCCAATGTGATGATATTAGGAGATCAGACCTATGGGAGTAGCTTAAGTCATGAGAGTGGAGCCCTCACAAATGGTTAGTGCACTTAGAAAAAAGACTTGATAGAATTCCCTAGGTTCTTCTGCCATATAAGAATACAATGAGAAGTCTGCAGTCCAAAAAAGAGAGCCCAGAACCTGGCCATGCTGGCACTATGATCTTGGACTTCTAGACTCCAGAACTGTGAGAAATAAATTTTTGTTGTTTATAAGCCATTCAGTCTGTGGTATTTCATTATAGCAGCACAAATGGAATAAGGTACTGTGTAAGTTGTATTCTTAGGCTTGACACCATACTGTACAATCATTCAGATTCACTGTTATAATGCCATTTTGCACAGTTGGCTATGGAATGATAGAGCTAATGTATTGACTTCCTAAATCTCATTTTCTTCTAATACTTTACTGATATATGAATATCACTGTGGATGTTCTTGAAGAATCGGAATATTATCTAAAACTGTCCTTTAAATCAGCAGTCCCCAGCCTTTTTGGCACCAGGGACTGGTTTCATGAAAGACAGTTTTTCCGTGGACCAGGGGTGGGGAGATGGTTTCAGGATGATTCACATGCATTACATTTATTATGTACTTTATTTCTCTTATTATTATATCAGCACCACCTCAGATCATCAGACATTAGATCCTCGAGGTTGGGGACCCCTGCTTTAAACAACAGCTATTTGTTTGATGATGTTCTTTTCCAAATGAAAACCATCTATACATATATATTGAATGTCTCTCTCTACATAATATTCATAGAATTTAATTCACTCTAAATAGGCATATATATATAGTGATTAAAAACAAAAGCTTTAGACTCAGCCAGCCCTATTCTTAAATCTCAACTTTTACACACTATTTAAAATAGTTCTCTTTGTAATAGCATCAAAATACATGAAACACATAGGGATAGATTTAACATAAAAAATAAAAGATTTCTGCTGAGAACTGTAAAACATGGCCAAGAGAAATTAAACAGTATTTGGAGAGATATATCATGTTTATAGATTGGAAAGTTCAATATTGCTAAGATGTCAGGCAAAGGAGAAAGGGAAAGATATGCCCAATTGAATGCAGAGTTCCAAAGAATAGCAAGGAGAGATAAAACCTTCTGCCGTAAGAGAACAATACAAAGAAAGAGAGGAAAATAATAGAATGGGAAAGACTAGAGATCGCTTCATGAAAATTAAAGATACCAAGGGAACATTTCATGCAAAGATATGCACAATAAAGGACAGAAACACTGAGGACCTAACAGAACCAGGAGAGATTAAGAAGAGGTGGCAAGAATACACAAAACTGTACAAAAAAGGCCTTAATGATTGGTCAACTACGATATGTGGCCGCTTACCTAGAGCCAGACATCCTGGAGTGTGAAGTCAAGTGGGCCTTACTACGAACAAAGCTAATGAAGGTGATGGAATTCCAGCTGAGCCATTTCAGATCCAAAAAGATGATGCTCTTAAAACTGCTCTCAATATGCTAGTGAATTTGGAAAACTCAGCAGTGGCCACAGGACTGGAAAAGGTCAGTTTTCATTTCAATCCCAAAGAAGAGCAGTGCCAAAGAATGTTCAGACTGCCATACTGTTGTGCTCATTTCACATGCTAGCAAGATACTGCTCAAAATCCTTCAGGGTAGGCTTCAATAGTACACGAACTGAGAACTTCCAGATGTAGAAACTGGATTTAGAAAAGGCAGAGGAACCAGAAATTAAATTGTCAGCCTCTGTTGGATCATAGAAAAAGCAAGAGAATTCCAGAAAAACATTTGCTTCATTGACTATGCTAAAGCCTTTGTGTGGATCTCAACAAACTGGAAAATTCTTAAAGAGATGGAAGTACCAGACCAACTTACCTGCCTTCTGAGAAACCTGTATGTGGGTCAAGAAGCAACAGTTAGAACTGGATGTGAAACACTGGACTGGTTCAAAACTGGAAAGAGGATGTCGAGGCTGTATACTGTCACACTGCTTATTTAACTTATATGCAGAGTACATCATGCATAATGCCAGACTGGATGAATCACAAGTGGGAATCAAGATTGCCAAGGGAAATATCAATAACCTCAGATACACAGATGATAACCACCCTTATGACAAAGCAAAGAGAAATTAAAGAGCTTCTTGATAAAGGTGAAAGAGGAAAATGAAAAAACTGGCTTAAAACTCAACATTCAAAAAATGAAAATCATGGCATCTGGTCCCATCACTTCATGGAAAATGGAAAAAATGGAAACGGTGACTTGGGGAAAAAATGGAAACAGTGACAGATTTTATTTTCTTGGGCTCCAAAATCAGTGCAGACGGTGACTGCAGCCATGAAATTAAAAGATGCTTGCTCTTGGAAAACAAATTATGACAAACCTAGACAGGGTATTAAAAAGCTGAGAAATCATTTTGCTGACAAATGTCCGTTCAAAGCTATGGGTTTTCCAGTAGTTATGCACAGATTTGGAGAAGGAAATGGCAACCCACTCCAGTACTCTTGCCTGGAAAATCCCATGGACGGAGGAGCCTGGTAGGCTACAGTCCCTGGGATCGCGAAGAGTCAGACACGACTGAGCGACTTCACTTTCACTTTTCACTTTCATGCATTGGAGAGGGAAATGGCAACCCACTCCAGTATTCTTGCCTGGAGAATCCCAGGGATGGAGGAGTGTGGTGGGCTGCGGTCTATGGGGTCGCACAGAGTCAGACACGACTGAAGCGACTTAGCAGCAGCAGCAGCATACACAGATGTAAGAGTTGGACCATAAAGAAGGCTGAGCACTGAAGAATTGATGCTTTTGAACTGTGGTGCTGGAGAAGACTCTTGAGAGTCTCTTGCACAGCAAGCAGATCAAACCAGTCACTCCTAAAGGAAATCAACCTTGAATGTGCGTTAGAAGGACTGATGTTGAAGCTGAAGCTCCAATACTTTGGCCACCTGATGTGAAGAGCCAACTCATTGGAAAAGACCCTCATGCAGGGCTTCCCAGGTGGCTTAGTGGGTAAATAATCTGCCTGCCAATGCAGGACACATAAGAGACACGTGTTCAATCCCTGGGTCCCGAAGATCCCCTGGAGAAGGAAATGGCAACCCACTTCAGTATTCTTGCCTGGAGAATTCCATGGACAAAGGAGCCTGTTGATCTGCAGTTCACGGGGTCACAAAGAGCCAGACACAGCTGAGCAACCAACAACAACTGATGCTGGGAAAGATTGAAGGCAGGAGGAAAAGGGGTGACAGAGTATGAGATGGCTGGATGGCGTCATCGACTCAGTGGAAATGAGTTTGAGCAACTCCAGGAGGTCGCGAAGGGCAGGGAAGCCTAATCTGCTGCAGTCCCTGGGGTTACAAAGAATCAGACACAACTGAGCGACTGAACAACAATAACAACTCGTGGCTCAGATAATAAAGAATCCACTGCAGTGTGGAAGACCCAGGTTCGATCCCTGGATCAGGAAGATCCCCTGGATAAGGGAATGGCTACCTACTCCAATATCCTTGCCTGGAGAAGGCCATGGACACAGGAGCCTGGCAGGCTATATAGTCCATGGGGTCATGAAGAGTCAGACGTGACTGGGTGACTAACAGTCTAAACAGAATTTTTATATGCCCTGGGAAGGCAAAAAGTTTGTGTGACTCACTTATTGAGATTTTTTTATTGACATTTTCTGAAACCAAACTTGCAAAATATCCAAGGTATGCCTGTAATTCATTTCTTTTTATATCTGGTGGGCTGCCATCTATGGGGTCACACAGAGTTGGACAGGACTGAAGTACTTAGCAGCAGCAGCAGCAGCATTCCATTACATGTATACAATCATCTTATCCATTCTGTTGTTGGCATTTGGATTTTTCTAGTTTTTGTCTATTTTTAATAAGGCTGCTATGAACAGCTGTTGTAAATCTTGTTTCAGACACATACTTTCATTTCTCTTGGGTAAATACCTGGAAATGAAATTGATGGGTCATGGCATAGGTATGACCTATGTCATGGGTTTCTTATGACCGTTTCATAAGAAGCTGTCAGTTTTCCAAAGTGGTTGTACCATTTTATACTCCCACCAGCATTATATCAGGGTTCTAATTGTTCTGTATCTTTGCTAACTCACATCTGGTGTTTTTTAATTTTAGCTATTCTGATGGATTGTGAATTTAATTTACATTTTCTGGTGACTGAGGATGTTAAGCACTTCTTCATGTGCTTGATGGCCACTCAAATATCTTCTTTTGTGAAGTATCTATTCAAGTCTTTGGCCCACTAAGAAAAAAATAGCTTTATTGAAATATAATTCATGTTTCATACAATTTATTCATTTAAAATACACAATTCAGTGGTTTGGGGGTATATTATTAGCTTTTAAGTTGTGGTAAAATACACATCTGAGATAAAATTTGCCACTTTAACTATCTTAAAGTATACGATTCAGTGTCACTAATTATACTCACAAGGCTGTACAACCAACACCATTATTTCTAAAACTTTTAATCATTCCAAACGGAAACTCTGCAACCATTCTCTGGTACCCTCTAATCCACTTTCTGTTGCTATGAACTTGCCTAGTCTAGATAGTTCATATTTGTAGAATCATATAGTATTTGTCCTTTATATGGCGTATTTCACTTAGCATAATGTTTTCAATGTTAACCCATGTTATAACACATATCAGAACTTCATTCCTTTTCATAGCTGAATAATATTCACATATATATCACAGGCTTCCCTGGTGGCTCATCAATAAAGAGTTCACCTGCAATGCAGGAGATGCAAGTTTGATCCCTGGGTCAGAAATTTCCCCTGAGGAGGGCATGGCATCTCACTCTAGTATTCTTGCTGGGAAAACCCCATGGACAGGAGCCTGGTAGGCTACAGTCAGTCCATGGGGTCACAAAGAGTCGGACATGACTGAAGCAGCTGAACAGGCATATCACAGTTTGTTTATTTATTCATAAGTTGATGGACACTGGGTTGCTTCCACCATTGGATTATTGTGAATAATGCTGCAGTGAAAATTGGTGTACAAGTATTTTAAATCTCTGCTTTCAACTCCTTTAGGCATATCCATAGAAGTGAAATTGTTGTATGGCAATTCTATGTTTAGCTTTTTGAGGAACTCAAACTTTTTTCCATTATTTTACATTCCCATCAACAATGTCCAGGGGTTCCAGTTTCACCACATACTTGTCAACCTTTGCTATTTTCATTATTATTTCATTGAAGGATAGTTGACATACAGTTATTAGTTTCAGGTATACAACATAGTGATTTGAATTTATATACATTACAAATTGATCACAATAAGTCTACTAATATTCTGTTACCATACAAAGTTATTACAATATTTTAACAATATTTCCTATACTGTGCATAACATTCCTGTGACTTATAAGTAAGGTTTGTATTTCTTAATCCCCTTCACTTATTCCACCCACTTCCCATCTTCCTCCCATCATCATCATCACCATCACCATCCTAGTAGGTGTGTAATGTTTGGCCCTCCTTGTCTTTTTTCTAAATCAGGATGTTTTTTATTATTAAGCTTTAGAAGCTGTTTTTATATTAAGGATGAAATCCTGTTGCCCGACATGTTTTGCAAGTATTTTCTTACAGCCTGGCTAAGTTACTCATTTCTTAAGTCTTTTGATGAGCAGAAGTTTGTTTTTTTTTTAATTTTTATGAAGTTTATAAAATTTTTTCTTTTATAGTTACTTATTTCTATGCCTTAAGATCTTTGCCTGCTCTTAAGTTAAAGGATATTCTCCTTTGTTTTCTTCAAGAATCTTCTTAGCTTTTATTTTTAGGTCTATCTTCCATCTCTAATTTTGTGTGGGATCTATAGGAGATGTCAAGATTGATTTTCTTCCTTTATAGACATCTGGTCATTCTAGGAACATGTTTTGGAGATTTTCTTTTCCTCATTGGATTGTTTCCTTGCTTTTATTTAAAAAAAAAACAAATGACCATCTAAGTGTGAACCTATTTCTGACTCCTTCTCATTTACATATATTTTCCTATTTTTTTAAAAAAATAACCATTATTTTCTAAAGTGGTTTGAGGGGAAAATTGAGGGGAAGTACAAAGAATTCTCATAAGCCCATATTTCCATTTTTGGACTTAAGTTTTCAATTCATTTGGGTAAGTACCAAGAAGCATGATTATTGGATCATATATTTTCATATAAAAATGCAAAACTGTTTTCCATAGTGGTTGCAGCAATGAATGAGAGTGCCTGTTGCTCTACATCTTTGTTAGCATTGGTTGTCAATGTCATCAGTAGGTTTTGGCCATTCTGATAGCTGTGCAGTGGTACTTTGTTTTAACTTGCTTGTCTCTAATGATATCATAATGTGAAGCATTTTTTCGTATGCTTATTTGCCCTCTGTATATCTTCTTTGGTGAGGTGCCTGTTCAAGTCTTCTACTCATTTTTTAAAAACTGGGGTGTTTTCTTATTGTTTAATTTTAAGAGCTCTTTGTACATTTTAGATAAGTCCTTTTGCAAATATTTCCACTCTGACTTGCCTTGAGATTGTCTTCCATAGAGCAGAACTTTTTAATTTTAATGAGGCCCAGTTTATCAATTATTTCTTTCATGGATCATGTCTTTGATGTTGTAGCTAACATGTTATTCTGTTCCATTGATCTATTTCTCTATTTTTTCACCAACACCTCACTGTCCTGATTACTATAGATTTATAATCTTTACATCAAGTAGTGTCAGTCTTCTGACTTTGTTCTCCTTTAATATGGAATTGGCTACTTTGGTTCTTCTGCTGCTCCACATAAACTTCAGAGTAAGCTTGTTGACATTCACAAAATAACTTGCTGGAATTTTTATTCGGATGTATTGGATCTAAAGATCAAGTTGGGAAGGACTGACATCTTGACAACATTTATTTAATCTTCCTATCCATGACATGGAACATCTCTCCATTCAGTTCTACTCTCTTTCATCAGAGCTTTATAATTTTCCTCATATAGCTCTTACACATAAGTTTTGGGGGTTTTTGTTGTTGTTGTTTTGTTTTTTTGCCTTATATCTAAGTATTAATATTTTGGTTTTTACAGTGCTAATGTAAATGGTAATGTGTTTCTAATTTAAAATTCCACTTGTTCATTGCTTGCATACAGGAAACCAATTGACTTCTGTGTATTGTGTCCTGCAAGCTTGCTATAACTGCTTATTAGTTCATGCAAATTTTTTTAACCAGTTTGCTAATATATACAAAAAGTCTCCTGATATTATGATTGTGTTGACTCCAAAGGTCAATTTAGGGAGAATGGTTTTGTTGTTGTTGTTCAGTTGCTCAGTCCTGTCTGATTCTTTGTGACCCCATGGACTGCAGCACACAAGGCTTCCCTGTCCTTCACTCAAACTCATGTCCATTGATTTGGTGATGCGTCCAACCATCTCATACTTTGTTGCCCCCTTCTCCTCCTGCCCTTAATCTTTCCCAACTTTTCCAGTGAGTCGGCTCTTAGCATCAGGTGGCCAAATTATTGGAGCTTCAGCTTCAGCATCAGTCCTTCCAATGCACATTCAAGGCTAATTTCCTTTAGGAGTGACTGGTTTGATCTCCTTACTGTGCAAGGGACTCTCAAGAGTCTTCTCTAACACCACAGTTCAAAAACATCAATTCTTTGACACTCAGCCTTCTTTATGGTCCAACTCTCACATCCATACACAACTACTGGAAAAACCATAGCTTTGACTATATGGACCTTTGTTGGCAAAGTGATGTCTCTGCTTTTTAATACCCTGTCTGGGTTTGTCATGTATGGATGCGAGAGTTGGACTGTGAGGAAAGCTAAGCACCGAAGAATTGATGCTTTTGAACTGTGGTGTTGGAGAAGACTCTTGAGAGTCCCTGGACTGCAAGGAGATCCAGCCAGTCCATTCTAAAGGAGATCAGCCCTGGGTGTTCTTTGGAAGGAATGATGCTGAAGCTGAAACTCCAGTACTTTGGCCACCTCATGCGAAGAGCTGACTCATTGGAAAAGACTCTGATGCTGGTAGGGATTGGGGGCAGGAGGACAAGGGGACGACAGAGGATGAGATGGCTGGATGGCATCACCGACTTGATGGACGTGAGTTTGAATGAACTTCGGGAGTTGGTGATGGACAGGGAGGCCTGGCGTGCTGTGATTCATGGGGTCACAGAGAGTTGGACACAACTGAGCGACTGAACTGAACTGGGTTTGTCATAGCTTTTCTTCCAAGGAGTAAGCATCTTTTAATTTCATGGCTGCAGTCACCATCTGCAGTGATTGTGGAGCCCAAGAAAATAAAGTCTGTCACTATTTCCATCGTTTTCCCATCTATTTGCCGTGAAGTGATGGGACCAGACGCCATGATCTTAGTTTTTTGAGTGTTGAGTTTTAAGCTACCCTTTTCACTCTCCTCTTGCACTTTCATAAAGAAGCTCTTTAGATCCTCTTCACTTTCTGCCATTAGGGTGGTGTCATCTGCCTATCTAAGGCTATTGATATTTCTCCTGGCAATCTTGATTTCAGCCTTTGATTCATCCAGCCTGGCATTTCACTTGATGTACTCTGCATATAAGTTAAATAAGCAGGGTGACAATATACAGCCTTGACATACTCTTTCCCCAATTTGAACCAGCCCGTTGTTCCATGTCCAGTTCTAACTGTTGCTTCTTGACCCAAATACAGGTTTCTCAGGAGACAGGTAAGGTGGTCTGGTATTCTCATCTCTTTAAGAATTTTCCACAGTTTGTTGTGATCCACACAGTCAAAGGCTTTAGCATAGTCAATGAAGCAGATGTTTTCCTGGAATTCCCTTGCTTTCTCCATGATCCAGCAAATGTTGGCAATTCGATCTCTGGTTGCTCTGCCTTTTCTAAACCCAGCCTGTACATCTGCAGGTTCTCAATTCACATATTGCTGAAGCCTAGGTTGAAGGATTTTGAGCATAACCTTGCTGACATGTGAAATGAGCACAGTTGTGCGGTAGTTTGAACATTCTTTCGCATTGCCCTTCTTTGGGATTGAAATGAAAACTGACCTTTTCCAGTCCTGTGCCACTGCTGAGTTTTCCATATTTGCTGGCATATTGAGTGCAGCACTTTCACAGCATCATCTTTTAGGATTTGAAACAGCCCATCTGGAATTCTATCACCTCGACTAACTTGGTTTGCAGTAATGCTTCCTAAGGCCCACGTCATACTCCAGGATGTCTGGCTGAAGGTAACTGACCACCCCATTGTGGTTACCTGCGCATGCATAGCCCAGCCCTTGGTTAAGGGCTCATGGAGAACACCGGGAACTTCCACACCAGCTTTTGGTACTGAATTCTGTGTAACTCCTTCCTCTCCAGTGCTGCCTTGCAGATTTCAGGTACTCTCACAACCCTGAACTCTATTCCCCGTCTCCTCAGCTTCATGAAACCACTGTATTCTACCTGAGCTCCAGGTTTGTCCTCCGTGAGGAGGAAAATTTCCCCAGGCAGACATCCAGAGGTTCATCTCATGAGTTTCTCTTAAGGGTCACAGTCCTGTGCTATTTATTGTCCAGTGCCTAGTGTATTTCCTCCAGTTTTACAGTAGTTTTTGGTAGGAGGACTTACTTGGTACTGTTATTTCATCACTGGAAGAAGTCCCAATATATGATTTTGATGTATGTTCACAGTGCCACAAGATTGAAAATTTTCTATCTACTTTTTCTTTAATTGAACAGCTGTATCAAGAGGTAGTTTGATGTTAATGATTATGTCATTCTTTCCCCACTACGTCCTCCCCATCTTAGCAAAGTGGTGCAAATGTAAACTCATTTTTTCTAAGGGCATGCTGGTTTATTTAGTAGTTCTTTAAGCAAGGGCTTATGCAAAGATTCAGACACGACTGAGCAACTGAACTGAACTGAACTGATGGAATAGAAACATTTTAAGTTTCTCATTCTTTAATGGTAGTTTGGCTCTCTAAAAGTCCAGATTCAAAGTTAATTTCCTTCAGATGTTTGAAGATAGTACTCAGTTATCGTCTGGCATCTGGCATTGTTGATGAGAAGTCTAACTCATGTTTCTTTTGGCTAATTTGATTCTCTTTGTAGCTTTTAGGGTTTCCTCTTTATCCTTGTTATTCTGGGTTTCATTGTGATATGTTTGTGGTTCAGTCATTATTTATTCTAAAATTTTTTTAATTTTAATTTTTTTAGTGTTTTTGTCTTTAAAAAATCTATTCTTAATGTCTTTTATCTTTTCCTTCTTTTAATTGATACATAATTCACATGTCATATACCATTTTAAAGTGTGCAATTCAGAGGTTTTAAGTATATGCACAAAGTTGTACAACTGTCATTGCTATTCATAACATTACATTTTCATCATCCCTAAAAGAAATCCTGTACCCATTAGCAGTCATTCCCCTTACCCCTACCCCCTGTCCTTTGGCAAATACTAATCTACTTTCTGTCTTTATGGATTTGCCTATTCTAGATATTTCATATAAATAATATGATATGTGGCCTTTTGTGTCTGGCTTAATGAAGCATAATGTTTTCAAGATTCATTCATGTTAGTATGTAGCATGTAACAGTACTTCATTTCTTCTATGGCTGAATAATATTCCACATTTTGTTAATCTCTTCATCATTGTTGGACATTTGGGTTGTTTCCACTTTTTCCAATTATGAGTCATGCTTCTACGAACTTTCAAGTGCTGCTAAGTCACTTTAGTCATGTCCGACTCTGTGCGACCCCATAGATGGCAGCCCACCAGGCTCCGCTGTCCCTGGGATTCTCCAGGCAAGAACACTGGAGTGGGTTGCCATTTCCTTCTCCTTTTTAAATATGCTCTTTTAGAGTATCTGCCATCCATAAGGCTTTCATTTCAAACACTATCTTTAATTTCCAAGATTTCTAATAGAGTTTTTTTGCCATTGCTTTCTGTTTAATCAGTGGCAGTGTATTCTTATTTCATGACTTCTTTTTATATTTGAGGATATAAAATATAGGGCAACTATTTAAAAAAATTTACTTGTTTATTTTTGGCATGCTGGGTCTTTGTTGTTGCACATGGACTTCCTCTAATTGTAGTGAGTGAGTGCTACTTTTTTTTTTTTTAATTGAGGCTAATTACTTTACAGTATTGTGGTGGTTTTTGCCATACATTCACATGAATCAGCCATGGGCATACATGTGTTCCCCATCCTGAATCCCCCTCCCACCACTCTCCCCATCCCACCCCTCTGAGTCATCCAGGTGCACCAGCCCTGAGCACCCTACCCTGTCTCATGCATCGAACCTGGACTGGCGATCTATTTCACATATGATAATATACATGTTTCAATGCTATTCTCTCAAATCATCCCACGCGAGGGCTATTTTTAACAAAAAGTCATGGATTCTAGGGCACAAGGGCTCAGTTGTGGCTCATGGGCTTAATTGCTCTGCAGCAAGTGGAATCTTCTTGGACAAGGGATCAAACCTATGTCCCCTGCAATGGCAGATGAACTCCTATCCACTATACCACCAGGCAAGTCCTAGAGCACTTATTTTAAAGTTCCTTTCAGGTTGTTTTATTAATTCTGTTTCCTCTGGTATACGCTCTGTTGGTTGATATGTGTCATATTTTTCATGTTATTGGTCTTTGTTGGTTGGTAATTTTTAGTTAAGAGCTGATTGTTCATGATCCCTTTGTCCTGAACACATCCTACATTGCAGCCTTCCAGTAGGAGTTTCTCTGGATTGCTGAGCCCTTATCAGCAGGGCATATATCTTGGACTAAAACTTTGCTTAAGTGGCAAGGTAAAAAGCTCTTGCATCTTAATAGAATATACTGTTCTGAGTCTCATCTGCATTTGCATTCCATGGCTCCGAGGCCCTTATCCTGTGTCACTGATGCTGCTGCTACATCACTTGACTTATAACCGACCCTCAGGTAGACAGGCACCAAATCTTTGGCTTTTGTTCATGTTTTGTTCTATCTGTGGCCTCTGTGGCTCTTGCTTTTAAACCTGTTGGTGTTGCAACATTGGCCCCATGTGTTTTTTCCAGTCCATGCCCCAAACATGGGACATCTCTTGTCTTTACTTACCACTGTGGACTCTATTTTTAATTTCTGAAGATCAGGGAAGAATACAAAACAGAGACAAAATGAAGTACAAATGTATACCTTGGAATACAAAATGAAGCAGGGCAAAGGCGAAGAGAATACACTGGTCATAGCAAACACTCTCTTCCAACAACACAAGAGATGACTCTACACATGGACATCACCAGATGGTCAGTATCAAAAGCAAATTGATTCTATTCTTTGTAGCCAAAGATGGAGAAGCTCTATATGGTCAGCAAAAACAAGACCGGGAGCTGACTGTGGCTCAGATTGTGAATTCCTTATTGCAAAATTCAGACATAAATTGAAGAAAGTAGGGAAAACCACGAGGCCATTCAGGAGTGACCTAAATCAAATCCCTTATGATTATGTAGTAGAAACGACAAATAGATTCAAGGGATTAGATCTGATAGGCAGAGTGCCTGAAGAACTGTGTATGGAGGTTTGTAACATTACACAGGAGGCAATGATCAAACTATCCCCAAGAAAAAGAAATGCAGCAAGGCAAAATGGTTGTCTGAGGAGGCCTTACAAATAGCTGAGAAAAGAAGAGAAACTAAAGGCAAAGGAGAAAGGAAAGATATACTCATCTGAATGCAGCATTCCAAACAAGAGCAAGGAGAGATAAGAAAGCCTTCCTAAGTGAACAATGAAGAGAAATAGAAGAAAGACTAGAGATCTCTTCAAGAAAATTAAAGATACCAAGGGAACATTTCATGCAAAGATGGGCACAATTAAGGACAGAAATGGTATGGACCTAATAGAAACAGAAGAGATTAAGAAGAGGTGGCAAGGATACAAAGAACTATACAGAAAAGATGTGAATGACCCAGATAACCACAATGATGTGATCACTCACCTAGAGCCAGACATCTTGGAGCATGAAGTCAAGTGGGCCTTAGGAAGCATTATTACAAACAAAGCAGGTGGAGGTGATGGAATTCCAGCTGAGCTATTTCAAATCCTAAAAGATGATGCTCTTAAAGTGCTGCACTCAATATACCAGCAAGTTTGGAAAACTCAGCAGTGGCCACGGGACTAGAAAAGGTCAGTTTTCATCCACTTCCAAAGAAGGACAATGCCAAAGAATGTTCAAACTACCGTGCAATTGAGCTTATTTCACACGCTAACAAAGTAATGCTCAAAATTCTCCAAACCAGGCTTCAACCATACGTGAACTGAGAACTTTCAGATGTTCACGCTGGATTTAGAAAAGGCAGAGGAACCAGAGATCAAATTGCCCACATCCATAGGGCTTCCCTGGTAGCTCAGACGGTAAAGTGGCTGCCTACAACGCGGGAGACCCGGGTTCGATCCCTGGGTCAGGAAGATCCCCTGGAGAAGGAAATGGCAACCCACTCCAGTACTCTTGCCTGGAAAATCCCATGGACTGAGGAGCCTGGTAGGCAACAGTCCATGGGGTCGCATAGAGTCGGACACTACTGAGCGACTTCACTCTACTGGATCATAGAAAAAGCAAGGGAATTCCAGAAAAACATCTGCTTCATTGACTATGCTAAAGCCTTTGACTGTGTGGACCACAACAAACTGTGGAAAATTCTTAAAGAGATGAGAATACCAGACCACCTTACCTGTCTCCTGAGAAATCTGTATGTGGGTCAAGAAGCAACAGTTAGAACTGGACATGGAACAATGGGCTGGCTCAAACTGGGGAAAGAGTATGTCAAGGCTGTATATTGACACCTTGCTTATTTAACTTATATGCAGAGTACATCATGTGAAATGCCAGGCTGGATGAATCACAAGCTGGAATCAAGATTGCCAGGAGAAATATCAATAGCCTTAGATAGGCAGATGATACCACCCTAATGGCAGAAAGTGAAGAGGAACTAAAGAGCCTCTTGATGAAGGTGAAAGAGGAAAGTGAAAGGCTGGCTTAAAACTCAACACTCAAAAAACTAAGATCATGGCATCCAGTCCCATCACTTCATAGCAAATAGATGGACAAACAATGGAAAGAGTGACAGATTTTATTTTCTTGGGCTCCATAATCACTGCAGATGGTGACTGCAGCCATGAAAATTCAGGACTGATTTCCTTGAGGATTGACTGGTTTAATAATTAAAATTGATTTCCCCCCAAATAGCTACTCATTCTTTAAGGAAATTGTTAAGATTTCTAGAGCATTCCAATTTATTGACAAAACTTTTCCTCATGTATCTACATTTGTTTTCCCCATTCTGTATTGTATTACTACTTTATAGAACTCAGGAAATTTTTTTCTCATTTCACAGAAAGGTAATTGAATCACAGAAAAAAAAAGGAGGGGGGCGTTGCTTTAGGTCAGAAAATCAGTCAGTGGTAAAACTGAGGACTGATGCAACTCATCCTGGTTTAGTGCCAACTTCATTAAACTTCAAAGCAGCATAACCTTGCTGCCATATTATCTTAGGCTTTATGACTGAATTGTCCTTGAAAAACAAACTTATGGCAAGAAAAATAGTACCCATTAAGATCGGTAGCTAGAACTTGATCTTGGTAAAGTTCATACTTTCTGAGATGGTTAAAACTTTATTAAATACATAGTATGAATGCTTTAGAAAAAATTTGTGCCATTATTATAGGATATATTTTTTTATTAAAATTTTAAAGTTCAATTCTTGTGTAGTATCAACATTGTCAGCCTCATTTATAAAGTAGAACTTTATAAAGATATATCTTTATTCATATTTAATTTTCCATTTAACACTATTGTAGAGGGGGACTAAGGGAAGGCATTTTATAAAATGAGAAATTTATTTTTTTCCCCTTATAATATTACTGCCAGAGTACAGAAAGTAGGAAAGATAGGGCATACTTTGAGGTTCTGTTTGTTGACTATGATCCAGGACACGCTGATGCTTTGTGTAAAGAGTTCTAAATTGATGTATATAAATATACCAAGTAGTTAATTGATAACTAAATTAGCTAGAGTTTGCTTTTCTTTATTAAAGACTACCTCTTAAAGGACAGACCATACAGTATTAGATCAGTGCCTGAGAGGGCCATTCTTGAATTTTTCTGCTTTAAGTTCTAAGTTAGCTCACTTACTGGATTTGTATTATTAAACAGTGAAGTGAGAAATAGATTTAAGGGACTAGACTGATAGACAGAGTGCCTGATGAACTATGGATGGAGGTTCGTGACATTGTACAGGAGACAGGGATCAAGACCATCCCCATGGAAAAGAAATGCAAAAAAGCAAAATGGCTGTCTGAAGAGGGCTTACAGATAGCTGTGAAAAGAAGAGAAGCGAAAAACAAAGGAGAAAGGGAAAGGTTAAGCATCTGAATGCAGAGTTCCAAAGAATAGCAAGGAGAGATAAGAAAAGCTTCCTCAGCCATCAATGCAAAGAAATAGAGGGAAACAACAGAATGGGAAAGACTAGAGATCTCTTCAAGAAAATTAGAGATACCAAGGGAACATTTCATGCAAAGATGGGCTCGATAAGGGACAGAAATGGTCTGGACCTAACAGAAGCAGAAGATATTAAGAAGAGGTGGCAAGAATACACAGAAGAACTATACGAAAAAGATCTTCACGACCCAGATAATTACGATGGTGTGATCACTAATCTAGAGCCAGACATCCTGGAATGTGAAGTCAAGTGGGCCTTAGAAAGCATCAGTATGAACAAAGCTAATGGCGGTGATGGAATTCCAGTTGAGCTATTTCAAATTCTGAAAGATGATGCTATGAAAGTGCTGCACTCAATATGCCAGCAAATATGGAAAACTNTTCACGACCCAGATAATTACGATGGTGTGATCACTAATCTAGAGCCAGACATCCTGGAATGTGAAGTCAAGTGGGCCTTAGAAAGCATCAGTATGAACAAAGCTAATGGCGGTGATGGAATTCCAGTTGAGCTATTTCAAATTCTGAAAGATGATGCTATGAAAGTGCTGCACTCAATATGCCAGCAAATATGGAAAACTCAGCAGTGATCACAGGACTGGAAAAGGTCAGTTTTCATTCCAATACCAAAGAAAGGCAATGCCAAAGAATGCTCAAACTACCGCACAGTTGCACTCATCTCACATGCTAGTAAAGTGATGCTCAAAATTCTCCAAGCGAGGCTTCAGCAATACGTGAACTTCCAGATGTTCAAGCTGGTTTTAGAAAACGCAGAGGAACCAGAGATCAAATATCCAACATCTGGATCATGGAAAAAGCCAGAGAGTTCCAGAAAAACATCTATTTGTGCTTTATTGACTATGCCAAAGCCTTTGACTGTGTGGAACACAATAAACTGTGGAAAATTCTGAAAGAGACGGGAATACCAGACCACCTGACCTGCCTTTTGAGAAACTTAAATGCAGGTCAGGAAGCAACAGTTAGAACTGGACATGGAACAACAAACAGACTGGTTCCAAATAGGAAAAGGAGTACGTCAAGACTGTATATTGTCACCCTGCTTATTTAACTTCTATGCAGGGTACATCGTGAGAAACGCTGGACTGGAAGAAGCACAAGCTGGAATCAAGATTGCCAGGAGAAATATCAATAACCTCAGATATGCAGATGACACCACCCTTTTGGCAGAAAGAAAGGAAGAACTAAAGAGCCTCTTGATGAAAGTGAAAGAGGAGAGTGAAAAAGTTGGCTGAAAGCTCAACATTCAGAAAATGAAAATCATGGCATCCGGTCCCATCACTTCATGGGAAATAGATGGGGAAACAGTGGAAACAGTGTCAGACTTTATTTTTTTGGGCTCCAAAATCACTGCAGATGGTGACTACAGCCATGAAATTAAAAGACGCTTACTCCTTGGAAGGAAAGTTATGACCAACCTAGATAGCATATTCAAAAGCAGAGACATTGCTTTGCCAACAAAGGTCTGTCTAGTCAAGGCTATGGTTTTTCCAGGGGTCCTGTATGGATGTGAGAGTTGTGTGAAGAAAGCTGAGCGCCGAAGAATTGATGCTTTTGAACCATGGTGGTGGAGAAGACTTGAGAGTCCCTTGAACTGCAAGGAGATCCAACCAGTCCATCCTAAAGGAGATCAGTCCTGAGTGTTCATTGGAAGGACAGATGCTGAAGCTGGAACTCCAATACTTTGGCCACCTCATGCAAAGTGTTGACTCATTGGAAAAGACTCTGATGCTGGGAGGGATTGGGGGCAGGAGGAGAAAGGGACAACAGAGGATGAGATGACTAGATGGCATCACCAACTCGATGGACATGGGTTTGGGTGAACTCCAGGAGTTGGTGATGGACAGGGAGGCCTGGCATGCTGCAGTTCATGGGGTTGCAAAGAGTTGGACACTACTGAGCAACTGAACTGAACTGATTTATTAAAAAGTATAAGACTATCAGTTAGAACTAGCAGCTCAGAAGATTTCTGGCATTGGATATGACCTTGTGGAAATGAACTGAAAATACAAATTGATTTAGTGAATTTTCCATTTGTGTAAAATTGAAAACATGAGATTAAATGTCTTAACCCCATAAAGTAGCTCTAAATGTTCATCAGTTTGCTGATTGATAGCCGTTTCCAGTTGTATTTAAAATTCTGCAGATAATCTTTTCATCAGGGAAAAGCCTACTTGGCTCATCAGTTTAACGGACAACTCCAGTATCTCTGGTGCTTATCCAAACTGCTTGTTCTCTGTTGTTGCCATTTCTTCTCATACAGATATGCAATCCGTACTGCCTGGATTCTTTGCGAACCTGAATTGGACTTCAGAGGAGGCCGGCCATTCTCAGGACACATCAGGGCTAAGACCCTTCCAGATGATTTTTGAGGCAAGTTTTGCTGTGGTTCTATAAATTAATGGTGTTTTGATTCTTATTTTTCTACAAATGTAATAACAGGAAAGAAAAGCTAGGTCCGTTATAGAACAAAGTTGAAATAAGGCATTGGTTCCCAGACTTCCCTGAATAGACTTTAAATCACTTGGAAGCTTTGAAAATAGTGATGTTTGTGTTCTACTCTAAGAGGTTGTGATGTAACTGGTCTTGGGTGTTGGATTAGTCTGCTTGGGCTGCCATAAAAAAAATACCACATGTTGGGTGGCTTAAACAACAGAAACTTATTTTCTCATGCTTCTTCATGAAGTTTGAAGTCCAAGTTCAAGGTATCTTGCACCATTTGCTCACATGATCTTTCCTCTGTACATATGTGGAGAGAGAGCTTTCTGGTGTCTCCTCCTCGTACATGGACAGTCCTATCAGATTAGAGGTCCACACTTACGACTTCATTTAACCTTATGACATCCCTAAGGCCCTGTCTCCAAATAAGTCAAAATGGTGGCTAAGGCTGCAACAGATGAATTTGGGGGAATACAATCTGGTGTGTAAGAGGTGTGGCCTGGGCTTTGGAATATTTTTAGAACCCCAGATAATTCCTAATGTGCAGGTAAATTTGAGAACCACTGAAATAAACCATTATTTGATTTTGGACCTCCTGAAGAAGAAAGCAAGAATGGATGCACAGTGTGGATCCTATTTAAATGTTTTTGTTAGGTTGGTTTAAAGATTTTTATTGATTTATTTGTAGCCCAGATTTGTGAGAGTGACAATTGAGTCCTCCATTCCCATTATCAATTCTCTCATCTTCCCTTTCTTTGAACTGGTGGAGACAAAGAACACGTTAAACACTTCCCAAAAGCACGTGGGAGGCTGTTCTCCATGTTGGAACAATTATATCCTTCTTCTAAAAGGAAATGAACATGGTATCAGGACAATAGATATCCCTGGCTGTGCCATATCTTGTTTAGGGGAATGAAGGGTAAACAATTTGGAGCAGTTAATGGTTAGTCAAACAGAGGCAAAAGGAGAATGGGGCAGCAGAGGATGAGATGATTGACTAGCATCACTGAGTCAATGGACATGTTGTTGTCCGGTCCTCAGTCATGTCCAGCTCCCATGTCCCATGGACTGCAGCATTCCAGGCTTCTCTTTTTTTCACTTCCTCCTGGAGTTTGCTCAATCTCATGTCCATTGAATCAGTGATGCCATCCAGCCATCTCATTCTCTGTTGCCCCCTTCTTCTCCTGCTTTCAGTCTTTCCCAGCATCATGGTCTTTTCCAGTGAGTCAGCTCTTCACATCAGGTGGCCAAAGTATTGGAGCTTCAGCATCAGTCCTTCCAATGCATATTCAGGCTTGATTTCCTTTAGAATTGACTGGCTTGATCTCCTTGTTGTCCAAGAGACTCTCAAGAGTCTTCTCCAGCACCACAGTTCAAAAGCATCAGCTCAGCCTTTTTTATGGTCCAACTCTCACATACATACATGACTATTGGAAAAACCATTGCTTTGCCTATATGGACCTTTGTTGGCAAAGTGATGTTTCTGCTTTTTAGTACACTGTATAGATTTGTCATAGCTCTTCTTCCAAGGAGCTTTTAATTTCTTTTAATTTCAGGGCTGCAGTCACCATCTACAGTGATTTTGGAGCCCAAGAAAATAAAGTCTATGTTTCCCCATCTATTTGCCATGAAGTGATGGGACTGGATCCCATGATCTTCATTTTTTGAATTGAGTTATAAGCCACCTTTTTCACTCTCCTCTTTCACTTTCATCAAGAGGCTCTTTAGTCCTTTTTCACTTTCTGCCATTAGGGTGGTGGTATCTGCATATCTGAGGTGGTTGGTATTTCTCCTGGCAATCTTGACTCCAGCTTGTGATTCATCCAGCCCTGCATTTCACGTGATATCCTCTGCATCTAAGTTAAATAAGCAGGATGACAATATACAGTCTGACATACTCCTTTCCCAATTTGAACCAGTCCATTGTTCCATGTCTGGTTCTAACTGTTGCTTCTTGACCCAAATACAGGTTTCTCAGGAGACAGGTAAGGTGGTCTGGTATTCCCATCTCTTTAAGAATTTTCCAGTTTGTTGTGATTTAGCATAGTCTTTAGCATAGCAATGAAGCAGAAATAGATGTTTTTCTGGAATTCCCTTGCTTTCTCCATGTTCCAAAGGATGTTGGCAATTTGATCTCTGATTCCTCTGCCTCTTCTAAATCCAGCTTATACATCTAGAAGTTCTCAGTTCATGTACTGTTGAAGCCTAGCTTGAATGATTTTGAGCATTACCTTGCTAGCATGTGAAATGAGCACAATTGGATGGTAGTTCAAACATTCTTGGGTTTCCCTTATGACTCAGCTGGTGAAGAATCCGCCTGCAATGCGGGAGACCTGGGTTCGATCCCTGGGTTGGGACAATCCCCTGGAGAAGGTAAAGGCTACCACTCCAGTATTCTGGCTTGGAGAATTCCATGGACTATATAGTCCATGGGGTCTCAGAGTCAGGGACTTTCACTGTCACTTTCGCTTGAACATTCTTTGGCATTGTCCTTCTTTGGGAGTGGAATGAAAACCGACCTTTTCAGTCCAGTGGCCACTGCTTAGTTTTCCAAACTTGCTAGCATATTGAGTGTAGCACTTTAGCAATGTCATCTTTTAGAATTTGAAATATCTCAGCTGGAATTCCATCACCTCCACTAGCTTTGTTTGTAGTAATGCTTCCTAAGGCCTGCTTGACCTCACATTGCAGGTGAATGACCACACCACCATAGTCATCCAGGTCATTAAGATGTTTTTTGTACTGTTCTTCTGTGTTTTCTTGCCACCTCTTAATATCTTCTGCTTCTGTTAGGTCTTTGATGTTTTTATCCTTTTTTGTGCCCATATTTGCATGAAATATTCCCTTAGTATCTGTAATTTTCTTGAAGAGATCTCTAGTCTTTCCCATTCTGTTGTTTTCCTCTGTTTCTTTGCACCGTTCACTTAAGAAGGCTTTTTATCTCTCCTTGCTATTCTTTGGAACTCTGCATTCAGATGAGTATATCTTTCTCTTTTTCCTTTGCATTTTGATTCTCTTCTTTTCTCAGCTATTTGTAAGGCCCCCTCAGAAAACCACTTTGACTTATTGCATTTCTTGAGTTGAGCAAATTCTGAGAGATAGTGGAGGACAGAGGAACCTGGCATGATGCAGTCCATGGGGTTGCAAAGAATCGGAGAGGGCTTAGCAACTGAAGAAGAACAACAACAGTTATAAAACTATCATTGTCAGGTAGCGAAAAAACAAACCAGAAAAGCCACTGGATTCCAGTGAACCAAGGAAAACAGCACTAGAAAAGGAAATCATGTGTTTTACCCAGTCTGAACAAAAAGTGATAATTCTTATGCCTAACATATGTATTATTTAAACCTCCTGACAACTCTATGAAGTGGCTAGGACAAGAATTTCAGAGAATTTGACTGTCTTTCCCAAGGTCGTTCCATAGTTAAGTGACAGAATCTGAATCAAAGTCTTACTCATATTGATCAGTGCTGTTTAAATATTTATTCATTCCGTTAGATACCTCTGTTTGTTCACGATAGCTTCACTGATCTAGAAAGAGTCCCAAGATGTTACTTGATCCCAAGGAACTTGCAATCTAGGAATATCAAGGAAATGATAGATAAGTAAACAGATAATTACAATAGAGTGTAATAAAGATTTTTCTGGGTATAAGGAGTTCAGAGATGAAAGAATAAAAAAATTATCATCAGAGTGATAAAATTTCTCTTTTTTTTCCCTATTGCAAAAGCAGTGTTTCTCTCAAGAAAGTCAAAGTGTACATTGAGAGCACAGATAATTTGCCTTAATCAAGGTGCATGTCTGGGTTCATGTCTTCTCACATAAGAGTGGGATGTTTCAGTTTAAGGTTTCCAGAATGGTACACCACCAGTCTGGCTGTGGAAATTGGTGATTGGAAATAAGTAGAGGTCAAGGTCATTGGAGTTGAGGAGGTCAGAGAATTTTGGGACTAAGTTCTCACTTAGACTGGTCATCTGCTTGGATGTGGAAGTCAACCAAGATGATGACAGGACTTAGAGTACAGAGGACAGTTGGGCTTAGTGCCAATTAATCAGTTGGTGATAGGTGGGGAGAGGTAAGAGTAGTATAACCTCAGAGGACCAGGATTCCTGAAAGCATTTGTTCTGTTCTACCTCATTGTCTTTGATACTGTGCAGCTTTTAGACAGATACCTGAATGAAGAGAATGGGGACAGGAAAAGGGGAGGTTGTGAAAAGATTTCATCATACGTATATACTTCAGGTGGGGAGAAGGGTCAGGTAGCAAGTTTTACAGCAAAGGCTAGTGAATGGAGACATCCGTGAAAAGGCGGCAACAAGTGATCCACTGCTTTGGACGTGTGGGGAAAGCCAATTCCAGGGAAGACTGAGGGAAAACTTCATTTAAGAGAGATGCTGAAAAAAAAAAAAAAGAGAGAGATGCTGGACTTCCCTGGTGGTCCAGTGGTTAAAATGCTGCACTTCCAGTGCTCCCACTGCAGGGAGCGTGCATTGAATCCCTGGTCTGGAAACTGAGATCCCACATGCAATGCCAGGTGGCCAAAAAAAAGGTTGCTGGGTTTTGTGTTTATGCTCAGTCCTGCACCTTGGAGTCCATTAGGCTGGGTAATATGTCCTTCCAAAAACAATTTGATTTTGCAAGATCTTGACAGATTTATCCATTTTTGTATTCATTTTTTTATAATAGTAAATGATACAATGACTAGAGAGATATATGTAGACATAAAAACATATATATCTCTGTTTCTCTTATTATCCATCATCTGGGTACTTACCTATTTAAGCAAAGAAAGAGACACTGACATTCTCTTACAAAGTCATATAGAGCCCATAACTGCATCAGTTCAGTTCAGTTGCTCAGTCATGTCCGATTCTTTGCAACCCCATGAATCACAGCACGCCAGGCCTCCCTGTCCATCACCAACTCCCGGAGTTCACTCAAACTCAAGTCCATCGAGTCGGTGATGCCATCCAACCATCTCATCCTCTGTCGTCCCCTTCTCCTCCTGCCCCCAATCCCTCCCAGCATCAGAGTCTTTTCCAGTGAGTCAACTCTTTGCATGAGGTGACCAAAGGATTGGAGTTTCAGCTTCAGCATCAATGAACACCCAGGACTGGTCTCCTTTGGATGGACTGGTTGGATCTCCTTGCAGTTCAAGGGACTCTCAAGAGTCTTCTCCAACACCACAGTTCAAAAGCATCAATTCTTCGGCACTCAGCTTTCTTCACAGTCCAACTCTCACATCCATACATGACCACTGGAAAAACCAAAGCCTTGACTAGATGGACCTTTGTTGGCAAAGTAATATCTCGGCTTTTGAATATGCTATCTAGGTTGGTCATAACTTTCCTTCCAAGGAGTAAGTGTCCTTTAATTTCATGGCTGTAGTCACCATCTGCAGTGATTCTGGAGCCCAAAAAAATAAAGTCTGACACTGTCTCCACTGTTTCTCCATCTATTTCCCATGAAGTGATGGGACCAGATGCCATGATCTTCATTTTCTGAATGTTGAGCTTGAAGCCAACTTTTTCACTCTTCACTTTCACTTTCATCAAGAGGCTTTTTAGCTCCTCTTCACTTTCTGCCATAAGGGTGGTGTTATCTGCATATCTGAGGTTATTGATATTTCTCCCAGCAATCTTGATTCCAGCTTGTGCTTCTTCCAGCCCAATGTTTCTCATGATGTTCTCTGCATATAAGTTAAATAAGCAGGGTGACAATATACAGCCTTGATGTACTCCTTTTCCTATTTGAAACCAGTCTTTTATTCCATGTCCAGTTCTAACTGTTGCTTCCTGACCTGGATTTAGGTTTCTCAAGAGGCAGGTCAGGTGGTCTGGTATTCCCATCTCTGTCAGAATTTTCCACAGTTTATTGTGATAAGTTTATATTTAAAAATATAAAATACCTCCTATAATCTATCATGATTAGACTTGTATTTAAGGGTAACGGCTGAAACATGACTCAGTGGTAATTACTGCTGCCCAGGACTGGCAGCATATTTTTTTCCTGATAACATACAAGTTTACTGTTTCTGAGGCACATTAGGCCTGGGGTACTGGCTGTAAAAGACTGTGTAGTATCTCTTCCTCCCTCCTCCCATCTCTCTTTCTTTCAATAATTTATGAGTAGGTCTTAAAAGGAGCTTTTGTTTTGTGTTAACTATCCTCTGCTGACCTGACATTATTTCACTTTATATTCTCAGTCTGAATTAGGTTCCAATCATTCCTGTGTATTTTTTTAGCTTCTCTTATATGTTTAAATCATAAAGCTTCTTCACATTATCATATAAATTATGTATTTCATCTTTCTCTTCTATTTAAGTGTAACCTCTTCAAATTTAGAGATGGTTTTACTTATCTCTGTAAACCTAGGCATATAATAAACATTAAGTGTTTTATCAATGAATACATACATATACATATTCAGTAATCATATATAAGCATTGCCCATAAGGTTCCATAAGAAATAATGATAGATTACATAATATCTGATTCAGATAGCTATGTACAGAAAATGAGCTTTCTTGGAGAGGTAGCATTGTATAGTGAAAGATGGGCTTTGGAGTTCTCAGATCTAGGTTTGGCTCCTAATTCTGCCAGTTAATTAGCTATGTGTGACCTTGGAAAAATTAGCTTCTTTAGTCTCGTTATCCTCACCCATGAAACGGGGATATCTTCTACTTGTATGTAAACTGCTTGGCATGTAGCAGGTGTTCAGTAAATGATAGTTCCCATCATTATTAATTGTAGACCCTCCCTGGTAGCTTTTCAAGGAACTTTCACTTGTTTGGTTGCCTTACTGCTAGATATAATTAAGCCCTTTATATGATACACCCTATAATCACTAAGGTTACGGAAGTTTGAAACTGTTCCAAGAAGCTGTTTTTGAAGTGTTAAGTATGGAAAATGCTTTAAAGAGACCATTGCTTTTCTGCATTTGAATATTTTATAATAAACATTTTTAAAATAAGGATATGACTGTGGTATGTATGCTACAGTTAGTGTTTAACTACTGCCACTTACACATTAATAATCCAGATTTTCTAATAATCCCCATCCATTTTTCTAATATCTTCAAATATTTTTATAATAGTTATTCTAATCATCCCTACCCATTGCACAGTTATTGATTTTTTTTCAGTGAACTTATAAAAAAGCATTATAATATTTATTCTTCTTTATTAGCTTTATTCTTTCTTTATTGTGTTGAGATTTTGAGATCTGGGACCTTTTTTCTCCTTTAATATGTACTTAGTACATGAGTCTGTATTATCTGAGCCGCTAATAAAAACTTACTGATTTCTGACTCTATTTCCTCTTCTTTAACTTATTTAGTTTTTAGGAGACACCTTCTAACTATGGTTTTAAGGACATTATATTAAATGCAAAGAGCTTCCCTGATAGCTTAGTTGGTGAAGAATCCACCTGTAATGCAGGAGACCCCAGTTCAATTCCCGGGTCAGGAAGATCTTCTGGAGAAGGGATAGGATACCCTCTCCAGTATTCTTGGGCTTCCCTTGTGGTTCAGCTGGTGAAGAGGATTCTGCAATGTGGGAGATCCGAATTCGATCACTGGGTTGTAGTATAGGAAAGTGGTTAAAGCTAAAGCTTTGGAGCCAGATCTGCAAGAACTTGGCAACGTTGTTTAATCTCTTTGAACCTTTTTTTTTTTCTTTTTTTATGGAGGGCTTCCCCTGTGGCTCAACTGGTAAATAATCCATCTTCTATGCATGGGAGACCTGGGTTCAATCCCACTTTCATTCACTTTCACAGAACACGGACCTTTTGACTTTTGAGCTTTGCTTTACAGCTTTTCCTTAAAAATAAATGTTTGGATGAACAGATTAAGGTTTAAAGATAGGTTCTCTTTAATGTCTGCTCCTTTGACTCCATTGAGATTCTGTTTTTTTAAATTTTATTTATTTATTTTTGGCTGTGCTGAGTCTTCATTGCTGATATGGGCTTTTCTCTAGTAGTGCCAAGCAGGGGCTACTCTCTAGTTGTGGTGTGTGGGCTAATTGTGGTGACTTCTGTTGGAGTGGAGTGCAGGCTCTAAAGCACATGAGCTTCATTAGTGGCAGTGCCTGGGCTCTAGAGCCCAGGCTCAATAGTTGTCGTGCTCAGGCTTATTTGCTCCATGGCATGTGGGATATTCCCGGATCAGGGACTGAACCCATTTCTTCTGCATTGCAGATGGATTCTTTACCACTGAGCCTCCAGGAAAGCCCCACTGAAATTCTTAATACAGATTGACCCTTATTAGGATAGCAGAGTTAAGCTAGGATTACTCTTCTCAGCTCCAATCTAAATTACTTTTTTCCCTCTGGATGTCCGAAAAGCTTTCTGAGGTATAGTTAGTTTTATAAGAAGAAATACCATGATTTAATTCATTTGTGCCCTTGAGTTTGTGCTTATATGGTGAATGTTTTTGTTATAGGCTGATGTAAAGCCCAAGACTTTGATGACAGATAGTCTGGTTATAAAGACTTTTTTACGCAAAATCATCACTGTGCTCCCCAAGGTAAGCTGTTCTTTTTGCACAATAATGATTCTCTTGTTTAAATCATGTGTTTTTAAAAGACCTCTACTCTGCAGGGCATGGGAGCATCTGATTGGTTCTCTTTCTTTTTAAGACAGTGATTAAAAGTTTTAATATTGAATTGGTTTGGTTCCTGTATCTCTAAGGCAGGCTTGGTATTGGCCATGTGACACCTTTGAAAGCCTGTGGATATAGAGAGAACTTTGTTTTAGATTCATATTTTCACTGCCTTACTGTTTTATTGTATCACTTTGAATATCTGTTTCCCTCCTCTGTGCTTCTTTTTTCTTTTAAACCTGGATAATAAACTGCTGATTATCTCCTTCTTCTCTAAAGTGACTATAAGAATAAATAAGGAAATTCTGACTTTAAACTCAGGAGAGCTACAGTTTTTATTATTACTTGTAGTTAGAAACACTCATAAAGTCACAGCAATAAAGTGTGCTGTGTAACTTCCCGTTTTTCTTGCAGGTTTCCTATATTTCTGTCTTAAGCAAGATTCAATATTTATTGTTAGCCAATCTCTATTCCAAGTGTTCACCACATATTCATTCATTCAGCTCTCCCAGTACCCCTTGTGAAATAGGTTTTATCATCATCATCCCCGTTTTACAGCCCGGGAAACTGTGGTGCAGAAGTTAAATAACTTGCAGAGCCACAATTTGAAAGGAGCAGTCTGGCTCTAGAGTCTCTTATTACCCATGATATTATGTAGAAAGAAAAAATATAGGTTGAAGGTAGAAAATAATTACAACAGTAAAGTAAACTGGAGGGAGAACATAAGAGTCTGATGGGGATAGGAGAAGAAAAAAACAAAGAAAAAAGCATGGAATTTCCATATATGGAAACAATGGAAGCAATAGAGAGAGAAACAGATAGTTTTTTAAGAAGGGGAGAAGAGATACATTAGGAGAACAGTAGAGGACAAAGGGTAATATTTCCTCATCAGTTCAGTTCAGTCGCTCAGTCGTGTGTGACTCTTTGAGACCCCATGAACTGCAGCACGCCAGGCCTCCCTGTCCATCACCAACTCCCGGAGTTCATTCAAACTCAAATCCATCGAGTCGGTGATGCCTAACAAAGGATGAGATGGTTGGATGGCATCGCTGACTCAGTGGACTTTGGTTTGAGCAACTCAGGGAGATAGTGAAGGACAGGGAAGCCTGGTGTGCTGCAGTTAATGGGGTCACAAAGAGTCGGACAAGACTTAGCAACTGAACAATAATAACAATTCAACAACATATTCATTTCAGTTCAGTTCAGTTCAGTTGCTCAGTCGTGTTCGACTCTTTGCGACCCCATGAATCGCAGCGTGCCAGACCTCCCTGTCTATCACCAACTCCTGGAGTTCACTCAAACTCATGTGCATTGAGTTGGTGATACCATCCAGCCATCTCATCCTCTGTTGTCCCCTTCTCCTCATGCCCCCAATCCCTCCCAGCATCACCGTCTTTTCCAATGAGTCAACTCTTTGCATGAGGTGGCCTAAGTATTGGAGCTTCAGCTTTAGCATCAGTCCTTCCGATGAACACCCAGGACTGATCTCCTTTAGAATGGACTGGTTGGATCTCCTTGCAGTCCAAAGGACTCTCAAGAGTCTTCTCCAACACCACAGTTCAAAAGCATCAATTCTTTGGTGCTCAGCTTTCTTTATAGTCCAACTCTCAAATCCATACATGACCACTGGAAAAATCATAGCCTTGACTAGACGGACCTTTGTTGGCAAAGTAATATCTCTGCTTTTGAATATACTATCTAGGTTGGTCATAACTTTTCTTCCAAGGAGTAAGCGTCTTTTAATTTCATGGCTGCAGTCACCATCTGCAGTGATTTTGGAGCCCCAAAAAATAAAGTCTGACACTGTTTCAATTGTTTCCCCATCTATTTCCCATGAAATGATGGGACCAGATGCCATGATCTTAGTTTTCTGAATGTTGAGCTTTAAGTCAACTTTTTCACTCTCCTCTTTCACTTTCATCAGGAGGCATTTTAGTTCCTCTTCACTTTCTGCCATAAGGGTGGTATCATCTGCATATCTGAGGTTATGGATATTTCTCCCGGCAATCTTGATTCCAGCTTATGCTTCTTCCAGCCCAGAGTTTCTCATGATGTACTTTGCATATAAGTTGAAGAATATTTATACCATGCTAGATGCTGTGAGAAGACACAAAACTGTATACAAGTTGACAATTGTTGACAAGTTGCTTATAATATAACAGAGAGGATAAGAAATATGCTTAGCCATGGACAAGAGCTAGCAAAAACCCACCATTGCTACAGCAGGGTTTTCATTCCAGCCATAACTTCTATGGGAATTCTATGGAAGGAGAGAAAACACCTCCACACCATTAGAGGTATAGAAAATGGATTTTTGCTGAAGGAAACAGTTGATGGCAAAGTTAAAGAAATAGAAACAATTTTCCTATGATCAGATTTCTGTCTTAAATAATTACTTTAAAGGAATTGCAAAAAACAGTCCCTTTTAAGCATTTCAGGCTCAGTTAGTTAAATAATCAATATGTCCAATTTGGTTAGAATTGTATAAGAAAGTCACACATTTAAAAAATATCTCCACTATTTCAAGAAAATTACAAATGATGGTCTGTCAGTTGTATTCAAAGTACAAACTTTAAGCTGATCATGTTGGCAGGCATTCCATGAGGTAGCATGGAGACTGCCTCATGTTTAATGAAAGGAACATGCCATCATGGCAGACTGAAAGCTGTCTGGGTTCTACCTTATGTCCTGCCAACTAGCTGATCTTGAGATTTTGTACAAGTCACTCAATCTCTGTTATTTAAACTGAATAGTTATTTCTAATGTCTCCTCTATCAGTTAAATTATGTGAGTTGATATCATCTCATTTAAGCACCTGCTAATAATGGAGACGTTCTCTATCTATTGCAAACCTATATGCAGATTTATCATTGTATGGCAAAAAGAAACAAAATGTTTCTGTTCTTAAAGTTGGGACATTGCTGCTGCCAATTTGGGCTTTGAGAAGTCATGTTAAAAAAAGAGATTTTTTTCCTCAGAAATGAATAAATAGAACATAATTAATTCATCTAAGAAGTATTTGTTGAGCACGTACTATGTTCCAGACACTGTTGGGTACTGAGAAATGCAATAGTGCACAATTGTCTCTGCCCTCATGGAGCAGTCTGGAGGGTGGTGTTGGGGTGGGTGGGGTAAAAATAATGTACAAGATGGAGTAAAGGGGCTCTTTTGTCCTTCCATCCTCTCTCAAAAATGAGAAGGACACAAAGACTTCCAAGCTACTCTATATCCTTGAGGGAAGGAGAGATTACTCATGTAGCAGACACCAGTGGTCAAACCCTTTCTGCCAGAGCAGTATCAACTATGGTTAAAAAAAATATTTCATGATACTTGTTCTGACACTAAAATAGAGTTTATTGAAGACCATCACAATAGCTATAGGGACCACAGCAATCCAATTTTATGGTGAGAAAGAGATAGAGAGATGGGGGTCAACCCTCAATACCGCATAGGCAGTAGGAATTTGTAGCCAGAGACCAGCGGTGGGGGTCAGTGGATGAAAAGTTACTAAGAGGAAACATCAGGGGTAAGGGGGTTGTGGTTAAATCGATCTAACAAGATTCTTGGCGAAGTTAGGTCAGGGTGATCAGACACCATCTGGGAGATGGTGGAGGAGAGGAACCGGCTTAGATATTGAGAGTGATCAGTTACCAAGAAATCTTTCTACAACTAGATTTTACAAGGAAATGCACAGGTGGGCTTAAAAGAGGTCTCAGGAATTTGACTGAAGTTTGACTAAGCAAAGAGGTTTTGTCACCTCTCACCCAGAAAACAGTGGAGAAGAAATTGAGATCGAGATCAAGGGTGAGAACAAGAGAGAGAGAGAGAGAATGAGAGAGAATTCCTCAGAAACCATTGTCAGGGCTTTAAGAAAGGGCTTGATTGACCTGCAGGGCTTGACTGACATGTGAGCCCGGAAGATGTGGAAGACATTGTTGCTCCTTCCAAGAGACTGTAGAGGCAGGTGTGCCTATCTGGTAGCAATGAGAAAAATAGCGCTCTGGGAAGAGCTTCTCTTCTACCAAAGTGCTGGATAAGGAAGAGTGAGTTCTCTTTGTGGGCTCAGTGGCTACATGGGAGAGCTCCAGCACACTGCCTGGAGGAAGAGACTGACCTCCAAAAGAAAGGTAGGAGGTGGATCAACTGATGTCCCCGAGGGCTAAAGGAGGGAATTTTTTTTAAAAATGTCTTTTTTTGAAATATAAATTTATTTATTTTAATTGGAGGCTAATTACTTTGCAATATTGTATTGCTTTTGCCATACATCAACATGAATCCACCACGGGTGTACACTTGTTTCCCATCCTGTACCCCCCTCTCACCTCCCTCCTCATACCATCTGTCTGGGTCATCCCAGGTACCAGCCCTCAGCATCCTGTATCATGCATCAAACCTGGACTGGCGATTTGTTTCACATATGATAAAGTGAGGGGATTCTAAAGTCTGTTGAGGAGTGTTAAAATCTACCCCAGAGAGACGATGCAGGATTACCCTACCTTCCCTCTGCTAAAATATACCCCATAAGGGCACTCCATGAAAGTGAGGGGGTAAGGGGACACTGAAGAGTGGCCCCTGTCTAGAAGGAAACAATGGTTAAGTACAAATACCTATGCACCCCAAGAGTATGTTATTTCTCCAGAGACTGTCTCCTGCTTGATATGATGTTGGCTGGTGAGGGTCGAGGAGCTGGAGTTAGGACAGATGGAGCAAAGTTTCTTCAACAGCAGATAAAAAGCTTTGAGTTGAAGGGTGTTAAAATTTGTCCTCATTTCATCAATCTGCTTATTTTACTAGCTGACATAGGACTTTTCTAATGACTGAGATGCTCTTGAAAAGCTTTAGAACCTGCCTGAGATTTCTTCAAGGGAGGGGAAAAAAAAACACAAATTCAGAGAGAGGGTTTAGAGGGACCGTCTAAGAAAGAATAAAGTTGCCTCATGATCATCAGTGCAGTTCAGTTCAGTTCAGTCGCTCAGTCATGTCCGACTCTTTGTGACCCTATGAATCGTGGCACGCCAGGCCTCCTTGTCCATCACCAACTCCTGGAGTTCACTCAGACTCATGTCCATCAAGTCAGTGATGCCACTCAGGCATCTCATCCTCTGTCGTCCCCTTCTCCTCCTGTCCCCAATCCTCCCAGCATCAGAGTCTTTTCCAATGAGTCAGCTCTTCGCATGAGGTGGCCAAAGTACTGGTTTCAGCTTCAGCATCATTCCTTCCAAAGAAATCCCAGGGCCGATCTCCTTCAGAATGGACTGGTTGGATCTCCTTGCAGGCCAAGGGACTCTGAAGAGTCTTCTCCAACACCACAGTTCAAAAGCATCAATTCTTCAGCTCTCAGCCTTCTTCACAGTCCAACTCTCACATCCATACATGACCCAGGAAAAATCATAGCCTTGATGAGACGGACCTTAGTCGGCAAAGTAATGTCTCTGCTTTTGAATATACTATCTAGGTTGGTCATAACTTTTCTTCCAAGGAGTAAGCGTCTTTTAATTTCATGGCTGCAGTCGCCATCTGCAGTCACTTGGATTAATGTGATATTGAATGATTTGCCTTGGAAATGAAAAGAGATCATTCTGTCATTTTTGAGATTGCATCCAAATACTGCATTTCAGACTCTTTTGTTGACCATGATGGCTACTCCATTTCTTCTAAGGGATTCTTGCCCACAGTAGTAGATATAATGGTCATCTGAGTTAAATTCACCCATTCCAGTCCATTTTAGTTCACTGATTCCTAAAATGTCAATGTTCACTCTTGCCATCTCCTGTTTGACCACTACCAATTTGCCTTGAATCATGTACCTAACGTTCCAGGTTCCTCTACAATATTGTTCTTTATAGCATTGGACTTTGCTTCTATCACCAGTTGCATCCACAGGTGGGTTTTGTTTTTGCTTTGGCTCTGTCTCTTCGTTCTTTCTGGAATCATTTCTTCACTCATTTCCAGTAGCATATTGGACAGCTACCAACCTGAGGAGTTCATCTTTCAGTGTCCTATCTTTTTGCCTTTTCATTCTGTTCATGGGGTTCTCAAGGCAAGTATCCTGAAGTCGTTTGCCATTCCCTTCTCCAGTGGACCTCGTTTCCTCAGAATTCTCCACCATGACCTGTCTGTCTTGGGTGGCCTTACATGGCATAGCTCATAGTTTCACTGAGTTAGATAAGGCTGTGGTCCATGTGATCTGATTGGTTAGTTTTCTGTGATTGTGATTTTCAGTTTGTCTTCCCTCTGATGGAGAAGGATAACAGGCTAATGGAAGTTTCCTGATGAAAGAGACTGACTGAGGCAGAAACTGGGTCTTGTTTTGATGAGTAGGGCCATGCTCAGTAAATCTTTAATCCAACTTTCTGTTGATGGGTGGAGCTGTGTTCCCCCCCTGCTATTTACCTGGGGCCAACTATGGTGGAGGTAATGAAGATAATGGCAAGCTCCTTCAAAAGATCCCATGCATATACTGCTATACTCACTGCCCCCAACCCTGTAGCAGGCCCCCGCTGGAGACTCCTAGACACTCCCAGGCAAGTCTGGGTCAGTCTGCTTGTGGGGTCACTGCTTCTTTCTCCTGGGTCCTGGTATGCACAAGGTTCTGTTTGTGCCCTCCAAGAGTCTATTTCCCAGTCCTGTGTAAGTTCTGGCAGCTCTATGTTGGGTTAATGGTGACCTCTTCCAAGAGGGCTTATGCCACACCCAAGTCTGCTACACCCAGAGCCAGTATCCCTGTGGCAGTCCCCTGCAGACCTATGCTTCTATAGGAGATGCTCAAACACAGTTCCGTCTCAGTCTCTGTGGGGTTCCTGGGTCCTGGTGCACACAAGATATGTTTGAGCCCTCTGAGCATCTCTGGCAGGAATGGGGTTTGATTCTAAAGGTGACTTTGCCTCTCATACCGTCTTGCTTGGGTTTCTCCTTTGCCCTTGGGCGTGGGGTATCTCCTCATGGCCGCTTCAGCACTGTGCAGCTGCCTCTTCAGTGCCTACCTTCTTGCTGGGGTTTCTCTGACCTTGCACGTGGGGTATCTCCTCACGGCCACTCCAGCGAAGCACAGCTGCTGCTCCTAACCTTGGATGTGGCTTATCTCCTTACTGCCTCTCCAACGCCACACAGCTGCACAGTATTCCATAAATTATGTAAGATATTCAACAGTCCATTATCAAATAGGCTTTGCGTTAAATGATTTTGCCCAACTGGAGGCTAATGTAAGTGTTCTGAGCACATTCAAAGTGGGCTAGGCTAAGCTGTGATGTTTGGCAGGTTAGATGCGTTAAATACATTTTGGACTTGATATTTTCAATTCACAATGGGTTTATGATGTAAACCCTGTGATAAGTTGAGGAGGATACGTAGAGTCCTGGATGGTTGGTCAGTACAATTTCTACTAAGGAAAGGAAAGGACACATTTTTCAATGGAGAGTCACCTTTTGACCCAAGGATTTTTGCCAGTGTGTATTTCTTAAAACTGTCTGCTCTTTTACATATTTTCTCAGTACTTCTTCCTGCTTCTCCTTCCACATCTCTGACGACTTTTCCTGGTTTCCTCTATGGCACTCTCTTTTTATTTCCTCCTCTCTCTTCACTGTGTACAATGCTCTTCATTATTTCCACTCTACACTGCCCTCTCCACATGAACACTTAGTGGTTCAATTAAAAATCCATATTCTGAAAATTTAACAATATGTATCTATGGCCAACCTCGCCTTTACACTTCCGACTACATAGTAAATAAATCCTGGACACTGAAACACCAATTCTGTCCTTAAATTTGCTACGTCTGAAACTAAACTTACTTTCTTCCCTCATTCAAACCCTCAAATGGAATCCTGCTTCTTCATTAGCCAATTTAGAACATCGCCGTATATCTAGTCAACCAATAGAGACTCCTGGGAGTCATCTTAAAGTACTTCCTGTTTCTCACCATTCTCTCACTTCCTGCTTTCCTTCCTCACCCCATTAAAAGTGAAGCCTTAAATGTTAATGATATACCAACAGTATTTTGATGCTCTCACCTCTTCTCTAATCCTGCTGTCACTACCTAGTAAAACAATCTTGATGCCCATTCCAAAGCCCCAGAATGTTATAATGGCATCCTAACTATGCTCCAATCTCCAAATTTGCCCTTCTCAAATTTACCAGCCATACTAATACTAGCATGACCTATCTAAAATGAATATAAACTAAACCCCTTACTCCACTAAAGTATATCAGTCATTCTCCATCACTTATCAGATAGCATTCAATTATTTGATGAATTATACAAAGTCAGCAATTTGCTGTCCCTACTTTCCTCTTTATGTTCACTGATGTTCACATCTGAAGTCCAAAAACACTAAATTAGCTCCTCAAACAGTATACGTTAATATATAAACCAGTGGTCTTGTTTACGCTCTTTCTCTTGTGAAATATACTCTATTCCTGTTTCCCTTTCCTCACTAAGTAATGAAGCTTATTTCAGGTACCACATCCTCCAGGAAGAATTATCCAAACTTATTTTAACCACTGTGAGTCCCTCTTTACTTCCTTAGGATCCCTAAACATCATTGTGATTAGCTTTACCGTGATACATTTCAACTATGTATTTATTTTCCATGTCGACATAGTATGTTCTTCAAAGCTATTTTCAACCTTATTCACTCAAGGCCTAGCATGGTGCTGCCCACAGATAGATACACAGTAGATGTTATCAAACTGAAATTGAACATTGCTCCATTATATTTCAATCATTTCAGCTCAAAAAAATTTTTTGCACTCAACTTTCTTGCAGAAAGAGGAAGGACAGCAACTCTCTAATTTCCTATTTGGTATAGATAGATAATTTTTCATCTATCTGATCACTTATTTTTCAAACTTCATCTAATATTCTGTCTTTTACCATGATCTTAAACAAAATTGTGTGCATATCTGCCTTTGCATCATAAAGAGGAATATATAATCATTTTATTCAAATAAAATGAGTTAACTTTATTGAAACAATGAAGGAAGTAACAAGTTTGTGAAATATTTTGTAGGATTACTACTAAATCCTGAGTTTTCCACTAAAATACTTGTATTCAGCTCAGCTCAGTCACTCATTCATGTCTGACTCTTTGCGACCCCATGGATTGCAGCATGTCAGTCTTCCCTGTCCATCACCAATTCCTGGAAATTACTCAGACTCATGTCCATTGAGTTGGTGATGCCATCCAACCATTTCATTCTCTGTCATCCCCTTCTCCTCCTGCCTTCAATCTTTCCCAGCATCAGGGTCTTTTCAAATGAGTCAGTCCTTCGCATCAGGTGGCCAAAGTATCAGAGCTTCAACTTCAGCATCAGTCCTTCCAATGAATATTAAGGACTGATCTCCTTTAGGATGAAATGGCTGGATCTCCTTCCAGTCCAAGGGACTCTCAAGAGTCTTCTCCAACACCACAGTTCTAAAGCATCAGTTCTTTGGTGCTCAGTTTTCTTTATAGTCCAACCATCACATCATACATGACTACTGGAAAAACTATAGCTTTGACTAGATGGACCTTTGTTGGCAAAGTAATGTCTCTGTTTTTTAGTATGGTGTCTAGGGTGGTCATAACTTTTCTGCCAAGGAGCAAGCATCTTTTAGTTTCATGGCTGCAGTCACCATCTGCAGTGTTTTTGAAGCCCAAAAATATAAAGTCAGCCACTGTTTCCATTGTTTCTCCATCTATTTGCCATGAAGTGATGTAATTGGATGCCATGATCTTAGTTTTTTGAATGTTGAGCTTTAAGCCAACTTTTTCACTCTACTTCACTTTCATCATGAGGCTCTTTTACTTCCTCTTCACTTTTTGCCATAAGGGTGGTGTCATTTGCATATCTGAAGTTATTGATATTTCTCCTGGCAATCTTGATTCCAGCTTGTGCTTTATCCAGTCCAGCATTTCTCATGATGCATATAAGTTAAATAAACAGGGTGACAATATACAGCCTTGACATACTCCAATTTTGAACCAGTCTGTTGTCCCATGTCCAGGTCTAACTGTTCCTTCTTGACCTGCATACAGATATCTCAGGACACAGATCAGGTGGTCTGGTATTCCCATCTCTTTTAGAATTTTCCACAGTTTGTTGTGATCCACACAGTCAAAGGCTTTGGATAGTCAGTAAAGTAGAAGCAGATATTTTCTGGAACTCTTAGTTTTTTGCTGATCCAGTGGATGTTGGCAATTTGATTTCTGGTTCCTCTACCTTTTCTAAATCCAGCTGGAACATATGGAAGTTCACGGTTCATGTACTGTTGAAGCCTGGCTTGGAGAATTTTGAACATCACTTTGCTAGAGTGTTAGATGAGTGTAGTTGCATTAGTCTGTATTAGAGAAACAGAATCAGAGCTTTATTTATTGTGAGGAATTGACTGAGACAGTTATAGAGATGGCATGATCTGCTGTCAAGTCTTCCCAGTTAGCTCAGTGGTAAAGAATTCGTCTGCCGATGTAGGAGACACAGGATCCCTGGGTAGGGAAGATTCCCCTGGCAAGAGAAAGGTAACCCATTCTAATATTCTTGCCTGGGGAATCCCATGGACAGAGGAGTCTGGCGGGCTGCAGTCCATGGGGTGGCAAAGAGTTGGACAAGACTGGGCACACATGTCTGACTGATCTGCAGTCAGCACGCTCGAGGTCCAGGTGAGCTGAGGGTGTGAGTTCTACCCAAGTCTGAATCTGTCCTGAAGAAAAGAAAGAATTGATGCCTCCCCCTTGAAAATTGTCTTATAGAGAGAGTGAATGAATTCTCTTTTACTCTATCTCTTTGTTCTAGTCAGGTTTCCAAACGGTTGAGGCTTACCCACGATGGGGAGGGCAATCTTCTTTACTCAGTCTACAAATTCCAACCAGAAAGATCCTCAGGGAAACACCTGGAATAGTATTTAATTAAATATCTGGATATCCTGTGGCCCAGTCAAGTTGACATCAGAGTAACCATGAGGAATGGCATATCATGGACATTTCTCATATCAGTATTTATCAAAGCCATGATTTTATGATGACATAATTTTAAAGCTTATGGGATATATCATTAACTATTATTAAATATTCCCCTTGCTGGATGTGAAATTGGTATGAATTTTTGCAAATGTAAGTAATAATACAATAGGCATATCATTACAATATTATAATACATAATATAATAATGTACTGGACAATGCCTTGGTTATGTATCTATCACTTCATAGAGACATTTTGTAGAGATATATTGTTAACTTGTCTGTCTATCCATCTTTGTCTCATTTGAGTAAGTACTCACCACCATATTATGTTGGTGGGGCTATTTAAACTATCATCTCCTCTCTAACTAGCACCATCTCAATAATGGAAATCAACATACCCCCATTAAACCAGATCAAGCTGGTCAATCAGAATGATCTGTTCTCATGGCTCAGGGATGATTCAGAGATTGGCACAGGGTTGGGAGTACTCTCTCAGATTCTGTTTCTAGAACTATCAGGGGGGTAGGTTTGCTACTGGCTGAACTGTGAGGATGTGATCTGGATTCTAGGTGCCATCTCTCTGACCTGTAGGTAGAACATTTTTATAGAATAAGGTCAACATACAGAGTGAAGAAGGATTGAGATGCAGCAAAAGATGGACCTCTTCCAAACTTTATTGATTCCATATGCAGGATTGTCAACAGCAAATTTATTCTTGAATTCTCAGTTACGCAGACTATTATGTCCCCCTCATGCATAAATAATCTTGAATTGTAGATGTCTCATTTTCAACCTAAGGGGGCGGTTTCTTAGAAATGAAATTATTTAGACATATGTAACACTGACTAATGATTTTACCAGATTACTTTTCAAAAAGATTGCATTAATTAATATTTTTTAATCATCAGTCATTAGAAATAATAGAATAATAATAGGAAAAGAATAGAAATGATAGCATTAGCAATAAATAATTGGTTATTGCTATATGCCAGTCATTAAACCTAGGTTTATATCTACCAAGAAGATATTATTTCCTTTCCATCCACACACATACTCACTGAAATGGACCTAGCCAAATGGGTCCAGAGTCTTAAATGTATATAATAAATCAAACAAAATGCAATTTATTGTGTTTGCTTTTGTTAAACTTTTAAAATGAAAACAGCCTGCTTAGCTATTACATGCTAAAGAAAATAAACAGTATAAAACAAATATAACCAATGATTTAAATGAAAGTAATGTTATTTGTGGAACCTCTGTGGTGGCTCAGACAGTAAAGAATCTGCCTACAATGCAGGACACCCGGGTTTGATCCCTGGGTTGGGAAAATCTCATGGAAAAGGGAATGACTACCGACTCCAATATTCTTGCCTGCAGAATCCCCATGGACAGAGCAGCCTGGAAGGCTACAGTTCATGTGGTCACAAAAAGTCAGACAAGATTGAGTGACTAACGCTTATTTTACATGTAAGTCTCTGTGGCTAACACTTAGCAAAGATTACATTTTTTATTCAAACTGGATTGTTTTGAGAATGAAAGGGAGAACTTTTATCAAATACTGGGATGACAAATATAAACTGGGATGGTTCTGGGCTCATGGGACATAGAGTCCCTTTAATTCATACAATAGATGTCTATTTATCACTTAAATAAAGAGGAGCTGGTGCAGTGGTGGAAATTTGAAGTTCAGCCTATACAATTATTTGTGGGTCCAGGTTCATAGAGACATTTTTATCTTCAACATGTGGCTTCTATGGATACCCTGGGTGTTACCATCCAGGAAGATTTATGGACCTTGCCTGGAAATGATGCGATTGTGTTTGCCCACATTCCATTGGCAGAGACTCAGTCTTTTGGCCACATCTAAATACAGTGGGAGCTTCGAATTGTAGTCCTGTTAAGTACTCAGAGGAAAGGAGAAATGGTTCACCAACAGCCAGTCAGGATATTTCCACAGATAAAAATAATTAAAAAAAATACTTACCATTATAGAAATAAGCTAAACTTTTTTGGACCAAAAGAAATACAGCTATAAAAAAATGAAAAAGAGAAATAAAACTATAGATTAATATTATATTTTATCTCATGAACATTCTGATATTCTTACTTTACTAAATGACTCCTGAAAGAGTCAATTAAAGCATGTTGGGCAAACTTCATTTCTTATTGGATTCCACTCTTCAAAAATTCCATTATATATTATTTTTTTTTATTAAAACTCATGTGCCTATACCCAATTTATTTAAACAGCTTTTTATCATATTAAGAGCATGGGCTTCAGGATTTGAAAGACCTGAGTCACAATATGATTATAATTTACTAGACCCTGGATAAGCTCCTTAGCCTTTCTGAATCTCCGTTTCCTGTCATATAAAAGGCAGGCACATTTATCTCACAGGATGGTTGTGATAACCCTTTATTAAGACAAAAGCTTAACATACCAAGTTTAACATTGACCCACTAGAGATGCTTCATAAGGCCAATCCCCATCTCTTAGAGTATTTAACGTTTTTTGGATATACTTCATTAATTGCTATTCCAGACAACTGTTCACTTACTCTAATTAATAAAACGCTTCAACTGGAAATAAATAATTTAAAATCCCTTGAGTACAGAATTGTAGCTGTTATAGTGTTGGCAAAAGTTACTCTCCTTCAAATAAAAGGAAAAATATAATTCAATGCAACAAATTTTAGTTCTCTACACTGTCCTGATTTTGTATAGATGATGCGACACAGTGAGTTCATTGTTCAAAAGATTTCAGACATGTTTTGTGAGTACAGAAAAGCAGTCTTCATGGTGAAGGGTAGGAGAAAATGCCAAAAATACATCACTTGGCATAAGGTGCTTAAGGCAATTGCAAAGAAACTGATTAAAAGCAAACGAACACACAAATATTAATAAGACCTCTCTGTCCTCCCACTATTTGCCTAAAAGCAAGGACATACATTTTTGGGCTTCCAGGTGGCCCAGTGGTAAAAAATCCACCAAAAAATGGGCAAAAGAACTAACATTCTTTTAGACATTTTAGACAAAGAAGACATACAGATGGCTAACAAACATATGAAAAGATGTTCAACATCATTCATTTTTAGAGAAATGCAAATCAAAACTACAATGAGATATCATCTCACACTGGTCAGAATGGCCATCATCAAAAAGTCTACAAACAATATATGCTGGAGAGGATGTGGAGAAAAGGGAACCCTTTTACACTGTTGGTGGGAATGCAAACTGGTACAGTTACAATGGCAAACTGTGGAGAGTCCTTCAAAAACTGGAAATAGAACTGCCATATGACCCAGCAATCCTAGTGCTGGGCATACACCCTGAGGAAACCAGAATTCAAAGACACATGTATACCAATGTTCATTTCAGGACTATTTACAATAGCTAGGACATGGAAGCCACCTAGATGTCTGTCGTCAGATGAATGGATAAGGAAGTTGTGGTACATATACACAGTGGAATATTACTCAGGTATACAAAGGAATGCATTTGAGTCAGTTTTAATGAGATGGACGAACCTGGAGCCTATTATACAGAGAAGTAAGTCAGAAAGAGAAAGACAAATATGTATCTTAACATGTATATATACAATTTAGAAATACGGTACCAATGATCCTACATGCAGGGCACAAAGGAGACACAGGCATAAAGGACAGACTTTTGGACTCAGTGTGAGAAAGTGAGGGTGGGATGATTTGAGAGAATAGCATTGAAACATGTATATTACCATATGTAAAATAGTTTACCAGTGCAAATTCAATGCATGAAGCAAGGCACCCCAAAGTTGGTGCTCTAGGACAACCAGAGGATGGGGAGGGAGGTGGGAGAAGGATTTGGGATGGGGGGGGAACACATGTATACCTGTGCTTATTCTTGTTGTTGTATGGCAGAAACCATCACAACATTGTAAATTAATTATTCTCTAATTAAATAAATAAATTAATTTAAAAAATAAAGGATCCACCTGCTAGTGCAAGAGATGTAAAAAGATGCAGTTTCGATCCCTGGGTTGGGAAGATCCCCTGGAGAAGGAACTGGCAACCACTCCAGTGTTCTTGCCTGGAAAATCCCATGGATAGAGGAGCCTGGCAGGCTGTGGTCCACAGGGTCACAAAGAGTTGGGCATGACTGCAGCGACTGAGCATGCACGTGGCTTTCTTTGGAGATGAGCAGTTCTCCAGAACAGACTAAGAAATACGCCCATAGGCCTTCTAAGAGTTCACTTAAAGGTCTTCTCTCACTCAGACAGATGACTTGGCAAGAGAGATGGGCTGTAGAAAATTTGCCTTTTCCAGTTTCACACTTTGCTTTCCGCAGTCTTCATAGCCAACACAGATCTAATTTCCTCTCCTTTCTCATGTCAATTTTTATAACTTGACACAGGGCATCTCCCATATTTTTTCTCATATCAAGGGCAGAGCTAGGCAGATCAAGGCAGAGCAAGCTTCAGCAGAATACTTAGGCCAGTTTTTCAGATTTACAGGTTGCATGGAACACTCAAAGTGGTCAAAGGAAAAACCAATTTTGTTTCTTACTTATTTTAATTTGGTCTAATAAACTGAGAATCAAATGTTATCATAATTTTCCAGGACAAAGTTGAAATTAATGCCCAAAGAAAAGACTAGATGGCATTTCAGTGTTTTCAAAATGGAAGATAAAAGTAATCTTTTATTCTTATCAAGCAAAATATTCCTTTTGAGAACAATGTGATACAGGCAGACTTCACAGCCCGATGGGTGGCCTTGTAGAGACAAAATAGTGGAATATCTGACTAAATTTTGTACTTTGGTTTTGGGTAGACACAACAAATATATATATTCTGTAATGGGTTCTTTATCTTTTCCAGATTTATATGGTCAACTCACTTAGGAAGTTAAGGGACTATATTTTAAAAATGACAATAACCAAAATATTATATGCTCAAATAGTAGAATCATAAATAAAAGACTGAAAGTTTATATTTTCAAAATCTGCATGGGTTTGTGCTGTGATATATGAGTCTTAAAATTATTAAACTCAACAGTATTCAATTTTAATATTTATAATAAATGAGACTTCTGCAATTTTATTGATGTAATCTACGCATATGTTTGATACTCGGTTAACTAGTTGTAAGAGTGGCTTAAAATTTACCCAAGTTCTAGAATCTGGAAGTTTTTTTAAAACATACTTTTGATTTCAGTACTAATATTCTTATCATCCCAGTAAATCCAGCACTGATTTTTACATTTATTCTGGTGAGTGAGTGTAAACATGTCTGTGTGTGTGTGTTAAGATCGACCAAGGGTAGTAGCTGATACAGATGGCTAACAGGCTCTTTCCTTTTGAGAAATCATAGCTTGTAGGAGTTTTAGAACATCAATTGTAGACTTTCCTTCATTTCTATTGTCATAGAGAGAAGGTGAGGGCTTATCAGCTCTTCAGTTGATGCAAAAGAGCTTTCCTGATATTTCTCTTTAACCAAAGTGTTCTCATTCTCTTTCTTTGCAGGCCCCTAGGCTCTTGTTTTCTGAAATAAATCACTCTCTTTCCTCCCAAAGCAAAATGAAAGGGGCAATTATACCCTTGGTGATTCTTAATTGTCCCAATTAACTAAGTCAGTTTCTGGAGTCTGAGCTGAAAATGAAGCTTAGGATGTGCCTTCAGTAAATGGAATTTGTTAAGTCAACTTGAGCCTTTTTTTTTCCTCCAGGAAAAGCCAGCTATTTGAATATTGAATTGCAGTCCCTCTACTAGTGCCCTCAATTTAGGTTAGAATGAAACTAACATGCTCTTTCCCTATACCCTTAGTTAAGGGGAACCACAACAAACAAAAATCCAATACTGAGTACCTCTGAAATGGATTTTATTTTAGGCAATAAGTTTCCATTTCTCTAACATATGTTACCCTTACATCAAATTAACATTTACTGTATTCATGCCAAATTACTTGCCAGTGAGTAATAATATAGCCATTAAGTTTTACTAAGTACTGATATGAAAAGCACTGCTGGCCCAATAGAGACAGTAATACCTGGCTATGTAACCTGCATGTGCTCTGATCTTACAAACGGAAATATTAGGAAGATTCATTCATTCGTTATTCTGATAATTAGAGGGATTGAAATTAATAATGTTTTAGAAAAACTTAAAGGCTATCACTAGGGTAATTAAAAGACATATTTGTTTCAAATCATTGCATCAGAAGAAAATAAATACAATATTCATTCATCTAAATCAAAATAGGAGTGACATCATCAAGATGGTGACATAAGAGGTCATTTCTGGCTTCAATTCCTATAACAAGGAAACAAACTAGCAACCATAGATAAGACATCGTTGGGAAAACCTCAGAACATGGAGTTGAGGCTGAAGCACACCTCTCGACCACAGAGGCAAAGGAGGACCTTATTAGAAAGGTAAGAGAATGGCTGCACACTAGCCACATTGCCCCTCCTCCAGGCTGGCACAGGATACACTGATGGTTGCTCTGGGCCTATGGCTTCTCCAGTGTGAAAAATAGAGCTCAAGATTGACATCCAGCTTCCCCAGCTTTGTGGGATGCTACCAGAAGACCAACTTACATAACACCTCACAGGAATCCCTAGCAGAGAGCCCAGACAGTGGCTTTGTTCATCTGCAGAGCTGAACTGGTGGCCCTCTCTGGCCAATGGTAGGCAGGGGCTGCCTGATTTGAGTCCCCAGTTGAGATATTCTGGCCTTAGAATGTTCTACAGTGCTGTCAGGGCAGGAAAACAAATTTGAAACCACATCTGCTACTGAATATAGCTTCCAACCCCAAATAGAGCATCTGAGAAGCTATGTAGCTCACCTTGTAATGCCACTTATAACAGCATCTGAGCAGAGAACCCAGCCAATGGCTCTGTCTGTTTTCAGATCCCAGTCAGTGGCCTTGTCAAGCTATGGAACTTGCTGGAACGTTCTGGCTAATTCATGTCCCCAACCACAAGCCATGCTGGCTTTGGAGCCTATTCTGCCACCATTCACAAGTAAGAAGGTCCGTGGCTGTGCCTACTGCTGAATATAGCCATCACTTTTACCTGACCATGAAGTTTAAGCAGAGCACTTGGGAAGCTGTGGGGCCTACCTTACATCCTTGCTTGCAGTGGCCCTTGAGCAGACAGTTCAGTCATCAGCCCTGGGCATTAACAGAGTGAAGCTTGTAGCCCAGGCTGTCCAGAGAGCCCAGTGAACAGTACTGTCTGATTCAGCCAAAAAGCCCCACTAGTCATACAGCCTGTTCCACAGCCCTGGTGGGGCTAGGAAGTAAATTTGAAGCCTGCCTACCACTCAATATAGCCTAGAATATAGGACCTTTTCTAAGATTAATCAAATGTTACACCACAAAATAAGTCTTAACAAGTTTAATAAGATTGAAATAAAACCAATTGTTTTTTCCAACCATATTGGTATAAAATTAAAAATCAATAGTGGGAGGAAAAATGAAAAATTCACAAATACATGGAAATTAAAAACACATTGTTCAATCAATAGATCAAAGAAGAAATCAAAGGAAAATAAAAAAATTTCTTGAGACAAACAAAAATGGAATGACAGCATATGGGATGTAGCAAAAGCAGTTCTAAGAGGCATGTTTATGGCCTTAAATACACATGTCAGAAAGAGAGAAATATCTCAAAGAGACAAGTTAACTTTACACCTCAAGAAACTAGAAAGAAGGAACAAATTAAGTCCAAAGTTAGCAGAAGAACAGAAATAATAAAGATTAGAGTGGAAATAAATGAAATACAGAACAGGAAAACAATAGAAAAGTTATAAAAACTAAGATTATGATCCTTAAAAAGATAAACAAAATTCACAAAACCTTTAGCTATACTAACCAAGAATAGAGAGGACCCAAATAAATAAAATTATGAAAGAAAAGGGAGACATTACAAGTCATATTACAGAGTATAAAGAATTGTAAGAGATTACTGTGAATTAACTATATGCTAATAAATAGGACAATCTAGAAAAATAGATAAATTCCTGGAAACATACAACTTACTAAAACTGAATTATGAAGAAATAGGAAATCTTGACAGACCAATAACAAGTAAGGAGATTGGACCAGTATTCAAAAGCCTCCCAACAAACTAAAGTCCAGAACTAGACAGTTTCACTGCTGAATTTTACTGAACATTCAAAGAAGAATTAATGACTGTTATTTAAAACTCTTTCAAAATACTGAAGAGATGGGAACACTTTCAAACTCATTTTATGAGGACAGCATTATCTTGATACCAAAGTCAATAAGGACAACACATGAAAACTAGAGAATTATAACCCTCATTAATATAAATGCAAAAATACTCAACAAAATACTGGAGAACTGAACCTGAGCTACACATTAAACTATGATCAAGTAGGATGATTCAATGCAAGCAAGTCAATCAGTGTGATACATCACATTAATAAATAAAAGAAAAATTGAAAAAATTACATGATCATTTCAATAGATGTGGAAAATTATTTGATAAAATTCAACCCTATTCTGATAAAAACTCTCAACAAAATGGGTATGGAAGGAATATAACTTAACATAATAAAGAACATATAAGACTAGCTCACAGTCAACATCACATTCTGTGGGAAAGCATGAAAGCTTTTCATCTAAGATCAGGAACAAGGCAAAAGTGTCTACTCTTACCACTCCTAATCAGAACAGTAGTGGAAGACCTAGCTAGAGAAATCAGGCAAGAAAAGAAAAATTAAATGCTATTCAAATCATAAAGGAAGAAGTAAAACTATCATTATTTTTAGACTGCATGATATTATATATAGAATATCCTAAAGGCAACACCAAAAGACTTTTAGAACCAGTAAACAAATTTAGTAAACTTGGTGAGTATAAAAGCAATATACAAAAATTGGTTGAATTTCTATGCATTAAAAAATATCTAAAAATGAAATAAAGCAATCCCACTTGCAATAGTATAAAAAATAAAATAAACTGGAATAAATTCAACTGAGTTAAATATATATGTATGTGTATACTTAAAGCTATAATATATTGATGAGCAAAATTGAAGAATATGCAAATAAATGGAAAGATATCCCATTTTTATGAGTTGAAAGAACTAATATTATTAAAATGTCTGTATTACTCAATGAACTCTATAGATTCAATGCAACCTTTATTAAGATTATAATGGTGTTTTTCATAGAAATAGAAAAATCAATCCTAAAATGTGCATATCACCATAGAAAACCCTAAATAGCCAAGGCATTATTGAGAAAGAAGAACAAAGCTGGAAGCTCCATGTCCCAATTTCAAACTACATTAGAAAACTATAGTAACCAGAACAGTATGGCACTGGCATTCAAAACAGACAGACCAACAGAACAGAATCAAGAGTCCAGAAATCAACCTGTTTGTATACCTTTAACTAACATTTGACAGGGGAGTCAAGAGTAATCATTGAAGAAAAGATAGTCTCTTTCCTAAATGGGGCTTCTCTGGTAGCTCAGACGATAAGGCATCTGTGGGAGAACTTGATTCCATCCCCAGGTCGGGTGATCCCCTTGAGAAGGAAATGGCAACCTGCTCCAGTACTCTTGCCTGGAAAATTTCATGGATGGAGGAGCCTAGTAGGCTATAGTCCCTGGGATCACAAAGAGTCAGACATGACGGAGCAACTTCACTGTTTAAATCTTCCTAAACAGTGCTGGGAAAACTGGATATTCACATGCAAAAGAATGAAGCCAGACCCTTATTATACATGCTCCAAAATTAACTTGATAAAGATTAAAGATGTAGATGTTGCTGATGCTGCTGTCGCTTCGGTTGTGTCCAACTCTGTGCGACCCCATAGACGATAGCCCACCAGGCTCCTCTGTCCCTGGGATTCTCCAGGCAAGAACACTGGAGTGGTTTGCCATTGCCTTCTCCAATGCATGAAAGTGAAAAGTGAAAGTGAAGTCTCTCAGTTGTGTCCAACTCTTAGCGACCCCATGGACTGCAGCCTACCAGGCTCCTCTGTCCATGGGATTTTCCAGGCAAGAGTACAGGAGTGGGTTGTCATTGCCTTCTCCGAAGATGTAAATATAAGACCATAAAATTCCTAGAAGAAAACATTGGGAAAATTCCTTTATATTGGTCTTGGCAGTGATTTTTCTGGATGTGACACCTAAAGCACAAGTAAATAAACAAATGGGACCACATCAAACTAAAAAGCTTATGCACAGTAAAAGAAATGATTTACAAAATGAAAAGCAACCTATAGAATGGGAAAATCTTTTTTCATATCATATGTCTAATAAGAGGTTAATATTAAAATTATATAAGGGACTCATACAACCCAACAGTAAAAAAAAAAAAAATCCAAATAATCCAATTTAAAAATGGACAAAGGACTTGAATATTTCCCCCCAAAAGACTTTCAATTGGTAAGCAAATATATTAAAAGGAGTTCAGTGTCACTAATCATCAAGAAATGCAAATCAAAACTGCAATGAGATATCACTTCATACCTGTTAGATTGGTTGTCATCAAAAAGACATTAGATAACAGATGCTAGTGAGGATGTTGTAAAAAGGAATCCCTGTGCATTATTGATGGAGATATAAATTATGCACCACCACATCATGGGGAATACTATGGGGCTTTCCTGGTGGTGGGTCAATGGTAAAGAATCCACCTGCCAGTGCAGAAGACATGGGCTTGATCCTTGATGTGGGAAGATCCCACATGCCACGGAGCAGCTAAGCCTGAGTGCTGCAACAATTGAGCCTGTGCTCTAGAGCCTGAGTAGTCACGTATGGATGTGAGAGTTGGACTATACAAAAAAGATCTTCATGACCCAGATAGCCACAATGGTGTGATCACTCACCTAGAGCCAGACATCCTGGAATGTGAAGTCAAATGGATCTTAGGAAGCATATGAACAAAGCTGGTGGAGGTGATGGAATTCCAGCTGAACTATTTCAAATCCTGAATGATGATGCTGTGAAAGTGCTGCATTCAAGATGCCAGCAAATTTGGAAGAGTTAGCAGTGGCCCCAAGACTGGAAAACATCAGTCTTCATTCCAATCCCAAAGAAAGGCAATGCCAAATAATATTCAAACTACTGCATAGTTGTACTCATCTCACATGCTAATAAAATAATGCTCAAAATTCTCTAACACAGGCTTCAACAGTACTTGAACTGTGAAATTCCAGATGTTCAAGCTGGATTTAGAAAAGGCAGAGGAACCAGAGATCAAATTGCCAACATCCATTGGATCATCGAAAAAGCAAGACAGTTCCAGAAAAAAAAAAAAATCTGCTTCCACTTTATTGACTACACCACAGCCCTTTGACTGTATGGATCACAACAAACTCTGGAAAATTCTTAAAGAGATGGGAATACCAGGCCACCTGACCTGCCTTCTGAGATATCTGTATGCAGGTCAAGAAGCAAAAGTTAGAACTGGACAGGGAACAACAGACTGGTTCCAAATTGGGAAAGGAGTACATCAAGGCTGTATATTGTCACCCTGCTTATTTAACTTATATGCAGAGTACATCATGCAAAATGCTGGGCTGGATGAAGCACAAGCTGGAATCAAGATTGCCGGGGAAATATCATTAACCTCAGATATGCAGATGACACCACCCTTATGGAAGAAAGTGAAGAAGAACTTAAGAGCCTCTCGGTGAAAGTGAAAGAGGAGAGTGAAGAAGTTGGCTTAAAGCTCAAACATTCAGAAAACTAAGATCATGGCAACTGGTCCCATCACTTCATGGGAAACAGATGGGCAAACAATGGAAACAGTGTCAGACTTTATTTTTTGGGGCTCCAAAATCACTGCAGATGATGATGTAGCCATGAAATTAAAGGACGCTTACTCCTTGGAAGGAAAGTTCTGACCAACCTAGATAGCATATTGAAAAGCAGAGACATTACTTTGCCAACAAAGGTCCGTCTAGTCAAAGCTATGGTTTTTCCAGTGGTCATGTATGGATATGAGAGTTGGACTGTGAAGAAAACTGAATGCCAAAGAATTGATGCTTTTGAACTGTGGTGTTGGAGAAGATTCTTGAGAGTTCCTTGGAAACAACAAGGAGATACAACCAGTCCCTCCTGAAGGAAATCAATCCTGAATATTCATTGGAAGGACTGATGTGGAAGCTGAAACTCCAATACTTTGGCCATCTGAAGTGAAGAACCGACTCGTTGGAAAAGACCCTGATGCTGGGAAAGATTGAAGGTGGGAGGAAAAGGAGATGGATGACAGATGAGATGGTTGGATGGCACCACCGACTGGATGGACATGAGTTTGAGTAAGCTCTGGGAGTTGGTGATGGACAGGGAAGCCTGGCATGCTGCAGTCCATGGGGTTGCAAAGAGTCGGACATGACTGAGAGACTGAACAGAGCTGATCTTTGCCTTAGAGCCGCAACTACTGAGCCGATGTGCTGCAAATATTGAAACCTGCACTCCCTAGAGCCTGTGCTCTGCAACAACAGAAACTACTTCAATGAGAAGTCTGTGCAGCAGAAGTATAGAGTAGCCTCTGTTTGTCCTAACTAGAGAAAATCCCAAACAGCAATGAAGACACAGCATAGCCAAAAATGAATAAACAAATAAAATTAAAAAAAAAGCAAACTATGGTACTTTCTCAAAAAGTTAAAAAATAGAGCTACCATATGATCCAGCAATTCCCCTTCTGAGTGTATATAAATGAAGGAAATAAAATCACTGTCTCAAAAAGGTGTCTGCACTTCTGCGTTTATGATAGCATTATTTACAATAGCCACGACATGAAAATATCCTAAGTGTCTATTCACAGATAAAGAAACATGGTGCTGCTGCCACTGCTAAGTCACTTCAGTCATGTCCAATTCTGTGTGACCCCAGAGACGGCAGCCCATCTACACAATGGAATATTAATCAGTCATAAAAAAGAAGGAAATCCCATCACTTGCAAGTACATGTATGAACCTGGAAGATATTATGCTACATGAAATGTCAGACAGAGAAAGATAAATAATATATGTTCTCACTTACATGTGGAACCTAAAAAAAATCCAAATTCATAGAAACAGAACAGACAGGTGGTTGCCAGAGACCGGGGCTGGTGATCAGGAAAATGGGTAAAGGTGGTCAAGAGGTACAAACTTCCAGTTACTATAGGAGAAATAAACTCTGATGATGTATTGCACAGCATGGTGACTAGTTAATAATACTTTATTGCATGGTTAAAAGTTGCTAACAGACTAAGTTTTAAAGTTTTCAACATAAAAAAAAAAACGCTAATTACATATGGTGACAATACTGCATTCTGTATTTGAAAGTTGCTAAAAGAGTAAATCAGACATTTCATAAGAAAAAAATTGTAAATGTGAGGTGATAGATGTGTTAAACTGAATTTATTGTGGTAATCATTCCATGATATTTACATGTATCATTATGTATACATGCTTAAATTTATATAATGCTACGTGTCAATTAAATCTAAATAAAACTGGGAAAAGGGGGAAATCTAAGGAAAAAAATAAAGCAAATAGTTAGGAAATGCAAAAAGCTATTATGTATTCATAAACTGACATGAATTCATTATTTCAAGAAATACAGTTTATAATCTTTATATGTTCTTAAAAAGCAAAGACTTTTAGAAAGTTTAAAATGTAACTGTAGGTTGTTTTACATTTAAATTTACATGATATAGAAAATTTTAATGTAAAATGGCAGGAAAGAATTTTTACACAAATGCAAACAGAAAAGATAAGCATAACATTGTTTGTTTCAGGACACAAACATTAAACAAAACAAAAGGCAACGTTTAAAATTGTTAAATGGAGCAATTTTCCCTGTAACTCTTCAAGTTGTGATTATTATAAAAAATAGTGTAGCATTATAATACTTGAAGCAAAAAAAATATTAGAAATGTGAAGGAAAATGAAGAGAAATAGAATTATGGGAAAATTAAGAGAACTTCCCAGCTCATTCAGAATGACACCTCAGTTCAGTATATGCCCTGTATTCCTGGGCAGTTTCGATGGAATATGACCCGTCCAGTTCCTGGCTGGGTTTTTGAGTGAACACACTCAGAAATTTATTTCAGGTTAGGTTACTTCCTGTTCTAAAAATATTACCCTTATTAACAGCTATTGTAGGTTTACCAGCATTTATAGAAAGGATTTCATCATTTTTCTCTTCAAAATCAATTCTGTCTTTGGTTTTAGGACACATTTTATTGTAACAAAATTCACTCAAGCTATACTCCATGTTATATGCCTGACTGCCAGGATTCTCCTCATCCCTTCAGTCTCTCCATTGAATCTGGCTCTTATTTTCCTCCTCACTATCATTACCTTATTATGGCTTTCCAGGTGGCTTTACTGTAAAGAACCCTCCTGTCAATGCAGGAGAGGACGTGGGTTTGATCCCTGGGATGGAAGATCCCTTGGACGAGGAAGCGGCAACATACTCCAATATTGTTGCCTGGAAAACTCCGTAGACAGTTTCGAGACTGTCTATGTAGTCTAGCAGACTACAGCCCATAGGGTCACAAAGAGTTGAAACAACTGAAGCTACTTATTCTCCTCTTCACTATCTTATTTTAGTTTTTTTTTTTTCTCTCTCTCTTTTTTTAAATTAGTTTTTATTTTTTAGTTTGTTTTACTTTACAATACTAAAATNTAATTTCCCAAGAACAACATATGAGAGTGTCCGTTTCCCCATATCTTGTGAAAAGAATGAATTTTCTTTTTTTTTTTTAAACTTTTTCCAGTCTGATATGTTAAAATAATACTTATTGTTTATATTGGCCTTCCCTGGTGGCTCAGATGGTAAAGTATCTGCCTGCAATGCAGTAGACCTGGGATGAAACCCTGAAGATCCTCTGGAGAAGGGAATGGTAACTTACTTCACTATTCTTGCCTGGAGAATTTCATGGACAGAGGAGCCTAGAGGGCTATAGTCTACAGCGTTGCAAAGAGTCAGACACAACTGAGTGACCAATACACACAAACACACACATTATTTATATTTTAATTTCTCTAATTTGAGTGAGGTTGAAAACATTTCAATTTTAAATCTTTATTTCTTAAAATCTTCATTTTCAAATCTTTTTAGTGAGTTTTCTGTTCATCCCTTAATTAAATTTTAAAGAGATAATGAATGACAAAAATGCCTTTCCTATTTATTACATACTTACCATTTCTAGCAACATTTACTTTCTATGGATGCAAGTTTTCATTTGGCAGCATTTTCTATTGGTTTGAAAAACTATCCTTATCATGTTTCTTATTGTAGGTCTGCTGGTAACACACTTTTTCATCTTTTGCTTTTCTAAAAAAGGTATTTTCTTTACCTTCATGTTTTGACAGATAGTTTTGCTAGATATAGAAATCTAGGTTGCCAGCTAGTTTCTTCCAGGCCTCTATGTTGTTCTGTTGTCTTTGGGCTTACCCCTTCTCTGCAAGAAGTCTGCTGTCATTCTGTTCTGGTTCCCCTGCCTGCCTCCAGGTGGTAGTCCACAACCCCTGAGCACTTAGTGAACATCTCTGGGAAAGAGTTTTCAGGTTTGTTCAGTCTTCTATGGTGTCTGTACTGCCTTAGAATTTTTATCTGTCATGCTTGCTCACACTTTACCCTTAAACGCCTATTAATGGTTTGGCTGGTTACCTTATTCTAATTTTCTAAGGAGAGTAGACTCAGGTCTTTCACATGAAAAGTTTATCACTTTCTGGGATTTTGTTCATTGAAGTCTGTTTGTGTACTCAACTTTGTGACAAGTTTAAAAAAATCAAAAGAGGTTATACTTTGTACTTTCTCCAGCTTGTTAGTGTGGGAGCAGTAATGTCTTGGTCATATGATCTGGATCTAATAGAGCAGAAGTTCATGGATTCTAATGAGAGTGTTTGCTGTTAGTCAATTTAGCTCACTTGTGCAAAATGTTTGCTTACTTTTCATTAAGGCGTTCTGTTGAGATGTAACCATCTTTTATCATAAAAAAAGTGGATTTTAGCAAAATGATGTAAAATATAATTGTTAAACCTAGAAATAATTAATATATATTCTTCCACTATTAACTGAGGAGTGATTGACTTTTGTGTTCAAAACTTTGTATCATCAAAGGATTTGAAGTTCTGTTTTTCTTTTGCATTTCTGTTGAGTTGACATTCCACTTGCACAGACGTCTAGCAAACTCAAATGCAGGTCTCTATTAGAAAGTGGAATTTTGGGGATTAGGTACAGATTTCCAGTTTGTCTCAATTTTGCTTTTCTCTTGCATTATATGCATGGGGTTTCCTCAGTTTCACCACCAAGATTATGTAACTTCCACAAAAATTTTAATGGCTAAGGATAGTTTAGAAATACTTTCAACTTGTATTAGTATATTATTTATTACATTTGGATTCAAGATGGAATTATTTGCACAAATAGGTTAACTATTTCATTTCTAGGAGTGAACAAAGTCTCTAACACTTCTTTTGCTTTCTGAAAGAGTAGCAACTCAAGAGGGTTATGTTACTTTTCATTCAAATAAATGTCAGAGAGTAGGAGGTGCAATGAAATGCCTTTACATTTAATTGCATCACAGCTGATTTTGTAATAACTACATAGTTTTATTGTTTCAAAAATATTAGTGTGCTATAATCTCAATATCTTTTTATTACTCTTTCCTAGGTGGATATTCTAAATTTATTAGTTTTTATTTAGGGATCAATTATTTGATAGTATAAGTCTATTTATAACCCACTCCAGTATTCTTGCCTGGAAAATTCCATGGACAGAGGCACCTGGTGGGCTGCAGTTCAAGGGGTTGCAAAGAGTTGGACTGACTGAGGAATTTAGCACATTCATAACTAACTTAGAAAAGCATCTGAGTATTCCACTGTCCTGGTGTTTATAAATCATGTTGAATATTTTTATGTTTGGGCAGTGTTTGTATGAGATGTGTCTTCTGTCCCAGGCATACTTTCCCCATGTTTATTTCTTACCCATTGCTTGAAATGAAGTGGAACAAGGTACATAAGGGAGAAAGTTGCTTCCTTTCCCCATTCCTACCTATGCCAATAGAAAGAATAGTCATGAACTACCCACACTTTGGCCTTTGAGGAAGGTGTGGTTGGCAGAGGTAGGATGAGGTGTGCAGAGTGAGAAATTATCTTTATCTCTTCCTTTCCTGAACCTTTCCCTCATATGTGGGGATTTACCTGCCTTCTCTATCACCCTTTCTATTACAGAATTACTGGATGGAAAGCAATGAAATAAAGAGAGGATACAGGATTAAACCAGCAAAATCTGTCCTGAGCCTTGAGTTTTTAAAACTTTATTCTACCTGGACTAGCTGGAAAGGGAGATGTAGTCTGTGACTTCCATCTTCCATCACCATCATAGGTTGAGTGGCTCTAGAAGTGCACTTAACTTCCCATTGACAAACAGGTAGAGTGGATGATAAAAATGCTTTCAGTTTGCTTAGGACTTTATCATTTATTTTATTATTTTTACAATTTACTCTTAATAAATTTATAAAGTAAGCAGAACCCAGACTGTTAGTTCAACTTTACCTATGAGGTAACTGAGCTGAAAGGATTATTAAGCAAGTTCACACAGTGTGCAAATGGCAGAAGCACGTGTAAAACCAAGGGTGCAGACTCTGAACTCTTCTATTATTAATAGATAGAGCTGCTTTTCCACTTTGCAACCAGCAATTCACTTACCTGGGTAACTGCAGGTTTGAATTTCTAGGGGAGCCTAGTACTGACATCTATGTATTCTGCTCTTATAAATACATGTATGTATACACATATATGCATATATGTACATGTACATACATACATGTGTGTATATATGTGTAATACATACATATATATATGTATGCATGTATATTAGCAAAATGACTAAAAGTGGAGAGTTCTAGAAAAAGAAGAAAAGCTGTATTGGATAGATTGAGAAGAAATACAAAGAAAAATCAAGGGAGAAAAGAATTCCCAAGTGCTTTTAATTTTTCTACTTGTACCTTTTTCTTTGGTCTCTTTTAAGATCTCAACTCTGGCTGTTTTACTATCAATTCTTGTTTCCATATCCTGAAGTCACACATATATTTAGCTTGTTGTTTGCAAATTCACTCATTCAGCATCTATTGAATCCCAACTGTATACTAACCACTGTACTTGGCCTAGGAATTAAAAAATAGTTTTTAAGAATTTCCTGCTTGCAAGAAGTATGTGTAACAGTATAGTGAGCAGGACACAAAATTTAGCAGAGAACATATTCCTTCTATTGTTTACAAATAATGATCACATGTATTAATTTTTCCCTCCCTCTGCCATTGTCCTTTCCCATTGCTACTTTACCTAAGAATTCTATTTTCTTGAGTAAATGGTCTTTTAGAAAATGCTCTTTTAGAGCCTATTCATTCTGAATGAGCTTTGCAAAGGCACATGGTTCTATTTACTTATTTTATAAACTCAGAAAAAGTATAACTTTCAGTCAGAGAACTTCTACAGACACTGTTTATCCTCTTCAAAAAAGATTCTAAACGAGGACCTACTTATGGCACATGGAACTATATTCAATATCCTGTGATAAACCATTATGAAAAGAATGTATATATATATATATATATATATATATATATATAACTGAATCACTTTGCTGTACAGTCAAAATTAACACAGCATCATAAATCAATTGCATTTCAATGAAACAAATTTAAAAAAATTCCATATCTTTCTCTGTGTAAACATTGTCTAGTATTATTGGGTTGACCAAAAAATGTGGGTTTTTCCATAAGATCTTACAAGAACTTTTTGGCCAACCCAATATTTTGTAGAATGACACATTTTGCTATTATGATAAAGTGGAGGCTCTCAAAGTTGGTTCATGGAAGCCTGGGGGTCCCTAGAACCTATTTAGAAATCTCGAAAGTCAAAACTATTTTCATAATTAAAGGAAAATATTCTCTATTCACAAGACTTCAAACGTGGATTTTTTTCCACACTGATGACTACTCTGACTCCTTGGACATCAGTTGGTGCTCAGTGATTCAGTTCAATGCTGACATTAACTACCTAGGCTGAGATCCCACATATTAAGAGCTCATTGCCACAAGACTGCCTCCACTTCAGACACTATCACAAGCCCCAGCCCTCACATACTTATTCAACAGACCAGCTCCAAATTTTGGATTCCCTGATCCTCTCCTCAGGTGGATCACTTTCCAGGGGAGCTGACAGAACTCAGGAACATTTTATTAGATGGGGCTCCTGTGCCCTCGCTGGGTAAGCCACTCTCCCTAGCTCCTCAGTGTGTTCATTGATTGAGATGCATTCTGAACACTTTTGTTGGGATTTATTTGGAGGTTTTATTATGTAGGTTATACTGATTAAATTGTTGGTCATTGGTGTTTAACTCAATCTCCAATCCCTCCTAAAGGAAGTTATCCTGAATATTCTTTTGAAGGACAGATGCTGAAGCTGAAGCTCCAATACTTTAGCCACCTGATGTGAAGAACTGACTCTTCCATTGGAGAAGACCTTGATGCTTGGAAAGATTGAAGGGAGGAGAAGTGGATGACAGAGGTTGAGATGGTTGGATGTCATCACCAGTTTGATGGACATGAATTTGAGCCAGCTCTGGGGGTTGGTGATGGATTGGGAAACATGGCTTGCTGCAGTCTATGGAGTCTCAAAGAGTCGGATGTGACTTAGTGACTGAACAACAACCATCCCTCTCCCTTTCCTGAAAGAAATTTAATTTTTGTTAAGATTTATGTTGCAAAATAATATACTCATGGTCTCCTTAACATGAGAAAAGTTGGCATTTTAAGTAAAAAGACTGCTTAAAAGAGACCAGAAAAACATGGTAAATACCAAGAAAGAAAAAAAGGTTTGATTATGTGTCATCTTAAAATGAAATTATATATTATACAATGTTATGTATGTTATATTTGTATTACAAAGAATGATTCAAGGTTTGATTTTAATGGGTATAATTTTTCAGACAAAATAATATGAAAACAGATAATCTTCACTTCATCCTTATGCATTATAATCATGAAGAGTCATTTGTCCTGAAGATCAGTTGTCTTAAACGTCTCTTTTAATCCTTTTTTAGTCATCATTCTTGTCTCTTCCTATCATTCTTTCCTTTTTCTCTAGACTGATTGTTGACCAGTCTAATTTTGCTGGACATTAATTTATCAGTAACTTTGTGTATGTTTTAGGTAATCTTTCAACTTCAATTTCCATTTGCAAAGGAAATGTATAGTATTATCAGATACCCCAAAGTCATTGAGAGACCTGTGCTCCCATGTATCAGCAGACATTAGAGTCGTCTATGGAATGGTGCCGGTTTATTAGGGAAACTTTCAGATTAGGATGACGTTTGCTTCTGTATGCAACCTCAGGATACAAAGCACTCATAGAATGGATACTTAGATAAAGATAACAAGTTCAAGTATATGCTTAAGTATAGAAACTTGCAAGCTTACTGAATTCCACTTTTAAGTATTTCCAGAGCCCTGTTTTCTTGGGCAGAAAGACATAACATTCATGCTGAGATAGACTGAACTGATGGATGCTCTTCCAAAATAGCAGAACATCCTGTTTCTTTTCATAGCTATTGCTTATGGAGGAAGCTCATTATTAAATAATAAGCAAATCAATATGCATTTTATATTACAGGTAGAAAGAAAAAAAAGAAAAGTAGAAAGAAAAAATTTGATAAATAAAACTTTAGGAAGGTAACTGAATACGTCAGTCAGTCAGTCAGTTCAGTTGCTCAGTTGTGTCTGACTCTTTGCGACCCCATGGACTGCAGCACGCCAGGCCTCCCTGTCCATCACCAACTCCCAGAGTCTACTCAAACTCATGTCCATTGAGTTGGTGATGTCATCCAACCATCTCATCCTCTGTCACCCCTTTTCCTCCTGCCTTCAATCTTTCCCAGCATCAGGGTCTTTTCCAATGAGTCAGTTCTTCTGATCAGGTGGCCAAAGTATTGGATTTTCAGCTTCAGCATCAGTCCTTCCAATGAATATTCACTGATTTCCTTTAGGATGGATTGGTTGGATCTCCTTGCTGTTTCCAAGGGACTCTCAAGAGTCTTCTCCAACACCACAGTTCAAAAGCATCAATTCTTCTGCATTCAGCTTTCTTTATAGTCTAACTCTCACATCTATACATGTAGAAGATACAATCTTATTGTTCATTTTCCTCAAAGTAACATGTGTATATACCAGAATTATAATCTGTGTTTCTAGATCTATGTTTTTAAAAAAGAATCAGGAACACTTTTGCTTTCTTTTGAAAGTATATTGATTTTATGATACTATTTAAACTTAAGATTTTAAAAGAAAAATGTCTATCATAAGTCTCTTTTTTGCTGTTTGGTTTACTGTAGATTCCAATTTGTATCTTAACCAAAATATGTAATAAGTCATATATCATACAATGTTTTGTAATCATCTGCTTGATTTTTTAAATTTAAAAACATTATGTATGTATCAAAAAGAAAACAAGAAGATGGAACTTGTAAAAGAAATTCTTTACATCTTAAAATGATGGTAATATTTCATTGTGAAAATCAAACAGGCCCACTAATAGAAAATACGAGGGGGCAGGAAAGTAGGAAAAAAGCCCACCAGAGCAACTATTCACATTTCCAATATTTTCTTTCAGTTTTTCCCTATGCTTCATAAATTTTATATGTTTCAAATCAAACTGCAGATGATATTTGTTTTCCTTTTTTCTCTTTATGGTAAGAAGAGGAAAGCTTAAAAAACCCTTGAGTGGAGTCTTGCACACACTAAGCTGCCTTCACCATTATTTTTGTCAGAGGAGAATAGCATGACTTAGTTCATGGTGGTCATGTTTATAGTGATGTTTTGAGGCTATTTACCTGCGTCATATCATCCCAGCTCCTGAAGAATGAAACAATGGCTTGCAACCCACTCCAGTATTCTTGCCTGGTGAATCCCAATGGACAGAGGGGCCTGGCAGGCTGCAGTCCATGGGTTCGCAAAAGACAGACTGAGTGACTAAGCACAGCACTACTATATTCATCTTACAGGCAAGAGAAGAGTCTTAGAGATTTGGCGATTTGTCCAAGGTTTTATTGTCATTAGGGCTTCCCTGATGGCTCAGATGGTAAAGAATCTGCCTGCAATGTGGCAAACCTGGGTTTGATCCCTGGGTTGGGAAGATCCCCTGGAGAAGGGAAAGGCTACCCATTCCAGTATTCTGACCTGGATAATTTCATGAACTGTGTAGTCCATGGGGTTGCAAAGAGTTGGACAGTACTGAGCAACTTTCACTTTATTGCCATTAAGTGCCTGGGGCTGGAACCCAGATTTCATTTGCTTTCAAAACCTTTAATTTTAACCTTGATCTTTGTTGCTAGCCATGTCAAGGTGGTTGATTACTATTGAAAAGAAAAAGAAAAAGAGGCGAGGTGGCTTAGCGGTCATCACAGTCATGGAGACCACCTTTCCAGATTTGTACTTTCCTGGTTGAGGGATTGAGGCATTGCCTTTTGGAAGGGGAGATCTGAGTTTATTTTACTAAGCTGGGGCTTTCTCCATAGTCTAGGAAAATTGAGACAGTAGTTCCCCAACCCCTGGAGTGTGCTGGCTGCTGCAGGTGGCCCTCTACTGGAGGGCCAGAGGAGTGCATGATGGCAGCCTGTGCAAGGATGCGCGGTTTAAGTCTGCAGTGGCGCACGCCTGAACCAGAGCACTGCGGCGGTGACCGGCCAGTGCTAATCCACCTGGGGAAGGTCATTGTGATCAAGACCGCAGTCTTCAAAGCCCTTTTGGGGAAATATGACCAGAATGACAACTGGGAGGAAAAAATTATCCAGAAACTGCAGATTTCTGCTGTCGTTCTGCAGCCCAACTACAACCTCATCCTGCTCAATGCTGACATTGCTGCTCTGAAGCAGCCTTCTAGACAAGGCCCACACCACACCTGTGTCCAGCCCATCTTCCTCTCTGCCGACCTCAACACCTTTTCCCGAGAGTCCCACATACAGAGGCTACTGGAAGGCTCTGGCAACATGAGGAGCACTGGCTTCAAGAATCATCACTGTGCTCTGGGTGTGGTCTGGATGGTAGACTTGTTGCTGTGTGAGGGGTGGCATGAAGACCACTGCATCTAATTGAGTGTCATGGAAAGCCTGTTCCTACTTGCTGGGACCCTACCTCCTTTCCCCATATCTGCATGGCAGAGGTGTGTGTGTGTGTATGTGTGTGTGTGTGCGTCAATGTGTGTGTGAATGTGTGTATCTGTGTGTGGTCTGCCCATCCATCCATCCATGTGTTGCGTGAGCCAGTATGGACCTGAAATGTGATTTTTTCCCCTGTGAATTTGGCTGTTCCAGGAAAAGGCTTCTGATTTCAGGGACAAAACTCAGTGGAGGACTAGTAAAACTCAGTTTCTGGTAGACCACTACCTCCTGACTGCTTAGACAATCATTAGGAAGACATGAGGTTGTGCAAGAACTGAATTCTTTGATAAGAGACCATTATGAATATCAAAGTAAACCTCCTCATTCAACTAACCTGGTGGCCCTCTCCATCCTCCAATGGAGTGAAGGACATGGGTAGCTCTGGTCAACAGAAGGCTAACTGGAAGAGCTGGATTTCAGGAGACCTGTTTGGAGGCTCCAGTCACACCAAGTTCCAAACTGCTGCCTGCAGATAGTCTAGGACAGTGGCGTTTGGTGGGGTGCATGCCTTTTTGCACACTGTCACACTATAGTGTGGTCCTTTTACCTTCTAATCTTCTGTTCACATACAAATAATTTTAAAAAGGCTGGTTTCTAACCTATCAAAAACAAACTAAAAAGCAACGCCCCCCCCCTCACCTTCTCAAACAAACCAATGAAACAGTGAGAAGGAAAAAAACCTCTGGGTGGAATGAATGCCTGGTAGCTTGGTATTTAAAGACATGGAGAAGAAACAAGAGAAGGAACCTGAGTCTGTTGATGATCACAAGGGGAAATGCCACCAGTCAGAGGGAAAAATGTTTTCTGGAAGGAGTGGAAGAGAGGAGCCCAGCTAAGAATCTCATGGGTCACAAGCAGAAGGGAGGAACAGAAAGACTAGAAAGTGACTGAGATAAAAACTGAAGTAAAGCAGCTCAAGACTTTTTGTGAGTTAGTTCCTGGCAGTGGAATTAGTGGATGATTTCCTCTGAAGGGAAGAGGAAGAGAAGATGGTATGAAAGGCACTCCAGGGACTGAGTGGGTGGTGAAGCATTCGTACTTGAGATGCCAAGGACATGTGCAAATTTTCTAATGAGGGTTTTCTAACATCAAGTTCAACTGGTACTGAAGATATTTTAATTTGGCATGTGGCTCGAGTTTGATTTACTCTATCTTGTCACTTGAGGAGGTGAGCTGCCTTTGTCCCCATGATTATAGCCAATGCAGTGTCTCTACTTATGTAAGGAAACAGGACCTTATATGGGGCCTTGGTGGGGCAGACACCCACTCATTTCCTCTGCTTCAGCTCCTCTCTGAAGTACCTAGGTAATAGTATCTGGTGCACATTCCCTGAGCTGTTTTACAGATGCTAAAACCCCCATCAAATGCAATAAATTAACTACTTGATGACCGTGATCACATATTCAGTTCAGTTCAGTTGCTCAGTCGTGTCCAACTCTTTCCGACCCCATGAATCGCAACACGCCAGGCCTCCCTCTCCATCACCAACTCCTGGAGTTCACTCAGACTCATGCCCATCGAGTCAGTGATGCCATCCAGCCATCTCATCCTCTGTCGTCCCCTTCTCCTCCTGCCCCCAATCCCTCTCAGCATCAGAGTCTTTTCCAATGAGTCAACTCTTCGCATGAGGTGGCCAAAGTACTGGAGTTTCAGCTTTAGCATCATTCCCTCCCAAGAAATCCCAGGGCTGATCTCCTTCAGAATGGACTGGTTGGATCTCCTTGCAGTCCAAGGGACTCTCAAGAGTCTTCTCCAACACCACACTTCAAAAGCATCAATTCTCTGCGCTCAGCCTTCTTCACAGTCCAGCTCTCACATCCATACATGACTAATGGAAAAACCATAGCCTTAACTAGACAGACCTTTGTTGGCAAAGTAATGTCTCTGCTTTTCAATATGCTATCTAGGTTGGTCATAACCCTGAAACGACCCTCCCTCACGTTGTCTCTAAAAATGCTCTGCTGAAAATGAGAATATTTCATCCCTTTTTATGGTTGAGTGATATCCAATGGTATACATGTACCACATCTTTATCCATTCCTCTGTTGATACAAAACAGTGCAATTTGCAGAAATGTGGATAGATCTTAAAGACTGTCATGTACAGTGAAATCATAAAGAGAAAAACAAATATTGCACAATATGGCTTACAAATGGAATCTAAAAAATGGTACGGGCAAACTTTATTTATAAAGCTTGGTGTCCATAAGCTGTAGAGAACAGATATAGAGAACAAACTTATAGACCCCAAGGTGGGAAGTGGGGGGTGGAATGAACTGGGAGATTGAGACTGACATATATACACTGCTGTGTATAACAGATAACTAATGAGAACCTACTGGATAGCACATGGAACTCTACTAAGTGCTTTGTGATAATCAAAATGGGAAGGGAATCTAAAAAAAAAAGGGGGGGATATATGTATATATATAACTGATTCACTTTGCTGTACAGCAGAAACTAACACAACATTGTACAGCAATTATATTCCAATAAAAATTTTAAACAAATGCCTTGCTGAAACCCATTGGGGAGTTCAGGTGTCTTGTGTACTAGCTGCTCTGGGCTCTGCTTGATGCCCTGCAATAAACACTGTATTTTCCTTCATCACAAACTCATGTCATTATGTTGATTTTGCTACACGTGGGAGAAGGGATCCAAGTTTGGTTGAGTAACACTTTCAAGACAATAAAAGATATATCTCACTTTAACTATCCTAAAAGTTTATACAACTTCAGATTTTAAATATCAGTCTTTGATTGACTCTTTTTGCTTAATGTTTTCTGGAGGTCAGAAAGAGGGGTTACTGTTTATGTGACTACAAGGAACGCTACTGCTTATTTTAACCTATGTTTGTAGGTTTTCAAGAGGGTATTCCTAGCATTTGCTGCAGTTGGCTTCCTCAAGTTTAAATGGGAACCAAGATTCAGAACCAAAATTTTGTTGGACCAGTGGGAAGACTCCGGAAATTAAGCCATTGGTCAAGCTGAATCTGGCCCAGATACTTTAAAGCCTTGGGGGAATAGTCATAAGATCATAATTTTGGCCTAAAAATATTGTAATGCTGTTTTTTCATAAGTCAGTTCATAGTGAACTTTGTTAGTTTTTTTCCTGAAACATTTTAGTTATATACTGTCCTTAAGGAAAAGTGTATGCAATGCTTATGTTTTGACTTATTTTATAGAACACTCAAGTAATATTTACTAAAGACTTTTTCTCAAGTGCTTACTATTTTGAAATCACTGTATTAGATGCTATCTTTAATTTCTTTCTCAATATGCTCCATTTTGAAACTTACACTATTCAATATTTTGGTATTTCCAAGGTCACTCATTTTTTCTCATAATAAATCTGATAACAAATCTTGATTTTTGAGGTGTTACATTTCATATCCATGTGTCCACACAAAATTAATGTATTGTGTATTAAATATTCTTCATCAATGAATATTCTTCATCCTTAGTTCTTATAAGCCTAGATTATTTGCAAGAATATTTTGGTGAATGATTTAACCCATGGAAATTGTGGGTCTTAATGAACATTTATTGAATGGGCAAAAAAATTAATAAATTTGGATTGATTACCAGTGCATTAAAAATAGAGGAGAATCAAGAATGGGAATATAACCACATTCTTTTTTTAAATTTTAAATTTATATCAAAGGAGTGAAAAGTAAGAGAAGGCAATGGCACCCCACTCCAGTACACTTGCCTGGCAAATCCCATGGACAGAGGAGCCTGGTAGGCTGCAGTCCATGGGGTCGCTAGGAGTCAGACAAGACTGAGTGACTTCACATGAAAGCGACTTTTCACTTTCATGCATTGGAGAGGAAATGGCAACCCACTCCAGTGTTCTTGCCTGGAGAATCCCAGGGACGGGGGAACCTGGTGGGCTGCCATCTCTGGGGTCACACAGAGTTGGACATGACTGAAGCGACTTAGCAGCAGCAGCAGCAGCAGAGTGAAAAGTGGAAGAGCTCACAGTGCCATTATAACAGTGCAGGTATATTTTCAGCACCTAAGAACTCTAAGCTGAAATACATCATGTAGGATGCTATTTCTACAACTGCATTTTTGGAGATAATTTAGAAAATAAACACATATCAGTGTACTCATTTGATCACATGAAGAACAGTAAACAGAAGTTCTACTTATCACCCAGGGCCTTTGTCATGATTAAATAATCCATCCAGAGCTTCTGAACTAAGTTATCCAATAAGCATAGGGGCTAAACATTACCTAAGATTGCTAGAAAAATTTCTAGGCATTCATTTTCAAAGCAGATAAACTATGACAATCACTACAGCATTATTGCAGGGTTAATTCCTTAAATATTTTGCAGTTATTCTAAGTAGGGGCTTTCCACGTTGCTCTAGAGGTAAAGATGTTGCCTGCCAATGCAGGGGACATAAGAAACTCAGGTTCAATCCCTGGGTTGGGAAGATCCCTGGGAGGAAGGTATGGTAACCCAATCCAGTATTCTTGCCTGGAGAAGCCTGACAGAGGAGACTGGTGGGCTATAGTCACCTGTGGTTGCACACTACTGAAGCAAAAAGTTTTTCTTGGTGAAACAGTGTTGTGCTGTGCTTAGTCGCTCAGTCATGTCTGACTCTGCGACCCCATGGACGATCCCATGTGTGACCCCACCAGGCTCCTCTGTCCAAGGGGATTCTCCATGCTCTCCTCCAGGGGATCTTCTCAATCCAGGGGTCGAACCTAGGTCTCCCACATTGAGGGTGGATTCTTTACTGTCTGAACCACCAGTGAAAAGTGAAGTCCCTAGTCATGTCTGACTCTTTGCAACCCCATAGACTGTAGCCTACCATAAACTGTAGCCTACAGGCTTCTCCTCCATGGGATTTTCCAGGCAAGAGTACTGGAATGGGTTGCCATTTCCTCCTCCAGGGGATCTTCCCAACCTAGGAATAGAACCTGGGTCTCCTGCAGTGCGGGCAGATGCTTTACCCTCTGAACCACCAGAGAAGCCCATAAATAGTGGAGTCGGTAGCATATCCCTTTTCCAGGGGCTATTCCCTATATAGGAATAGAACCTGGGTGTCCTGCATTGCAGGTGGATTCTTTACCAGCTGAGCTACCAGGCAAACAGTGTTAGGTAATATAAATGAGTGGGCTAGTCTTCATTCTCTTTAACATTATGAAACCAATTAATGAAACATTCAAAACTTCTTTTATAATATATAGTCTAAATGAGCAGAATTTTGAGGGATATTGAGAAGCTAATCACTTTAATTCATTTTTAGCATCGCAAACATAAGACACAGATTAATAACAAATAAAGTATTCCATACTTGAGTAACTGGAGAATGGAATGGTTTGCCAGTTAAACTGGTGAGCTTCTGGATATCCACTCAAAATTCTGCTCATTTAAACTACATATTATGAAAGAAGTTTTGAACGTTTCATTAATTCCTAGGAAAGTCTCTTTCTTGTTAAGGTACAAGTAATATATATCCTAATACAAATCAAATCATTTGGGGGAAATCCTTCCTTAAGGTTTAAGCTTGACCATGGGTATAGCTTTGAAGACCTTAATTACAGAAATAGCTCTGCATTATTTAAACAGTTCCTATATCGACCTGTATGCAAATCTATTTTTCAAGTATTCAAAGAGATTAAGAAAAATTCTTGCAAAAGCCAACTTCAAGATCTTCAAAAAAATATCCCTAACTGAATGTAAATCTGCAAAGCTGCCCAGTTAGCCTCATTGATTAGCTTCTAATTCAGCATTTCCTGGCTGACTTGGGAACTGTTGGTGAATCTCAGTGACTGAATGAATTTTGACTCTGATGCTGGGCATCGCTTCTATTTTTAGCCCAACCCTCAAGAAAAGGTGGACTTCCCAGGTGACACATGGTAAAGAGACATGTGTTCAATCCCTGGGTGGGGAAGATCCCCTGGAGTAGAAAATGGTAATCCACTCCAGTATTCTTGCTTGGAAAATTCCATGGAGAGAGAACCTTGGCGGGCTACAGTCCATGAGTTTGCAAAGAATCAGACCTGACTGAGCTCACACACACAAGCAAAGGCTTTCAAACATCACTGTTCTGTTTTATTGTGCCTGCCAATGAAAAACATCACCAAACAGGCTAAATAAAAAACAAGATTTCCAAGAAATATTTTTTAAACAGAACAGCCAATTTCAGTGATGGATTAAGCAAAATGGTAGCCAGACTTTTTCTCTTGTCATTATTTGACCAATATTTCCAAATATATTATTCAGTATTCTCAGTTGTAAAGTTCCTGAAGCAGCTTTTCAACTGCTAATACACCTCTCAATTTGTGATTAATGAACAAAGGATGTACACACAATTCCTTTAAAATAAATACAACACCTGGGGGATTTTAGAAAATTCAGGGATTTTCAAGTAATTGAGAGCTTTGAAAAGAGCACTTTAGAAGTCAAACCTTAGAATCAGTTTGTAGTGAGGGAACTATAAGCTTTTTGGTAAAGAGACAGAAAATGGAAAGCAAGAGAATTTTCATTCTATAAAGAGGACTAAAATCAGTTCAAAATATGATTTTTTTCTTGAATTGAGTAACTCAATATTCATGAGTTAGATTTCCACCCCTCCCCCACCCTCCTCTGCCCCCTCACATATATCTTGCTTTTTAGCCTTAGCAGTGAAGTCTACTATAATTAATGTCTTTTACATATGTGTGAAATTAGTCAGGAATGAAATGAACTCCAGATCTCTGGATCCTTACCTCTCTTCCATGGAATTACTGGCAGACTATGAAGTACTGTACCATGAGGGAAGAATATGAAGGCCAATGTGTCTACTTATATGTGTCTGCATATAATTTGTTATTATTTGCAAGTCTTAATGCTAACCATCACTTCAAGTTTTATAGGATGTAATCTGGTACATGTAATAAAACTCAGTGTTCTTGAAACCAAAACATAAAAGTAGCATATCGCAATCAAAGAGCAGATGTTTCGTGATGTCAAACTGAATATTTATGGTCTTGTTTCAAGCCAATCACCGAAACTGACAATTTGTCACAAATTATTTGCCTGTCTAAAGAAGCAATTTCATTAGAAAGATGTTTAAAAGTTTGCTTTTCAAACAAACCAATTAAAAAAAAAACTCACATTTTTAATCTTATGGAAAGGAAAGAAATTCAATACAAGACTGAGGTAGAAAAATTCTACAAATGCATTCAAGAGTTTCTGATTAGTAGTAACAAGTGACCCATAACAACTAGCTCAGATATCTCTTAGTTAGATTGTGCTAAACACTCCAATTTACCTGAAAGTTGAAAAAATTACTCTCAATTTGGTTTCTGCTAATTTAAATGCTCAATCAAATTAACTTTAGTGATTAAATTTGATATAAAAACATGTTTGATGAACATCTTATTTATTAGTTGGTCTTGGAAGTGTTTCCAGTTTATTCTGGCTCTTTAGAGAAGGGCTCAGAAAGAAGCTTGAGAATCTATTTTTTTGTAAACAAACACATCATTTTCCATTTTTATTTTAGATGAGTGATACAATTACAGTACCCACTCCAGTGTTCTTGCCTGGAGAATCCCATGGACAGAGGAGCCTGGTGGGCTGCAATCCATAGGGTTGCAAAGAGTCAAAAACAACTGAAGCAACTTAGCATGCACACACAATTACAGTAAGTCTCCTATATAGGAACAAGTTCCATTCTGAGAGCATATTCGTAAGTCTAATTTGTTCAAAAGTCCAATTTGTTCATAAGTTCAACAAAGTTAGCCTTGATATCCAACAAACACAATTGGTTATATAGTTCAGTTCAGTTCAGTTCAGTTCAGTCTCTTGGTTGTGTCCAACTCTTTGCAACCTCATGGAGTGCAACATGCCAAGCTTCCCTGTCCATCACCAACTCCCAGAGCTTGCTCAAACTCATGTCCATTGAGTTGGTGAGCCACCAATCAGCTCATCCTCTGTCATCCCCTTCTCTTCCTGCCTTCAATCTTTCTCAGCATAAGTTATATAGTGCTGTGCTTTAATAGGTTTATGATACTTTTCACACAAATAATACATAAAAAGCAAACACAAACACACAAAAATAAAATATTTTGAATCATACCATACAGTACCTTGAAAAGTACAATAGTATAGTACCAGGGCTGGTATCAAGGCAACAGGCAAGAAGAGTTACTGACTGGAACAGGGAGAGGAGGTGGGAGATTGCAGAGCTGAAAGATCGTCAGCAATAGAAGATGGAGGGCAAGCTGAAATTTTACTCATGCCCAACACTGATGGGACAGGTTCTGGTTCCTTGCTGGATTTAATTCTATCTACCCACTTGAAAAAATGGTCCAGTGATGTCTGGGTAGTAGCTCATTTTTTTTTTTTTATCATGATAATGAAAGTCACTCAGTTGTATCCAACTCTTTGCGACTCCATGGACTCTACAGTCCGTGGAATTCTCCAGCGTAGAATACTGGAGTGGGTAGCCTTTCCCTTCTCCAGGGGATCTTCCCAACCCGGGGACTGAACCCATATCTTCTGCGTTGCATGCGAATTCTTTACCAGCTGATCCACAAGGGAAGCCCAAGAATACTGGAGTGGGTAGCCTATCCCTTCTCCAGCGGATCTTTCCGACCCAGGAATCAAATTGGGATCTCCTGCATTGCAGGCGGATTCTTTACCAACTGAGCTATCAGGGAAGCTTTCTCATCACAGATGACATGGTAACACTGGACTGCATTCTGAATGCCTGCTGCAACCTTCGTGTACCAGTCTATAGGGGTGCTTTGCCTCAAAAATTAACAGCGCCTCTCAGATGAAGAAAATCCCCTTGCCATTTCTTGCATCATGAGTCTCTTTGGTTCTTCAGTTTCTTCTACTTTCTCTTAACTCTCTTGGTTCTTCCTCTGGGACTCCCATTTCCAACAGTACTTCATCAGTAAGCTCCATGTTTACATCTTTGAAAGTTCAAAACGTAAGGTTCATATCTAGAAGACTCACTGTATTCACCATATTTCTCTTATGCTAAGACATGAAGTTCATAATTAAGTAGAACCATAAATAATGGCACTTAAGTTTAAATGGTTTAGTGAAACTTGAGCCCTCCACTCAACATCTCTAGCCCCTTGTTATTCTGTCTTTACTGGATTGTTTCAGCAACATGTTGTCTGACTGAGCTTTAAAGTTGTATCAGTCACAAATCCACTCAGATTTTTGAGTGCCTACTATATGACACAAACACAGTCCTAAGAATTGGAGATATCACACTGAAGCAAACACAGTCCCTGTCTGTGTGGGATATATAGACTATTTTTTTCTCTTTTTTTTTTCATTATGTCAAATCTTATATCTCTGCATCTATCTTTTGTTATCAGTTTTCATCATATCTACCTTTTGCTCCTATCATCTGAAAACTTAACTAGGCTTTCTTTTGTTTACTGATCTATACGCTGATCTTTACATGAAATCTGATTTCTAAGGTGTTTTGAAGGTGAAAATTTGAGTTAGCAGTGGTATAGTTTACCTGTAAAACATTTTAGCTAAAACCTGCATGATTCTGAGGTATTAAAACAAATGTACTGAAAGTTTTTACCATTTTCTCTCCTCTGGTTCACATTCCTAAGCTTGCTTCATTAAAGCTCAGTGAGTAAAACTGATTGACAAGTAAAGCAATGTAAATGCAAATGTCTCAATCTGTAATAGGGCAGCCCCTTTAGAAGGGAACTGATGGCTCTGTAAATACAATACTCACTAAGTACTTATTCATATATTGAGAATCACCTGCAGAAAATATCATTTTATCCTTAGAAATATTTTGTTGTTGCTTTATTGATAGTCACCAAAATTATTTTTTAATAATTTAAAACATTAATTTTCTACAGGTTATATATGAGAAAGAATTCAGCATATAATCTCATGCACTAGAAGACCAATTATTCTTTGAACCAAAGCTACCACCACCAACAATGGAATGCCAACCATATTTTCTTAATTGGCTCTGAATATGTTAAAGGGCTAGAGTTATGACTCTGCATATTTATTAATCCTATGTTTTCCTATTTATCTAGTAATATGAACTTTGACAAAGAACTTATATAGACTTGATTTATTTTTAATTTATGAAAAACCATATTTTATGTCTCAATTTAATATCTTCACAGTATGTACAGAATAATTAATAATTTTATCATTCCCAAACATGGTATATGGATTATATTCAGATCTGACCTTTATTTTATATTAATGCAAAATCTCCTCTTCAATACTTGTAAATGTTACTTCTCCTTTGTCAAGTACAGCCAGATGTTGTAATTGTCCTTTTACAGAATATTATCTGTCATCACTGTTTTCATTACGAATGAAAGCACCCATTTTATTAGCATAATCCTCTATCAACACTCTGGTGCTAAATGTGTTCTAGTTGATAAATATTGGCAAAAGGGATCATCTGAATAAAAGGAGGAGAATGCTTCTGGAATCTTTTCATTTCTGTTATAATGACTATCTTTTTGCTTTCAGACCAGGAAGAACCAGAGGAAGTATGGAAGCATTTGTCATCCTGGAATAGAAGGTCTGGCACCAATCATGAGGATGATTCAGTTAATGATGGAAGAAAAAGCAGAAAGGAGAGAAAAGTTCCAATGTGTGAACAGATATAAGTGGGGAATTGAGTCACCAACCAAAGTGTTGTTTGCTGTGCAATTACTCTTCACTCCCAAGCACAGTCGCCATGTTCAGCTGTCAGAATGAAAGGACTGTTTCCTAATGTATTGTCCTATCCCGGCTGAATCCATGGGAAATTGGCCTGTTGATATAATAGGATCTCATTTTCGCCTACTAGTGAGTGAGATATGAAAATCTTCACTACTGTGTACCAGCTCAGTGCTTCTCAACCTTGGTTCTGGTCATGGGCATTCTCGAGATAAAATCAGATAAAATATATAAACCCTCTTCTCAGAAAAGAGCACACACACACACACACAAATTTCTGTAAACAATTTGAAGTTGATTCACTTGTTTCAAATACCCAATTATGATTTCCCCTTGGGCCATAGATTTCAGGTTAAGGATCTTCTATTTTAGAGATAAGGGAAGTAGTTTTTATCAGTATTCCATGAGGAAACGGCAACCCACTCCAGTATTCTTGCCTGGAGAATCCCATGGACGGAGAAGCCTAGTAGGTTACAGTCCATGGGGTCGCAAAGAGTCGGACACGACTGAGCGACTTCACCTTCATGTATCAGATATAATAATAATAATTTTTTGTTGTTCATTTGCTATGTATGACTCTTTGCAACCCCATGGACTACAGCATGCCAAGCTTCTCTGTCCTTCACTATCTCCTGGAGTTTGCTCAAACTCAGATCCATAGAGTTGGTGATGCCATCCAATCATCTCGTCTTCTGTCGCCCCCTTCTCCTCCTGCCCTCAATCTTTCCCAGCATCAGGGTCTTTTCCAATGAGTTGGCTCTTTGCATCAGGTGTCCAGAGTATTGGAGCTCTAGGTTCGGTATCAGTCCTTCTAATGAATACTCAAGGTTGATTTCCTTTAAGACTGCCTGGTATGATCTTTCTATCCAAGGGACTCCAGCACCACAGTTCGAAAGCATCAATTCTTCTACACTCAGTCTTCTTTATGGTCCAACTCTCACATCTGTACATGACTACTGGAAAAACCATAGCTTTAACAATACAGACCTTTGTTGGCAAAATGATGTTTCTGCTTTGTAATATTTGTCATAGGTTTGTCATAGCTTTCCTTCCAAGGAGCAAGCGTCTTCTAATTTCATGGCTGCAGTCACTGTCTGCAGTGATTTTGGAGCCCAAGAAAATAAAGTCTGTCACTGTTTCTATTGTTTCCCCATCTATTTCCCATGAAGTGATGGGACCAGATGCCATGATCTTCATTTTCTGAATGTTGACTTTTAATAGTAATAATAAGCTACAAATTATATTATAATAAGCACTTTATATCGACTATCTTTCAATAACCCAATGAGTTAGTTTTATCATCCCCCTTTTTCAAATAATCTGGTGAGTATTGAGACTTGTTTGTAGTTAAGCAACCCATCATTGAGGACTTCAGAATACTAAATAGTCTCTTCATCGGTGCTTACGGCTACATTGTCCCACTCTCTTTTCTGTTTTCTATCCTATGTAGCTAATATTCCAAATTGTGTTCAGGACAGATCCCTAGCTCTCAGATCCCTAGAATATCACTTTGTTTCCCCTTGCTTTCACCGAGGCCAATATTTACTCATTTCCCCACTGCAAGCTCCTACTCTGCTTTATCGCTGGCCTTCTGTGTCACACTGCCTCTAATTTCACCAGCTGCCCAGCATCTAAGCCTGATATATAAGCCTCATGCCCTCAGGTACCCTCCCCCCACCAAAAACCCCTCCAGGTTTAGTTCCACATCTGCTCCCAAGCCAATGCTAATTGAGGCAGGAAGTAGAACTTGGCCTAGTGAGTCTTGGAATTAAATTACTTTAACAAGATCTATTGATCTAAACTCCAACAGCTGGGCCCCCACGTGTCCATGTCTGCCAACCAGATAGGAATCCAATGTGTTTTCTTTATGCTTTATGTGCCTCTGCAGTTTCCAGTTCAAGGTATTCCCTTTGACAGCCTGTGAAGACTTTTACTCTCTTGCAAATTAAATAAAAGAATGTCCCTTGAGAGTTCAAATGTTAGGTAATACACCAAAGCACAGATAAGTTATGGGAAAAGCAAAGACAGTTTTCATGCTAACAGAATCTGATTGTGATGCGGTTATCAAAATAGATTTATTTAAATAAAGACTGTCTCTTATAAAATCAAGCTTTGCCAGTCATAGAAATAGAGAACATGGAGAGTTACAGAAGGTAAATCTTGGCAGTACTAATGCAAAAATAGTCAAGGGAATGGTTGCCTTCTAAATACCTGCTTTGAGACTCAAAAACTTTCTTTCCAAGAAAGACATTATGAAGAGAGAAGAAACTGAAGGTTATGGACGCAGCAGGTTCTGTATCCATTCACAACAAGAAAATTTTATTATAAAGTAGATGTGTTTTATGTTATCTTAGCTAATGGCATTAAGCAATTTATACATCATATCACCCCTGCTTACTTAGTTACTATCTAATTATGATTTGCTTTTTCAATTAGTTTTTTCTGCAGGCAAACATTAATTGCTCATACAGATGATAAATATCTTTGTTGTCTATGACAATGATTTTTCAAGATGACTTAATAAAGTGGTCTTTGAATATTATTTGATTTCTCTGAAAACCAGACTGCAGCTGAACACTTGCTGAGGCCAGAAATCTGCTGAGTGTCAGTTAGATTTCTCATTGAGTACTTGCAAGTCAGGATTTATGTGACTTCTATAGTCTTAGATGCATTTGAGTTACAATCTTTCAGTCTCTTATCACCTATTTTTTCTGACCACCATGAAGAAGGGGAGGTTGTACATTCATTGCAGAAGGCAGATCCCTTAAGTGACTTAACTAATTGAGGCAGTTCCTAGGGAGATCCCATCCAGAGTCAGGTGGCTTTCCCTTTATGGTACCAGAACAAATCTTATCCTTCTGAATAGGTTTTTACAGTGTTTGCTCTAAGTTAGTATCATGTTTATCTTTGCTTCCAACTCTTTGGTCAGTCTAATTCTTTGGCTTATTCTGTATCCAGTCTCTGGCTTTGCCATGAACTCTAGCCATTTGGATGGTATCCAGAGGCCTAGAGACAAAGATTTGGCTTGACTGTGAATTGATGATAAACTTGCCGAGTGCCTGGCTCAAGAACTGTGCTATAGCTCGTCCCCGTCTCTATGGATTCCTGGCTGAGGGCCTTTCATATAGAGAAGAAACTGCAAATGATGCATCTTGGCCACTGAGTGTTTGATGACCATCTGGATCCTCCCCTCTGGTGCCCAATATTCCAAGAGAGGCGAGCAGGCATAGTGACCTGGTTTATGTCTGAAGTTTCTATATCTCTTGAAAAGTTTCCTTGAACTGTCCCTACCAAAACCAGAACCTATGGGCAGATCAGTTTTCCCAAGCAGAAGTTTCTTCTGCTTGGTTCCAGTTTTCTTTCCATTACTAATGGTATCTTGTAAAGGATCTTAAATAACAGTATAAGAAATATTAATAGATCCATACGTAAGTCATGTCATCTCATCAGGGGAAGTTGTACCCTCCACAAACACATAGGACAGAAAAAGCAAAATGGATTAAAAAGGGAAGACGCTTTCAGATAGTATCTAGATAGTCTAAATAGGGGTCTGACATCTGCTCTGTGTGTGTGTGTGTGTGTGTGTGTGTGTGTAAATAATGTTTAATAGAATGTAGCCATCTTCATTTGGGATTCCCTGGTGGCTCAGAGACTAAAGAGTCTACCTGCAATGTGGGAGACCTGAGTTTGATCCCTGGGTCGGAAAGATCCTCTGGAGAAGAAAATGGCAACCCACTCCTTTATCTTTGCCTGGAAAATCCTGTGGACAGAGGAGGAACCTGGCAGGCTACCGTCCACAGGGTTGCAAAGAGTTGGACATGACTGAGCGACTTCATTTTCACTTTCTTTCATACTCATTCACGTGTGTATTTTCTATGGTAACTTTTGCTCTGCTCCAGAAGAGTTGATTTGGAGAAGGCAATGGCATCCCACTGCAGTACTCTTGCCTGGCAAATCCCATGGATGGAGGAACCTGGTGGGCTGCAGTCCATGGGGTCTCTAAGAGTTGGACACGACTGAGTGACTTCAATACCCCTTTTCACTTTCATGCATTGGAGAAGGAAATGGCAACCCACTCCAGTGTTCTTGCCTGGAGAATCCCAGGGATGGGGGAGCCTGGTAGGCTGCCATCTATGGGGTCACACAGAGTCAGCCACAACTGAAGAGACTTAGCAGCAGCAACAGCAGAAGAAGAGTTGAGTAGTTGTGACAGAGACCTATGCAAAGACCAAAATATTTACTATCTGGTCATTAATAAAAAAAAGTTTTCAGACTCTTGGTTTACATGACAATCATGGAGACCTAGGCTAATTACAGGGTTAGCAGTAAGAATGAAAAACATAGTTATGAAGAACATTGAAGAATTTTTATTGCAATTTTATTGAAATGCCTAAGAGGTTTTATAAGTCTACTTCAGATATTACATTTCAACTTTTTGGATAGTTTTCTCAGTGTGAGTTATAGGCACTTCACCCACTCCCCACTCCCCCAAATACCACTCCCCCCCCCAAAAAAAAAGGAAAAAAGGAAAAGAGTAGACAGAAAGAAAAAGAAGAGTCTATTCTGATATTCTAGCTTGTCAGAAAATAGTAATGTATTACCTATGAAACAATGCCTGTTTTCCTCTGGAACCCTATGAATTGGGGTATAAACAAGGTGACCAACGAACTCAATCATAAATAAAATGGAATGATAGTGAAGGCAGAAGAAATGCATGGTGTATTTGCTAAGGCACAGCTTCAGACAAAGTGGGAAAATGGTAAAACTGAGAAATAAGCAATGGACATGTCTGAATTCTCTAGAGAAAAAAAAAATAGTTCTCTAGAAAGATAAATATATGAATATGCAGTTGGCTAGAGAGATGCATAGAATTATGTTAACTGAAATTCTTCTCTATGTGATATGATCTATTTCCCTTTTTTTCCAGTGAACTTTCTGCTATTAATTCATTAACACACAATGTCTCAGGGGATAAATTACATTGAATATAGTGAACAAAATGTCAATACCTTGGCTTCTGAGTTCCAAAATACACTCTTGAGACTCATAGTAGAGACATAGTCTAGAAAGCTAGAACTTTTGACCTGTAAGGGTCAGCATATTGTATTTCTAAAAGGCTAAGCCAGAACAGAAGCTTATGCAGTTGGCTAGAGAGATGCATAGAATTATGTTAACTGAAATTCTTCTCTATGTGATATGATCTATTTCCCTTTTTTTCCAGTGAACTTTCTGCTATTAATTCATTAACACACAATGTCTCAGGGGATAAATTACATTGAATATAGTGAACAAAATGTCAATACCTTGGCTTCTGAGTTCCAAAATACACTCTTGAGACTCATAGTAGAGACATAGTCTAGAAAGCTAGAACTTTTGACCTGTAAGGGTCAGCATATTGTATTTCTAAAAGGCTAAGCCAGAACAGAAGCCTATCCTTGGACCTTAGGTTAAATATTGTCGAAACTGGGAGAGGGAGGAGAACTGAAGAGGATGCCACCACTCTGCTTTAGAAGCTTGTGTTGAGAACTGTGACTTCTCTAAGATAAGCTAGAACTGAACTGCTAGTGGGCAGAGTGCTCTACCACCTCTTACTGTGCTTGGGGCAGGGTGGAGTGGAATACAGAAAGTGCCTGTGACTTGTATTTCAGAGGGTGACTGGAGAGCGGGTAAACCTTGTTTGTTGGCATGCCCTGTGTCCTGCATAATCCCTAAGCTATGGAGTAGCAGTGGCTGCAGAAGTCACCAGGCTGATGGGTTTCAGGCAGCTCCACAGAGTTTGAGGAGGATAGTCAATTACTAATACTTGCTTCTGTGTCCCTCAAACAAGGTCTGGATGTAGCTGAGAACTGAGAATCAAAAGGATTTGTTGTGGAAAGAAGATACAGAAGGCTTGACTTTGGGAAGGAAGACTAGACAGTACATAGGAGGTCTCATTAAAGACCAACAAGAGTAAATGTGAACAAACAAATGTGTGCACAGATGACATGGGAGAGGATCTGCATCCACTCCCCTACCCCTGTGTGGTATTGCAACTAAATAAAAAACTGGATACAATTCTAGAGATGAGGATAGCGGGAAAACCTAACTGACTGAAAAAATTCTATTTTTTTCTGTGAAAAT
>SJXQ01007693.1:456248-478229 GCA_006408695.1 Aepyceros melampus | reverse complement strand
GCAATACCACTGCAATTACTGATAGCTATTAGTAATTGAAGCTGCTAAAAATGACCTATAAGACCAGTTGCAGTAATACAGATACATTAAAGAGTACTGTTTATGATAGAAGGCAAGAATTTTTTCCACGGTCTCAAATAATGATGATCAGATTGCCTAATTGAGGTCACAGAAAATGATATAATTTCTTAGGTCTCACCAACTCTAAAATTCTGTGTGGTAATAATATCATCTAATGGTTTCCCCACTATAATTCTGGCTAGTATAATTACTTCCACCTCCAACTCTTCTGAGAAATAACGTTAGTACATAGAAATAGATAGATAGATAGGCAAGCTTATATGTAGACTGGGTGTTTTAAATATTCATTATAGTATCGATTTCTTCTAAAGAAAAGACAAATTATTAGAACAACTGATTAAGAGCACCAGTATAAAACTTCTAAAATCTTACTGTTTTTCTATCTCTTTGACTTTTATGTGAGTTGGTTTCTTGCAAGAAACCTGAAGCTGTGATAAAGAATCCATTTGATTTTTTTTTATGAAGTTCACACTTTATTTGCTAAATGGCAGACTGGGGAATAGTGACTCCATTAAAGCAAATAGTACTCGTCTTACTCTGTAGACCATTCTTCCCAATTACCCTAGCACAGATTTGTATTAAGGAGTTTAATGAACAGAAGCTACTATATATAGCATAAAGTTGTCAGGGACCACAGACTGCATACGGATGCTGAGAATTACCAGGCAACCTCAATCCTTAAATGCCCTCAAAGGAACCCTGTTGTTCAAGTTTCACTGTTTCCATGAGTTCCTGCAATTCCAGTGAACAGACTAATTAAGATTTCTTCTGAAACCTATTCTCTTAGAGTGTTCTGATACACTCGTTTCCATAGAAATAGAGTGACCATTTACCCTGACCAACACAGTTCAATTGCCCCAGGATAATTATTATTAGGGCCCAGTGTCACTAAAAAAATTGGATAATAAATTACATTATCCTGCCTGTAAAAGATTCCCAAAATAGTAAGAGGGGGATTTCTGCAAGATGATGGATTGAAAAATGTGGGAACCACCTCTATTCAATCTATACATAAGAGAAATACTCAGTAAAAAGTATTTAAAGAATTAAAATGCTTATCTGAGTTCAGAGTAACAAAGCAAAATGTCCCAGTGCCAAAAAGAGAAAAGAAAACCATAGCCTTAAAGGTAAGAATTTAAAATTCACAACTGGCTGCCAATGTCCCAAAGCCAAATATAAACCTAAGAACTAGTATACTGATGCCTGCAATGGGGTGGGGTTTTGTACCAGAGAGCCAGGATGGGGTTCTTTCATTAAAATAAAATCTGGAAAATAATTGCCCATAAATGATAATTGCCCATAATTGATAATCACCTGATAATTTCCATCAGGTGATGCACAAGCCGTGTGTGGAAGCAAGTGTGGTACAGCAGTTTTTGGATGCAGGCAACAGTGCCACATTCACAATGCTCAAGTGGAAAAGAAAGCTCAGAACATAAATGTCAAACCTTGTGTCTAATGACTTCACGAACCCAGACAGAGGTAACTCTGAAGTAACCCACATACGGAGATTGCCACAACCCAAAGGACATTTTTAAGTGTCATTTTCAGAGGATAAATTTTCAAAGAAATTGAGGTCCTGGACAAATATATTTTTAAAAAAAGAGCAAGTGCAATACCAAGAAAGATTGATTAGAAACTCAATAAAAAAGTTAATTGAACTTAGAAACTCAAATGATGAATTTGAAACAATCTTATAACTGTTAACTGCTCAGCAAGATAAAATAATGCCAAATACAAAATAAGAGGAGATTATAATCAGATTTGAGGGAAAAAAGTATAAATCCTAAAAATGCAATATTTTTAAGTGTCATTTTCAGAGGATAAATTTTCAAAGAAATTGAGGTCCTGGACAAATATATTTTTAAAAAAAGAGCAAGTGCAATACCAAGAAAGATTGATTAGAAACTCAATAAAAAAGTTAATTGAACTTAGAAACTCAAATGATGAATTTGAAACAATCTTATAACTGTTAACTGCTCAGCAAGATAAAATAATGCCAAATACAAAATAAGAGGAGATTATAATCAGATTTGAGGGAAAAAAGTATAAATCCTAAAAATGCAAAACAAAACTGTGGAACATTTTTAAAAATTAACAAAGAGGATCAAAAGGTTAATTAGACATGGCTGAAGAGATAATTAATAGATTGAAGGCAGACGGTAGAAACCTCAGATTTCTTTCCAATGAAACTTGGAAAGGCATAGAAGGTAACAGAGGGTTCAGAGAAAAACAGATATGAACTTGAATCTTGACTTCACTACTCATTACCCTTGACTTTTAAAAGTCACAATCTGTATTTCAGTTTCCTTTGACAAGAATTTAAAGTAATAATGTATCGACTATAGTGTTTTTTTAAAGGATTAAGTAAAATATGTGTAAACCACAAAATGCATAGCTTGGCACCCACTAGCTACTCAAAAAGTGTTGTTTTGTTTTTTCTTTTGTCTTTTTTTTAAATAATTGTTTCATTACTCTTTTCTGAATAGTGACAAATAAAACATTTCCAATATAATGGGTGTTTATTATGCACATTGTTCTCTACATTCATTTACCCAGTAGCAATTCAACTTTGCATGATAGATAAATCCAGATTGTGTAATAAGAATGTAAGACAAGCAAAACAAGTGTATATCCCAGGTCACAGTAGACAACAGAGACAGATATTTGACCTAGGACTATTATATGTCAAACCTCACTTTATTAACCCCTGATTCTTTTCTATTTCTCTTGCAGGAACCACAAAAACTGTCAGTCAATCAATGAATCAATCAATTCCTCTTGGTATACCCTGGGCATACCCAGAGAGAGGTTCCCAAGAGGTTTCCAGCAAGTTTCAGAGGCTCTAAAACTGTCTGGTGCTTAGGACTAAATTTTATAAATTCTACCAATTTCCTGTGGTACATCACCAAACTGCCTCACAGCCTTTTAGAGACATGAGGTTGAGATACAAATGTTAAGAGACAGCTTTAATTAAAGGTAGATTTCTTCCTTATTACTAAAGAATAAAGTAGTATGCTGAATATACAATTTTCTGATTATCTCTCAGTTTAATGACTCTTTGTATGCATGTGATAAGAAAGCATTTTATATTTTATGTTCAAAAAAGATATCATTTTACAGAATAAAGTGAAGTAGCACTTCATCACCTCAGCTATTTTAAAGAAAAATAGCTTGATTCTTTAATTAAAAAGAAAAAGAATCCTTGGACACATTTTCTTATGTAGCAGTTTCCAAGAAAGAAAAGATGAAGATATTTTAACTCAATTTTTGAAAATGTGAGAGAAATCTAAGGACGATAATAGAATATGATCCATAAGAAAGCAAAAGTCTATGTCTTCTTCGGCCCAAAACCCCTAACAGTGTTTATTATTAATATATGATATTGTTACTTTTAGTAGATTCAGTAAGGGCTTCCCTGGTGGCTCAATGGTAAAGAATCCACCTGGAATGCAGGAGAAACAGGAAATGTGGGTTCAATACCTGGGTCAGAAAGATTCCCTAGAGGAGGAAATAGCAACCCATTCCAGGATTCTTGTTGAGACAATCCCATGGACAAAGGAATATGACTGGCTACAGTCTGTGGGATCGCAGAGTCAGACAGGACTGAGTATGCACAACTTGTATGTTAAATAAACAGTTGCTAAATTATGTCAAAGTAAGGTTTCATTCAGTTTGGTTGGAAGAGTTTTGAATAAGATTCTTCACAAAATATTCAAAACTGATATATGATATTCTCTTCTAACTTTAGAATTACAGTAATATGGAATATATATTCTATCTGCATTATATATAGTTCAGATATTTAAACTGTCAGTTCATTTTGCCAGATAGCTATAGCATGAGTGAGTATTTGGAATGATTTACAAACATCATCTTAATTTCAGCAGTAATGTCTATATATCTAATATTCACTGCCTTCTAATGGAGCATGAGATTAACTCCAGATAAGTGAGAAAATTATTTTTTAGCTTTCTTTAGTAATGGATCAGAATTAACTCTCCTATGCTAAGTATGCTCAAGATTTGCTTATAGTATTGAGGGGAAGGCAGGAGAATTTACCCTGACACAAGTGTAAAACATCAGCAGAAACTAGAAAATATAATCATTTGATATAGCTTTTACACTTCTAATTCTGAATATTTGCTTTCATGACTCCTTTATTTCATCAATAAATAAATAGCTAATCAGTGTGTGTCACTAGAAATACACCTGGGTTAAGACCTAGTCCCTATTCTTAAAAGTTTGCTATTGATGGTGAGACAAATAAGAAAACAAGTCATTATAATACAATGTGTTCAACATTCTTACAGGGTTTAGCACAGAATATAGTGGGGGTGCAGAAGGGACATGACCCACAAAGATATCCTCAGAGAGGTGACAGTTAAATCTAGAAGTTCATCAAGGAGATAAACAGTGGAAGTAGATAAGAGTAAAGAGATTCCAGAAGAATGAAGTGGCCTGTATTTAAATTATAAAAAACAGAAAAAAAGACACATGGAAGTAGAAGTTCAGTTATGACTGGGGTGCAGCTTTGATGGAAGCTCAAGAGACAAGATCCTCTAGAGGAGGGCACAGCAGCTGACTCCAGTATTCTTGCCTGGAGAATCCCATGGACAGAGGAGGCTGGTGAGTTAAAGTCCATATGGTCACAAAGAATCAGACAGACGGAAGCAACCTAGCACACACGCAAGAGGCAACACTGGTTATGTTAAGAAGAGCCTTTTCATAATCCTACCAAGAATTTTGCTATCATATCCTCAGGCCAAAGAGGAAACATTAAATCACTAGACGGGTATGATTCCCCTATAATGAAAAGGACATCTTTTTTGGGTGTGAGTTCTAAAAGGTCTTGTATTTTCTTTCTGGCTTACTTCACTCTGTATAATCGGCTCCAGTTTCATCCATCTCATTAGAACTGATTCAAATGTATTCTTTTTAATGGCTGAGTAATACTCCATTGTGTGTATATACCACAGCTTTCTTATCCATTCATCTGCTGATGGACATCTAGGTTGCTTCCATGTCCTGGCTATTATAAACAGTGCTGCAATGAACATTGGGGTACATGTGTCTCTTTCAATTCTGGTTTCCTTGGTGTGTATGCCCAGCAGTGGGATTGCTAGGTCATATGGCAGTTCTATTTGAAGTTAAGGAATCTCTACACTGTTCAGAAAAACACCAATACAGTTTACTGACACATATATATGGAATTTAGGAACATGGTAATGATAACCCTGTATGTGAGACAGCAAAAGAGACACAGATGTATAGAATGGACTTTTGGACTCTGTGGGAGAGGGAGAGGGTGGGATGATTTGGGAGAATGGCATTGAAACATGTACACTATCATGTACAAAACAAATTGCCAGTCTATGTTCGACACAGGATACAGGATGCTTGGGGCTGGTGCACGGAGATGATCCAGAGAGACGATATGGGGTGGGAGGTGGGAGGGGCGTTCAGGATTGGGAACTCATGTACACCCGTGGCGGATTCATGTCAGTATATGGCAAAACCAATATAGTATTGTAAATTAAAGTAAAAATAAAATAAAATAAAATGTCCTGTAGGTCTTCATAGAACCGTTCAACTTCAGCTTCTTCAGTGTTACTGGTCGGGGCATAGACTTGGATTACCATGATAGTGAATGGTTTGCCTTGGAGATGAACAGAGATCATTCTGTCATTTTTGAGATTGCATCCAAGTACTGCATTTTGGACTCTTTTGTTGACCATGATGGCTACTCCATTTCTTCTGAGGGATTCCTGCCTGTAGCAGTAGATATAATGGTCATCTGTGTTAAATTCACCCATTCCAGTCCATTTTAGTTCGCTGATTCTTAGAATGTTGATGTTCGCTCTTGCCATCTCTTGTTTGAGCACTTCCAATTTGCCTTGATTCATGGACTTGACATTCCAGGTTCCTATGCAATATTGCTCTTTACAGCATCGGACCTTGTTTCTATCACCAGTCAGTCACATCCACAGCTGAGTATGTTTTTGCTTTGGCTCCATCCCTTCATTCTTTCTGGAGTTATTTCTCCATTGATCTCCAGTAGCATATTGGGCACCTACTGACCTGGGGAGTTCCTCTTTCAGTATCCTATCATTTTGCCTTTTCTTACTGTTCATGGGGTTCTCAAGGCAAGAATACTGAAGTGGCTTGCCATTCCCTTCTCCAGTGGACCACATTCTGTCAGACCTCTCCACCATGACCCGCCCATCTTGGGTTGCCCCGCGGGCATGGCTTAGTTTCATTGAGTTAGACAAGGCTGTGGTCCTAATGTTATTAGATTGCCTAGTTTTCTGTGATTATGGTTTCAGTGTTTCTGCCCTCTTGCAACACCTACCATCTTACTTGGGTTTCTCTTACCTTGGGCATGAGGTATCCATTGTATATATATTCTACCTCTTCTTTATGCTTAATTTGTCAATGAACACTTAGCTTGCTTCCATGTCTTGGCTGTTGTAAATAGTGCTGCTGTGAACATGCACATGAATGATTTCTTTTTTGTTTTATTGTAGCAGAGTTGATTCACAGTGTTTTGTTAGTTTCAGGTATACAGCAAGGTGATTCATTTATACATATATTCATTCTTTTTTAGATGGTCTTTTCACATAGGTTATCACAGAATATTGAATAGATTTCCCTGTGCTATACATAGGTTCTTCTTAGTTATTAATTGAATATATAGTAGTGTATATATATAAATCCAAAGCTCTTGATTTATGCTTCCCCCCTCCATGTTTCCCCTTTGGTAACCATGTTTGTTTCCTATATCTGTAAGTCTATTTCTATGTGTAAATAACTTCATTTGTATCATTTTTAAAAATTTAGATTCTACACGTCATTGATATATTTGTCTTTGTCTGACTTACTTGATTTACTATGACAATATTTTGGTCCATCCATGTTGTTACCAGTGACATTATTTCATTCCTTTTTTTATGGCTGGATATTTTTATATGGCACATGTGTGTGATGGAGATGTGGTTACTTTCATGTCCTGGCTATTGTATTAATAGTGCTACTATGAACATTGGCATGCACATATCTTTTTGAATTATGGATTTCTGCAGATGTATGCCCAGGACTGGGATTGCTGGATTCATTGTTGCTATTGCTCAGTTTTAGTTTTTAAATTTTTTAAAATCTTTTATTACACTGGTGCTTCATTGGGTGTTCTCTACTTGCAGTGAGTAGGGGATGCTCTCTAGTTGTGGTACACAAGGTTATCATTCCAGTGGCTTCTTTTGTTTTGGAGTACACAGTCTATGGTTGGCAGGCTTCAGTAGTTGCAGAACACAGGTTCAATAGTTGAGGTTCCTAGGCTCTAGAGCCATGGGCTCAGTAGTTGTAACACACAGGCTTAGTTTCTCTGTGGCATTCCATCTGCCTTTTGACCCACCATACTTTGGCAGAGTGTCTGCACCATCCACACCAGGATAAAAAAAACTCAGAAGGCCAGGGATATGGAACAATAAATAGGCCTGAATTCTCTTTAGTTGGAGGAGAAGCCTGGGAACACTCATAACCTTTTATTTATTCATTATTTGTCCTGCTGCATTAGCATCTAGTACCTAGCACAGTGCCTGGTGCCATGTTGGTGCTAAGTAAGTAAATGACTCTAAATGGGATCAGCTTTACTATTTGCAGGGGTGACAGTACCCTTTAAGAATATATTTATAATTACCAACAGTCCAATTTAAAGATAAGAAAACCTGAGAAGATTGTTGACATCTGAAACATTTTATTAAAAATTTTCCCAGTAGGTTTCATGAAGCTATTGCTCATTTGTCAATGATTTTTTTTTAAAACCTGTTGTAGAATTTCCTAAAGGGTTTTTTCTGGATTGTAGGTATATAGGGAGAATCTTTATAAAATCTTGATGTGATTTTAAATTGTTTAAATTTGGATAGAAAAATCTGATTTAAGAAAACATCTGATTCAGATTGTATCTGTTGGGGTTACTGTAGACCTCTGTAGGCTAATGATGATGGTGTAAAAAGTAAATAAGCAGCATAAAGGAATTACACAGTGTTCTCAAGCTTTGCCCTATCTCAGAATCTCCAGGAGAGCTGTTAAAACAGTATGGGGCCCCTGCACCAGAGTTTTTGATGGGCTAGGTCTATGGTAGGGCCTGAGAACTTGCATTTCTAGGAAGTTTCCAGATGTTGCTAATGCTGCTGGTCTGGGGATCACAGTGAGTGAACCACTGCCTTGTGCTTTTACCAAAGGCTTCATTGTTTTGAAATGGAATGTGTATTGTTTCCAATGTACAAGTCCTTTGAATTCTTGGTAAAGTTTAGGTATTTATTGATTTTCTTTTTTTTTTTTTCATACAACTAGAAAAGTGATTTTTCTATTTCTGGTACTTTATTATTCTTGTTCTTCATTCCCTCACTCTCGTCCAAATCACTGTGACTCCCACTGACTGCAGCACGCCAAGCTTCTCTGTCTTTCACTCTTTCCTAGAGTTTACTCAAACTCACATCCATTGAGTCTGTGATGCCATCTAACCATCTCATCATCTGTCACCCCATTCTCTTTCTTTCAATCTTTCCCAGCTTCAAGGTCTTTTCCAAAGACGTGATTCTTTCCATCTGGTGGCCAAATTATTGGAGCTTCAGCTTCAGCATCAGTCCTTCCAATAAATATTCAGGGTTGATTTCCTTTAGGATTGACTGGTTTGATTTCTTTGCTGTCCAAGGACTCTCAAGAGTCTTCACCACCACACTTCCAAAGCATCAATTCTTCTTTGATCAACCTTCTTTATGGTCTAACTCTCACATCCGTACATGATTACTGAAAAAGTGATAGCTTTTACTAAACGAACCTTTGTTGGCAAAATGATGTCTCTGCTTTCTAATACGCTGTCTCGGTTTGTCATAGCTTTTTTTTCCCAGGGAGCAAGTGTATTTGATTTTTGAGACTGCAGTCACCATACACAGTTATTTTGGAGCTCAAGAAAATAAAGTCTGTCTCTGTTTCCACCTTTTCTATATCTATTTGCCATGAAGTGATGGGACCAGATGCCAGGATCTTAGTTTTTTGAATGTTGATCTTAACCCAGGTTTTTCACTCTCCTCTTTCACCATGAGCCGGTCTCTTCAGTTCCTCTTCACTTTCTGCCATTAGGTTGGTGTTACTTGAGGTTTTTTATCTTTCTCCTGGCAATCTTGATACCAGCTTGAGCGTCATCTAGCCCAGCATTTCGCATGATGTACTCTGCATAGAAGTTAAATAAACAAGGTGACAATATATAGCCTTGGTATATGCCTTTCCCAATTTTGAACCAGTCCATTGTTCCATGTCCAGTTCTAACGGTTGCTTCTTGACCCGCATACAGGTTTCTCAGAAGGCAGGTATGATGATCTGGTATTCCCATCTGTCTGAGAATTTTCCCCAGTTTATCATGATCCACACAGTCAAAGGCTTAGGATAGTCAATGAAGCAAAAGTAGATGTTTTTCTTGAATTCCTTTGGTTTTTGTATGATCCAAGGGATGTTGGAAATTTGATATCTGGTCCTCTTTGTTTTCTAAACAAAGCTTCTATGTCTGTAAGTTCATGGTTCACATACTGTGGAAGCCTAGCTTGAAGGATTTTGAACATTATCTTGCTAGTATGTGAAACGAGTGCAGTTGGACAGTAGTCTGAACATTCTTTGCCCATTTTTTGGATTAGAATGAAAACTGACCTTTTGCAGTCCTGTGACCACTGCTGAGTTTTCCACATTTGCTGGCATATTGAGTGCAGCACTTTCACAGCATCATCTTTTAGAATTTGAAATAGCTCAACTGGAATTCCATCACATCCACTAGCTTTAGTCATAGTAATGATTCCAAGGCCCACTGGACTTCACACTCCAGGATGTCTGGCTCTAGGTGAGTGATCACACCTATGTGGTTATCAAGGTCATTAAGACCTTTTTTGTACAATTCTTCTGTATATTCTTGCCTTGTCTTCTTAATATTTTCTGCTTCTCTAATGTCCATACCATTTCTGTCCTTTACTGTGCCCATCTTTGTGTGAAATGTTCCCCTGGTCTCTCTCATTTTCTTGAAGAGATCTCTAGTCTTTTCACTCTACTCTTTTCCTGTCTGTCTTTGCAGTGTTAGTTTAAGAAGGCTTTTTTTTTTTTTTAATCTCTCCTAGCTATTATTTGGAACTCTGCTTTCAGATGGGTATATCTTTTGTTTTCTCCTTTGCCTTTCTCTTGTCTTTCTTTCAAAACTATTTTTAAGGCCTCCTCATGGGACCATTTTGTCTTGTTGCATATCTTTACTGGAGGATAGTTTTGGTCACCACCTCTTGTACAATGTTATGAACATCAGTTTGCAGTTCTTCAGGCACTCTGTCTACCAGATCTAATCCCTTGAATCTGTCACTTCTACTGTATAATTGTAAGAGATTTGATTTAGGTCATATCTGAATGGCCTAGTGGTTTTCCTTTCTTTCTTCAATTTAAGTCTATATTTTGCAATAAGCAACTCATAATCTGAGCCACAGTCAGCTCCCTGTCTTGATTTTTGTACAATATACTACTGGAGAAAAAGCTCTAGAAGAAACGAAAAGGCTGAGCCAAAGCAGAAATGATGCCCAGTTGTGGATGTGTCTGGTACTGAAAGTAAAGTTGGATGCAGTAAAGAACCATATTGCATAGGAACCTGGAATGTTAGTTCCACGAATCATTGTAAATTTAATGTGGTCAAACAGGAGGTGGCAAGACCGTGCATCAACTTTTTAAGAATCAGTGATCTACACTGGATGAGAATGGGCAAATTATATCAGATAGCCATTATATCTACTACTGTTGGAAAGACGTTAAGATTTGCTTATTAGTGTATAGAAATGCCCAAGATTTTTGTATATCCATTTTGTATTCAGAAGTTTTACTCTATTTGGTTTATTAATCTAACAGTATTTTGTTGGAGTCTTTAGAGCTTTCTATATATAACATCATGAAATCCAGAAATAATTTATTTTCCAATTTGGATGTCTTTTTTCTCTTTTTGTTGTGTACCAAGTCTGGCTAGGACTAACAATAGCGTGTTGAATCCAAGTGGCAAGAATGGGCATCCTTGTCTTGTTTCTGATCTTAGAAAAAAGCTTTTAGCTTTTTACCATCAAGTATAAACTTAGCTGTGGCCTTGTTCATATATGGGCTTTATAATGTCAAGGTTTGTTCCCACTATGCCCACATTGTTGAGAAAGTTTTATCATAAATGGATGGTGACTTTTGTCAAATGCTTTGTCTGAAACTATTGGGATCATATGATTTTTATCATTCATTTTATTAATATGGCATAACATTGGTTGAATCATCTTTGCATCTTGGAAATGTATAAATATGTTGAATTGTTTTACAAATGTTGAGGATATTTGCATTTGTGTTCACCAGGAATGTTGGCATGTAATTTTCTGGTGTCCTTGTCTGATTTGAGTTACCAGTAAATGGTGGCCTTGTAAACTGAGTTTTAAAATGGAACCTCCTCTTCCAGTTTTTGGAAGAGTTTGAGAAGGTTTAGTATTAATTCTTCTTTGAATGAAGGTAGAATTCAGTTGTGTAACCATCTGGTCCTGGACTTTTATTTGTTGGGAGGTTTTTGATTAGTGATTCAATCTTCTTAATAGTAATTAAAGAGTTTCTATTTGTTCATAATTCAGTCTTGAAGGGTTGTATTTTTCTAGGAATTTATCCACTACTTCTAGGCTGTCAAATTTCTTGGCATGTAAATTTTCACAGTAGTCTCTTGTTCTTTACATCTCTGGGATATCAGTTGTGAGTCTCTTTCATTTCTGATTTATGTTTGAATCCAAACTGTCCTGGTGAGTCTACCTAAAGTTTTATGAAATTTACCTTTGGAAAGACCCACCTCTTATTGCAGTGGTCTTTTGTATTTTTTGTCTCCCCATTTATATCTTCTCTGATCCTTATTATTTCCTAACTTTCTAGTTGTTTCAGATGTCAAGTTAGGTTCCTTTTGAGATTTTTGTTTTGATAAGTATTTATTGCCCTGAACTTCTCTCTCAGAACTGCTTTTGATGCATTTCATAAGTTTTAGGATGTTTTATTTCCATTTTCATTTGACTAAATATATTTTATTTCTATTTGAGTCACTTGTGTCCACTAACACACTGTTTAATTGCCACATTATTCTTAAATGTTTCCAATTTTCTTCTTATATTTGATTTCTAAGTTTTATACATTATGATCAAAAAATATGCTATCTGATTTTAATTGTCTTAAGGATCTATCCTGTAGAATGTTCCATATGCACATGAGGAATAGATATTCTCTTGCTTTGGATGGGATGTTGGGTATTTCTCTATGAAATCCACAGTTTAATGTGTTTAAGGCTGTTCTGTTACTGAGCTTCCATCTAGAAATCTGTCCATTGTTGTAAGCTGCATATTAATGTACCCTACTATCATTATCCTTGTACTTTTCCTTTTACGTCTGTTAATATTTGCTGTGTGTGTGTGTGTGTATGTATATATTTAAGTGTTGCTATGCTGATTATATACATTTACAAATGTATAAATTCTCTCCTCTCTCCTGGAATCAAACCCATGACCCCTGCATTCAGAACCAAACTCTTAACCACTATCCCACCCAGGACTTCCCAAACATTAAGCTCCCTCTTTCATCCTTGCTCAGAGAAACAGAAGTATAAAACTAAAGAAGCTGCTTTGAATGATGGCTGACAGTATAGAGGGCAGGATAAGGTTGGGTAATAGAAATCTCATTGCATTAGAAATTGTAATTACCTATTCTTGGACTGTCCTGTCCTGGAACATAAGGTTGGGTTAGTATGTTTTCATTGTTAGGCAAGATTTGGTGGACTTAGAGACACACAGAGTCAGTTTCACGGGTGTGTGACCTATGCAACCACACAGGTCTCCACACTGAAAAGGGTCTTATTTTTGGTGTAATGGTATGATGTTACCATCTTGACCTTCTTAATTTTTTCTGGCTTCCATTTCAACCTAAATTTTTATTTAGCCTAAGTTTTTTTTGACAGTTGTCTGTTTTATATTTTAATTTTAGTAGAATATAGTTGATTTACAATGTTGTATGTTTCAGGTGTATAGAAAAGTGATTCACTTACACATACATAAAAAATATAAATATATATTTATTCAAGAATATTTTCTCATACAGGTTATCACAGAATATTGAGTAGAGATTTCTGTGCTATACAGTAGGTCTGTGTTGGTTATCTGTCTATCCTATATGTTTCTCTATTTTTATATAGAAGAACATATATTCCTTTGTTTCTTCATTTTAGTTGGCTTTCTGTTGGTTTCTGTGCATTAGCTGCAATGGGCACTTCTAGTCTTAAAGGACTGGCCCCACGTAAGAGATGAACCCTAGTTTCTCTCGCAAACCTTTGTGATTGTCCAAGGAGCTTATTTTAATTTCACTAGTTCCCAGTGTTTGAGGGTGTGCCAAGACCTGTTAAATGCTCCAGTGGAGAGGATCAGTGAGCACCTAGATTCAGGCTGATTGGAAGGCAGACCTGCAGGCAACAGCAGATACAGTCCTGAGGGACTGCAAGCAAAAGGCCCTGTTGGCCACCAGAGCCACGGAGGTGGAGTGGTGGCAGACAGTACCTGCTGGCTTTAGTAAGGCAGAAAGAACACAGGAAAATGTCTGTACTAAGTGGACCAAGGAGGTGGCAGTCGGCCAGAAAAGAAGTAAGAGATGGTTTTTGCTGGCTTTCACCTGGTGGAGGGAGTTTGAAAATTGCTCACACCAACATACCCCTGGCCCCTCAGTCTGCTTACTTAAGATTATCAAATGAGCCTATTCACATAAGGTCTGGGTACTTTTAAATGGATGCTTCTACACTGTGTCTTGGGGTGCACTAGTCTTCCCTTCAAGAACTGTTTCTGAGTTTGTGACAGCTCAGCAGCTCTCGTGGGTATGAGCCCCACTGGTTTGGAGAGAGATTTGGGGGTTGTCTCTCTGCGGCAGGTCTTAAATGCTGGAGAGCCTGCTGTGGGAGAGGAACTGTCTACTACTCAAGGAGAAACCCCAGGTTATGAGTGCCCTCCTGACTGCTGGTCCCCACACATGGGTGGGGACTGTGACTGGAGATATTGCTGGGGTTTTGGCCAAGATTGTCTCTCAGCCTTTTATGCCTACTTTGATGTGATTTCCTTTCATTTTCCTGACATGCAAAAGTCACTCTCCTAGTTTTTAGCTTTTTTTCCTCTGGGGAAATTGTATGTAGATTTGGTGAGTCAATGGGAAGAGGTAAGTTCAGACTCTTCCTACACTAGGATTTTGAACTGAAACCTCCCTTAGTGTTTTGTCTAGTTCTCTAGAACTTGCTCTGAAATTCATATCAACCTGATATTTGAGTAACTCTGAAATATTGCTGGTACCATCCTTCATCCTGTAGGATGTCTTATCTCCAAAATTTCTGTGGTTTCTTAGCCATGGTGGGATGCATTTCTATACCTGTTGGTAGCCTGCTGATCTGACAACTCCTCTCTTCTCATGGCAGTTTTCCCTCTTAATATTCTGTGTCGATCAAGGCACAAGGCCCACAGGAAGAACGTGTGTGGTAGCAGCAGATGGTGGCACCATGGGGGATTTCTGTCCTAGCTTAAGTACTGTAACAGCATATGCTCCAATTCCATATTGGTCACCCTTTCCCATTGGCTCCAGCCACCACAACATTGCCTAGTTCCTTTTTCCTTCCAAATGTACTTCTCTCTTGTTTCCTATTCTGTTCCTTTAAAATCTCCCTTTACTGTTAGCAGTTTAGTTGCTGTGTGTACCTATATACCTATGTGCACATATGGGGAGATAAAGACAGGTAGGTGTGCAGCACTTGTGTCCAACTCTTTGAGACCCTATGGGCTGTAGCCCCCGAGCCTCCTCTGTCCATGGAATTGTCCAGGCAAGGATACTGGAATGGGTTGCTCTTTCCATCTCCAGGGGATCTTCCTGACCCAGGGATTGAACCCGTGTTTCTTACGTCTCCTGCATTGGCAGGCGTGCTCTTTACCACTAGCATCACCTGGGAAACCGCTAATTAGTCGTCTTTTTAAAGATGCAGAGAAGTTCAGTTCTCCATTCTAATATCACTTTCATGCTCAAGATTTAAATGTTCCCAAACTCATTAATGCACTTCTCGAGGTCATCGACTCCCCAGTTCCCCTCTTACCACCGCGAGAACCATGGGAGGTGTGGCAATGCTGTCTTTTATTTCTACTCACCGGAAGTGGACAGAGGAGCCTGATGGGCCACAGTCCATGGGGCCACAAAGGGTTGAACATGACTAAGCCACACACATAAGCGGATGAACAACTTAGTTTCCCACTGGGATAAAACAAATTATTCTCATCTCTCCTGCAACTATCAAAAGCCAGAAGAGGGGCTTCCCGGGTGGTCCAATGGTTAGGACTCTGTACTTCCACTGCAGGGAGTACAGGTTCAGTCCCTGGTTGATGAACCGAGATCCTGTATGCTCAGCCAAAAAAAAAAAAAAAAGGCAGAATAAAGTATAGTCAGCTTGGATTTTTTTAAGCTTTTTTTTTTTTAATTTTTATTTTTACTTTATTTTACTTTACCATACTGTATTGGTTTTGCCATACATTGACATGAATCCATCTCGGGTATACATGAATTCCCAAAGACAATCTCTTTAACAAGTGGTGCTGGGAAAACTGGTCAATAACTTGTAAAAGAATGAACTAGATCACTTTCTAACACCACACACAAAAATAAACTCGAAATGGATTAAAGACCTAAATGTAAGAACAGAAACTATAAAACTAGAGGAGAACATAGGCAAAACACTCTCTGACATAAATCACAGCAGGATCCTCTATGATCCACCTCCCAGAATACTGGAAATAAAAGCAAAGATAAACAAATGGGATCTAATTAAAATTAAAAGCTTCTGCACTACAAAGTAAAGTATAAGCAAGGTGAAAAGACAGCCTTCTGAATGGGAGAAAATAATAGCAAATGAAGCAACTGACAAACAACTAATCTCAAAAATATACAAGCAACTTATGCAGCTCAATTCCAGCTTGGATTTTGAATAATGATTTTTTCCCTTAATCTATTTGTGTGAGGAAAAAAAATAGTCACTTTAAATCCAAATGGCAGTATGTACTCTATCTTGAGATTGTGTGTGAAACGGTCTCTTCTCCAGATTTTGTTGTGTAGCTGAGTGGGCTCCTCCCCCTGCCCAGACTCATCTGTTTGCTTTCCCTAGCTTTTTTTCATCTAAACATGTTTCTAATAAAATACATTATTTTATACATTTGAAATTCTAATAGGGTAGAACAGGAAAAAAACAGGCCCTTGAAACCACTTCAAATGCTTTTTGAAATTACTTGATGTATTAAAAAATAATAATAATCACCCAAGTGAATAAAACTAGGGTGAAGAGCAAGTTCTGTCCCCTCTTATGCAGTTGTGAGCTAGATGGGCCACAGCTGGAATGTTTGGAACATAATTTCAATTAGCTTCACCTAGACTTGGCAACTACACCACCACCACCAGGCCAGGATTGTTCAACCACGGCACTATGGACAGTGGCTGTTCTGTCCATTGTAGGATGGCAGGCAGCAGCCCTGGCTTCCTACCATTAGAGGCCAGTCACACCCGTCACACATACACATGGTGAACCCCAAAACTGTTCATACAGAACCAAATGTCCCCTGGGGGCCAAAATCACCCTTGCTGATAACCAGTGCCTCTAGTGCATCTGTGGTTGTGCAAACCTCGTCTGCAATTAGGGGTTGACTCCAATATAATACAAAAAATTGTTAGCATTGTTGAACATGCCTTGGAGCAACTGTTGGTACATAGCACCATTGCAGGTCTAAAGTCTTCCTGTCATTACAGTCTAAAGCTGTCCTACTCAACAGGTCGAGTGAATGCAGCTTCTAATTCAATAGGTTGAGTGGCGGGTAGGGGGGTGATGCCTGGGATTCTCCATTGTTAAGAAGTTCCCATGTGACGTACCACACTTTGACAGGAAAAGGTCTAAAGGATAACTGAGTCCTTAGTGATATTCAGCCTTTTTGTGCACACAGGTTCACTCTAGGACTCTAGTTGGTTCACCAGTCCTTGGGAAGACAATTCTGACCTAGTCTTCTCTTTGTCCTAGGCTGTTGCTGCGAATTCCACTCTATTCCTTCAGCATAGTGGTACTGGATAAGCATGGCGTGGACAAGGAGCGCTACGTCTCCCTGGTGACGCCTTGGCCCTCTTCAACCTGATCGACACTTTCCCCTTGAGAAAAGAGGAGATGGTCCTGCAAGCAGAAATGGGCCAGACCTGTAACACCTGATGGGCTCTGTCCCCTCTCAGTAGTGCCTCTTCTCTCTACATCGAGCTACACGCACAGAAAGGCCTGAAAAATATCCTTGATGTACAGATTTTTATTTGTAATTTTTAAAGTCTATTTTATTATTATAAGCTTTCTTGGCACTTAATTTTACACTGCTTTTTGTACTTTGTAGCAAAAACTGAATATACTTTCTTAATTCCATCAAGGCTGGTTACTTTGGTAGAGAAACTAGAAACTACAACTATATACAGGCTTCCCATGCATTTATACAGTGTGACACATAAGTATCTTGTTTTATATAAAACTTACTAATAAAATATTTTAGAGCAAATGTGCTAAAAATCATTTTTTCTCAAGCACTAGCCATACTTGCTCAGTGTGGTCACCAGTCTTCAGACTGTGATTATTGGTGTTTTAGGAATGGAAAAATTAGTCTCAGGAGGAGCTCAGTTGAGCTGAGAGAGCTGAACTTTCAAGTGTCAGAGGAGCCCCTAAAGCAACAAGCTGGCAATGAAAGAGGTAACACTTTTATCATTTACTGTGCTGCTATAACCAAGAAGCTAAAACTGGAGCTTCCATCTTCTATTCTTCCATCTGCATTCTCTCCAATGGACCAGTGGTCTGCAGGTGAAAGCTCAGGTGGGTTACAAAGACATGAGGTCGTCACATTGTTGAGGGAGACCCAGCTCTGGCAGCTTTATGGACTCTGGGGTCATGGAAGGACGAGCAGCTAGGAGTGGGAAAATACTGGATCCTGAATCGGGGGGAAAGCTTCCCTCCCTTCCTCCTGTAAGGCCCCAGGAGAGGAATGTGAAGACCTCTGCTCAAGGCCTCAGAGACCTAGGAATGCAGTCACTTGGGCTAGGAATACAAATATGTGACAGGACACTTCCAGTCCTTGACTACAGTTCTAGCCAGTGGCTGTGATTCATTACTGTATACCACCAGTCTGTGTGGGGCAAGCAGCTTTCCCTCATGAGGCCTTCCAAGGGAAGGCTCTGTATTAGTATTTGCCTAAGGTCAGGCCTGAAAAACCATACTTTTACAACTAGGAGTTGGACTCTCTCAACTCTCATAAGCAAACTGAAGGGAAAATTTCAGTCAATTCCTGAACAAACTAAGTCAATGATAGAAAGTCCAAATTCCAACCTGGAGGTTTAAAACTAGAAGCAGATTTGACACTTTTGAACATTAGACAGTGATTGCTATCCTGTGAATAGGTTTATATTTCATTTACAAATGATTTTTCCCCTAGTAGCTGCTCTTTGACCCTCTGTCTTCCGCAAATGTATCTATCAGATAAAAGGTCAACGACATGATTGGGAAAGGAAGATTAACCAATGGTGAGTATGTGAAGCCATGAACATTTCAAAAGACCACTTGTCTCAATTCAGTAAATGTATCAGCCCACATTAAAGCTCTCCTGTCTGTAAAAAGCCAGCCTGTGCCCTCTGCCCCATACATGAAAGATCCAAGGCTTGAAGATGGGCTAATGTTTAAGGAGCTGCTCAGGTTTCTTCAAACAAGTCTTCTGTTCTGTTCTATTCTATTACAGACACTTTGCCTAATGAGATACAGACTATTCAAAGAATGAGTACACTGTGGTATGTCATGGTACGTGAGTCTTACCTTTTTCTTTCCTCCCCTCTAACTTGTAGTTCAGCTCAGTCACTCAGTCATGTCTGACTCTTTGCAACCCCATGAATCGCAGCACACCAGGCCTCCCTGTCCATCACCAACTCCTGGAGTTCACTCAGACTCATGTCCATCGAGTCGCTGATGCCATCCAGCCATCTCATCCTCTGTTGTCCCCTTTTCCTCCTGCCCCCAATCCCTCCCAGCATCTGGACATGCATAAATAAATGAAAGAACCTTTGCACAGGCCAGCGAAGAAATCCATCCATCTGTGCATACGGAAGTGAGTAAATAGGAGCTCAGAAGAGGCTACTGAGGTAAGGGAACTGCAGAAGCAGCAGTGGAAACATCAGTGGTGACCTCTCTAGCAAAGGAAGTGAAAGTCTGTCAGGCCATGGGGGCTACAGCTGGAGGCTCCCTTTGCTCTTCAGCAAAACCCTGCATAGCTGAAGTGAGACATCCACAATTGTGGGGAGGGAGAGGGAAGAAGGCAGACCAAGGGAACTGGAGGAATGTATCTCCTGCTGTCTGCCCTGAGATGCCCACCACCCTCTACTTGAAGATCCCCCCGACCAGGCCATGGGCACCCACAGCCCCCAGTACGTACACATCTCACACTCTGCTGCCACCTTTAAAAAAAAAGTTTTCCCCACCATTGTTTTTTCCTTATATACACTCCCTACCCTAGCAGGAAGTTGATTCCTCTAATAAGGACTAAAACTTTTGCTATAGCACCACCTTCTGGAAAGCAGAAGGAAGGCTCTTAACTACTAATCTGAATGGAAGTAAAACAAAATCTTATCTAAATAAGAAAGGTGCTCCCTATGACAAACAAGGCAGCAGAGGCTCTCAAACACTATGAAAGAAAAAACTCATAGCAACATGGTATCACAAAAAGAAGATGACAATTCTCCAGCAACCGTGGCCAAAGATATAGAATATTGCAATCTAACAAAGAAATCAAAACAGCACTTCTGTGAACTCAGGAATAAAATGAACGAACAGGACTATTTCACCAAAGGGACTGAGATTCTATAAAGAATTGAGAAATAAGAAAAAATGTATCAGAAAGCATTTGAAATAGAGATCAGATGGAAAAGAAAATAAATAAGCTTGAGGATTGGAATTTAGAAATGATAGGAGTATAAAAGGGGAGAGAGTTAAGATTAATGGGTATACCAGAAGAAGAAAGGGAGAAGTGGGCAGAGGGCTTAAAGTAACAGTAGCTGAAAACTTACCAAATCTGGACAAGGAACTGTATTTACACGTCCTTGGAGCTAATAGAACCTTATCATCTCAATGCAAAAAAGTCTTTCTCCAGGACACATTATAATAAAACTGTAAAAGTCAATGAAAAATAATTTCAAAGGCAGCTAGGTAATAGATGAGAGTAGCCCACAAAGGACCCCCCCCCCATATTAGGGTATATTAGTCGTTCAGTTGTGTCTGACTTTTTGCGTCCCTATGGATTATAGGCCAGGCTCCTCTGTCCATGAGATTCTCCAGGCAAGAATACTGGAGTGGGTTGCCATTTCCTCCTCCAGGGCATCTTCCAATCCAGGGATTGAACCTGGGTCTCCTGCATTGCGGGTAGATTCTTTATCATCTGAGCCACCAATGAAGCCGAATTAGTGTATCAATAGGTTTCTCAAAAGAAGCTACAGGCCAGGAGAATCTATAATAGCATGAAACTTCTAGAATAAAATATAAGGAATAAGCTTCCTGAAACTAGACTTGGCAATGATGGTTTTTTCTGGCATGGCACTAAAAGGACAAAAAACAAAAGCAAAATCATCAAACTCAAAAACTTTTTCACAGCAAATAAAATAATCAACAAATATTTGCAAATCACAGAGCTGATATGAGATTAATATGCAAAATACATAAAGAACTTATTCAACTTGATAGCACAATACCAAACCAAGTGGACAGAAAATCTGACAGACATTTTTCCGAAGAGTACATCAAAATGGCCAAGAGGCACATGGCAAGATGCCCAGTTCACTATTCAGCAGGAAAATCAAGATCAAAACAACAAATAGTTATCTCATACCTGTTAGAATGCCTGTCCTCAAAGGAGACAGAGACAACACATGCTGGTGAGGATGTGGTGAAAGGGAATTAGTCCAACCACTACGGAAAATATGAAGGTTCCTCAAAAAATTAAAAATAGAGCCATCATATAATCCAATAATCCCCCTTCCATGTACTTACCCAAAGGAAATGAAAACAGGATTTTGAAGAGATAATAGGCACACCCATATTTATTGCATTAACTATAGCCAAGATATGAAGATAAGCCACATGCCTATCAACAGATGAATGGAAAAAAAGATGTGGCATGTATACCATAATGGAATAGTATCAGCCATGAGAAAGGATGATACCCAGCTCTCTGTGACAACATGAATAGACCTTGAGCATATTATACCAAGGAAGAGAAACCGGAGAAAAATAAGTACTGCATGATATCACCTAAATGGGGAAACTTAAAAAGTCAAGCATGTAAAGACTAGAGTAAAATGGTGATTACCAGTGGGTGGAGCATAAAACTGATGTTGTTTAAGGGCACAGACTTATAATGAGTAGTAAATAAACCTTAGACATTTAATTCACAGTATAATGAATACAAATAATATACACTAAAATGATATAAAGTGATAAATACTGCTACAATGGCAATCATATTGCAATATTTAAATATAATAGCACCTTAAATCCACAAAATTCTGTATGTCAAATTTGTTCAATAAAAAGTACATAGATGCATGCAGCATCTGTATACATACCCTACACCAAACTTTGAGGCCATTTCAAAATAATAGGCTGTCTTCTAGAGGACTAGTTGCTCACAGCAGATCTTACAGGATATTTCTATGTGCCTTGTGGACCCCAGAAAAACAATCCTCAGTTAGGCCTGGTCACACCGTTTGGCA
>SJXQ01007693.1:417549-456093 GCA_006408695.1 Aepyceros melampus | reverse complement strand
CGTTTGGCACAGCAACACTATTACTAATGTGCATGCACGCGTGTGTGTATAATAAAGCGGCAGGTGATTAAATTGGCTGAATTCAGACTCTGCTTTGGTAGATAGCAGCTGAAGTCTCAGTTCAGTTCTTTTAAACTTCACTGGGCTACTTGGAACCTGTCCCCCACTCCTCACCTGCATGTGAGTGGCACCGTGATCTGTGAGAAATGCAGGTAGTTTACACACAGAATCAGGAGCTCCCCTTCTTGCTCCCTACCTTTGGCTATCTCCTTTCTGAGATTTCCCTTCTGACTTCTCAGTTGCCATGGTTGCTCTTTCCGTCTCTGGTGGCTCTTCAAACCATTTAAGACTATCTTCAGTAAAGTCTCCTCCCTAAGATCAGCCTGGTGCACACAGCAACCAGCCCTTACACAAAACCCAGCAAGCACTGATGACTCACCTAGTATATGTGCCCTCTTCCAACTGATGACTGTCCTCCAGTATCTGCCTGCCTTTTGGTCACTCTTCAGTTCCTGCAGATAGCTATTTTCTATATTTTGTCCACATATAATTGTTTGTGGGAGGCAGGTCTAGTAGGAGCTGCCAGACCATTATCAGAAGGCTAGCAAAGGGTGAACCAGAAGGCTGAAGACTCTAAGCCATTCTCAGAGAACTGCAGATTTCACCTCTACAGGCCTTCAATGCCGGGACTTCAGCTTAGATGAATGGGGTGGGGAATGAAGGAGAAAAAAGACATTGAGATCATCTAAAGCACACTGAAGATAAGATCAATGACTGACATGCTGGTAACCATATCACACATCTATTCATGCATTGAAAATTACCCCAAAGCTTAGTGACGTCACAAGAAACATTTATTCTCTCTCACATTGTCTGTGGATCATGAATTTGAGAGCAGCTTAGCTGAACAATTCTGGCTTGTACTCTCTCATGAGGCTGCAGTCACCTGAAGGCTTGGTGGGCTGGAGGATCCACTTCCATGGAGGCTCGCTCAGATGACTGGCAAGTTGGTATTGGTTGTTGAAGAGGCCTCTATTATTCCCCACACGAGCCTCTCGAGTGGCATGAATGTTCTCATAACATGGTGGTGTCTTCTTCCAGTGGAAGTGATCCAAAGAACAAAGCAGAAGTGACAATATCTTTATGGCCTAGCCTCAGAAGACATGCAGTTACTTTCAAGGAATCCTAGATCTCACATACGTCAGCGCTGTTCAGTGAGGGAAGTTCAGTTCAGTTGCTCAGTCATGTCCGACTCTTTGCAGTCCCATGAATCACAGCACGCCAGGCCTCCTTGTCCACCACCAACTCCCGGAGTTCACTCAGACTCAGTGAGGGAAGGGAACATATAAATGTATGGATACCAAGAGGTGAAGATCACGGTGGGGAGAGACAATTTGAAGGCTGGCTTCTACAGCATCTAAACACTTTTATTGGATAGGGGTCGTGTGGTGAATAATGTAGACAGGTCTGCTTACTATGTATTCAACCCTTTTTAGCATGCAGATGAAGAAAGACAAATTATATTCCCCAGATCCCACTGCAGCTGTAGTTTGAGAAGTGATGAAAATTCTATCAGGCAAGGGAGGTTGGGGTGAGAGAGAGAGTGGGAGTATGGGGTTAGCAGATGTAAGCTATTTTATACAGGATGGATAAGAAACAAGGTCCTACTGTATAACACAGGGAACTATATTCAATAGAAACCATAATGGAAAAGAACTTGAAAAAAAAAATATATATATCTGAATTACTTTGCTATACAGCAGAAATTAACACAACACTGTAAATCAACTATACTTCAACAAAAATTGAAAAACAAAACAGATTCCATCAGTCACATGCACTCAAAGTGTGACTTGGTTTTGAAACCAAATCAATGTGTGGAAAGAGAAAAATGCAGAACAAGCATATTATTCTAGACTGTGGCTGAGGCAGTGTGGGGTTTTTTTGCCAATTACTGATGGCAGCTTCTTAATTGGGACCGTGACTTCTTGATGGTGGCAAGAATGGAATAGTTCTAGAACAAGCAAATCTACTGGTACCTTCTAATCTTGTAGGCAAATTCCTGATTTTCTAGTTTCTTGGTAGCTCCTTTGGCATTCCCAAGTGGCTTGGGGAGGTGTTCACCAAGTTCAGTATACAGCCTGTTTCTTCATCTTTCACCTCTAGATGATGAGGGAATCCTTTCTATTTAGCTGTAATAGATTATATTTTCTGAAACTCAATCTTGAGTGATACTGATAGCAAAATAAAAATTATAGTCTTCAAACACTGGATTTGTTGGACTTTACTTTCTTGAAATCCAATAGTTAAGAGATATTTAAGTACCTCTTGGGAAAATATCTTATAAGCCATACTGAAACCAATCAGCACAAATGAGCAGTTATTTTTCAGCAATGCTTCATTATCCAGGTAGAGGATGAGAGAAGGCATGTTAGAGAACTGATCTAGGGGCGGAGGGTTGTGCTAAAGGTGTGGTGAAAGGACAAGGGTGAGAGAGGTATATTGTAGGACTGAGAAAATGTGATGACCAACAGCGACCTGGATCAGTCTGAAAAGAAAAGACAGCATAGCACTAATATATTGAACACATATAGGGAAGGGCTGGTGATCCCCAGGTGGTTGAAGATTGAATGTAGTCAGTAAAAGATAAGCGGCATTTCGAAAATAGGTGATGACAGAGAATGGAGGAAAACATCCTTGTAATTGTGATGTTAGAGGGGTGGATGGGCTGTCCATATGATAAATCCTCTTGGCAAGATTGAAGACAGAGAAGATAAATGAGATTGAAATTCCAAAGGCTTATCTAAGTGTGGAGGAGAGAGCCGAATGTAATGTAGATAGGTGGTTGTAAGAGGAGGTGATGGAAGTCATATGTTAGGAGGCAGGAATCTCAGAGAAAGTCTTTTGCTTAGGTTAGATTAAAAATGGAGAGTTAGAAAGGGAAGTGGAGAATTGGAATGATAATGACAGTGCCTCTCAACCAACAAATACTGAAGTATGGAACAAAGAACAATATCCTCTAAGAAAAGTGATGCAGGATAAAGTCAGGATTTACTCAGGATTGTCTGAAAAGATACCAAAGATATAGGAAGCCTAATTTACTATGAAGCGTGTGTGTGTGTGTGCGTGTGCCCACACATGGTAGTGGTCCGGAAGGCATCAGAGAATGTCTGGGGGAGAGTTCAGCATGGGAACACTCAGAGCAGTATGAGGATGACAGGACAAAAGAAGACTAGTGAGAAGATTGGTAAGACATGTCAGGCTTATAACTGAAGGATTATAGAAATAAGCATGGATGAATCTGACAGCTTTGATGTTCCCATTTTAGGGTACAATGCTTTGGTGCCAGAAGTGACTTACACAGTAATTTCCAAGTATCCCATCCTAGACTCCAAGGCAGGAAGAGCCAGGGCCCTACCATGGCCAGAACTAATTCTATGGTGAAGGCTGGGCCCAGCTCTTCCTGTTTCAGGGTCTAAGAAAGGTTACATGAGTTATCATGAGTTGTCACAAAAAGTGACAGGATTCCATAGAGATTACAGCTGACCACATATGGGTTAGGGATGCTGACACACACAGTTCAAAATCCATATATAACTTTAAAGTGGGAAAGTAGGCCCCTGTGTCTGTGGTTCTGCATCCCTGGATTCAACCTACCTCAGACCATTTAGTTCTTCAGTATTTGCTATTGAAAAAAAAAAAACACATTATATTTGGATCCACACAGTTCAAATCCATGTTGGTCAAGTCAACTGTAGTTGGTTCCATCTGTAGGGCAGGAAAACTCAAAAGGGATCCTGAGACATCACCTTATTGTTAAAAGGTAAGAATGGTTTCAGAGGTAACTGGAGTAATATTTTGTCTTAAGTGAAGATAAGGATCTCCTGCAAATCAATAATAAAATATAAATAACAAAATAGTGAAAGATTTAATCAGTTTAAAAAGAAGACATATGAATGGTCAATAGCATATGAAAAGATGTTCAACATCTTTAGTCATCAGGGAAATGAAGAATGAAAACTACAATAAAAGACGCTTGAGTGGACTTCCCTGCTGGTCCAGTGGTTAAGAATCATCCTGCCAATGCAGGGACACAGTTTGGATCCCTGGGCCAGGAAGATCCCACAGGCCGCAGTGCAACGAAGCCCGTGCGCTACAACTGCAGAGCCCGTGTTTCACAACAAAAGAAGCCGCCACAATGAGAAGCTCCTGCACCGCAACTAGAGAGTAGCCCCCGCCCTCCATATCTAGAGAAAAGCCTGTGTGCAACAACGATGTCCAAGCCTAGTCCAAATAAACATATATTTAAAAAAAATAACTTTGAGTGCTTAAAATTTTAAAAAGACTGATAATACTGAGTGTTGATCAGAGGTAGAACAACTGCAATTCTCATACACTGCAGGTAGGGGAGCGAAGTAGCAAAAGTACTTTAGAAAAATGGTAAATTCTTATAAAGTTAAACATACAACTTCCCCATGACCCAACAGTCTCACTCCCTGGTATTTATTTAAGGGAACAAAAAATGCATATACACTGAAAGACTTTAAGCTTTATTCATCATAACCCCTACTGGAAATGGCCCAAGAAAATGTATAAACTGGCAACACAGAAAAAAATTCAGCAGTAAAAACAACAAACTACTGATACGTGCAACATTCAAAATCATCTGGAATGAAAGCTTGACCCAAATGAGCACACATTGTATAATTCCTTTTATATGAAATTTTCAAACAGACACAACTAGTCTATAGTGACAGAAATCAGCACAACAGTGATTTCATCCATCAGGGAGAAAATGATTGGAAGGAAGCATAAGGGAAACATCACAGGGTGTAAGAATGTTTCGTCTTGACAGGGATGTGGGTAACATGGATGTATACAAGACAAGCTGGAATCAAGATTGCCGGGAGAAATGTCAATTATCTCAGATATGCAGATGACACCACCCTTATGGCAGAGAGCGAAGAAGAACTAAAGAGCCTCTTGATGAAAGTGAAAGAGGAGAGTGAGAAAGATGGCTTAAAGCTCAACATTCAGAAAACTCAGATCATGGCATTTGGTCCCATTACTTCATGGGAAATAGATGGGGAAACAGTGGAAACAGTGTCAGCTTTATTTTGGGGGCTCCAAAATCACTGCAGATGGTGACTGTAGCCATGTAATTAAAAGACACTTATTCCTTGGAAAAAAAGTAATGACCAACCTAGACAGCATATTAAAAAGCAGAGACATTACTTCATCAACAAGGGTCTGTCTAGTCAAAACTATGGTTTTTCCAGTAGTCATGTATGGATGTGAGAGTTGGACTATAAAGAAAGCTGAGCACTGAAGAATTGATGCTTTTGAACTGTGGTATTGGAGAATACTCTTGAGAGTCCCTTGGACTGCAAAGAGACCCAACCAGTCCATCTGAAAGGAAATCAGTCCTGAATATTCATTGGAAGGACTGATGCTGAAGCTGAGACTCCAATACTTTGGCCACCTGATGCGAAGAACTGACTCATTTGAAAAGACCTTGATGCTGGGAAGGATTGAAAGTGGGAGGAGAAGGGGACGACAGAGGATAAGGTGTTTGGATGGCATCACCAACTCAATGGACATGAGTGTGAGTAAACTCTGGGAGTGTGATGATGCACAGGGAGGCCTGTCGTGCTGTAGTCCATGGGGTTGCAAAGAGTCGGACATGACTGAGTGATTGAACTGAGCTGAACTGATACAGCTTTCAAAACACATCGAACCCTACACTTTAATAGGTGCATTTCACTGTAGGTAAATTATGCTTCAATAAAAAAGGGTTAAAAAAAGGAATAAATTAGTTACCCTGAAGAAAGAGCTAGTAAAGGCTAACTGAATATCAAAAATACGATAATGATTAATGTCAACTGGAACTGTAAGTCCACACTGATGTAAATGGTCAAAAAGCAGAAGGCATCCTTTAGAAAGACATATATAATAATGTGAATTAATCACAAAATGCCAGTGTGAGCCAAGGATGTTGCATAGATGACTAACTACCAAAGATGAAGGGGTAAACTGTGAGAAGATTATATTAGTCCAACATCAGAAGCACATGGTGCTGCTGCTAAGTTGCTTCAGTCGTGTCCGACTCTGTGCGACCCCATAGACGGCAGCCACCAGGCTCCCTCGTCCCTGGGATTCTCCAGGCAAGAACACTGGAGTGGGTTGCCATTTCCTTCTCCAATGCATGAAAGGGAAAAGTGAAAGTTAAGTCGCTCAGTCGTGTCCGACTCTTAGCGACCCCATGGACTGCAGCCTACCAGGCTCCTCCATCCATGGGATTCTCCAGGCAAGAGTACTGGAGTGGGGTGCCATTGCCTTCTCTGATCAGAAGCACATATATAGAATATTAAGTGGGAATCAGTATGAGGATTGTGGGAAAAGAGTTTATAGAACACTGCACAGCTGGAGGAGGACACATTTTTCAATGACCTGGTATTGAATCTGTTGTGTCCCTACAGATCAGGACATGACCTGTTGATCTTGGTTCAAATATGAGAAAAGACAATGACTCCATTTCATTTCAAAGCAGTGCAGCTTATACTATACTACCTCTCCTTGATGATGATTATACATCTGGAAAAATACAGGAAAAAAAAAAGTCACCTGAGTTTATTGGATTTCAACCAAAAGCAGGAGAAATTATAGAAGATACAACCCTCAAAGAATGAAGCACTCTGGATGAAGCACACACATTTAGTTGGCTTTTACTCTGAAGCCTCCTCCATTTGCTTGGTGCAATGGACATGGAGCTCAAGCAGAAAGCTGCAGTCTTAACTGGGCCGAGGCTCCATCAGAGGTCAGACAGGATGAAAACAACAACCACAGAAAACTAACCAAGCTGAAACTGTGAGCCATGCCATGTGAGGCCACCCAAGATGGATGGGTCAGGGTGGAGAGTTCTGACAAAACGTGGTCCACTAGAGAAGGGAATGGCAAACCACTTCAGCATTCTTGCCTTGAGAACCCCATGAATAGTATGAAAAGGAAAAAAGATATGACAGTGAAAGATGAATCCCCCAGGTCAGTAGGTGTCCAATATGCTACTGGAGAAAAGAGGAGAAATATCTCCAGAAGGAATGAAGAGGCTGAGCCAAAATGGAAACAACACCCAGTTCTGGATGTGTCTGGTGGTGAAGTAAAGTCCAATGCTGTAAAGAACAATATTGCATAGGAACCTGGAATGTTAGTTCCATGAATCAAGGTAAATTGGAAGCAATCAAACAGATGGCAAGAATGAACATCAACATTTTAGGAATCAGTGAACTAAAATGGATAGGAATGGGTGAATTTAATTCAGATGAACATTATATCTACTGCTGGGGGCAAGAATCTTAGAAGAAATGGAGTAGCACTCATAGTCAACATGAGAGTCCAAAATATAGTACTTGGATGCACTCTCAAAAACGACAGAATGATCTCTGTTCATTTCCAAGGCAAACCATTCAGTATCAAAGTAATCCAAGTCTATGCCCCAACCACTAATGCTGAAGAAGCAGAAGTTGAACAGTTCTATGAAGACCTACAAGACATTTTAGAACTAACACCCAAAAAGAGATGTCCTTCTCATCATAGGGAACTGGAATGCAAAAGTAGGAAGTCAAGAGATATGTGGAGTAATAGTCAAGTTTGGCCTTGAAGTACAAAATGAAGCAGGACAGAAGCTACCAGAGTTTTGCCAGGAGAACACACTGGTCACAGCAAGCACCCTCTTTCCAGCACAACAGAAGACTCTACACATGGACATCACCATATGACCAAGACCAAAATCAGATTGATTATATTCTTTGCAGCCAAAGATGAAGAAGCTCTATACAGTCAGCAAAAACAAGATCAGGAGCTGACTGTGGCTCAGAGCATGAACTCCACATTGTAAAATTCTGACTTATATTGAAGAACAACATAGGGAAAACCACTAGGCCATTCAAAGGGCAGCTATGAAGAGGCTAGAAACCTAGGAGGAGACTGGAGAGAGGAGAAAGCCACAGGGAGGGAGGCTCCAAATCTGCATATAAATTCATCTCAAATCCATAAGTGCCCCCTGAGGAGTGCATGTGCAGAGCCAAGCTCAAATTAGTCCAGGGAGAAGACAATAGTTCAAAGAAAAAGATCTGAACAGACATCTCAGTAGCTGATTAGTGCCAGAGATTGAATCAAGTAAAGGGGCTTTTTGAACAAGTTGGGCGTCCCTTGAAAACCCAGAAATAAAGATTAAGCCTTTGGTCTAAGGTAAACTGAAATAGATCTGCTCAACAAAGCCTACAGCCAAACTTCCATAAGATCAAGATGACTGAATTTAACTGGGCAAGAATGAAAACAAAGCTAGCCTATGTGTGTAGACATTTCCTTAATCTAGCAGTTCTCAAACTTTTGGAGCACTGGCTTAAAGCTCAACATTCAGAAAACTAAGATCATGGCATCCGGTCCCATCACGTCATGGCAAATAGATGGGGAAACAGTGGCTGACTTTATTTTTCTGGGCTCCAAAATCACTGTGGATGGTGATTGCAGCCATGAAATTAAAAGACGCTTGCTCCTTGGAAGGAAAGTTATGACCAACCTAGACAGCATATTGAAAAGCAGAGATATTACTTTGTTGGTCATGTATGGATGTGAGAGTTGGCTGAGTGCTGAAGAACTGATGCTTTTGAACTGTGGTGTTGGAAAAGACTCTTGAGAGTCCCTTGGACTGCAAGGAGATCCAACCAGTCCATCCTAAAGGAGATCAGTCCTGGGTGTTCATTGGAAGGACTGATGTTGAAGCTGAAACTTCAATACTTTGGCCACCTGATGCAGAGCTGACTCATTTGAAAAGACCCTGATGTTGGGAAAGATTGAGGGCAGGAGGAGAAGGGGACGACAGAGGATGAGATGGTTGGATGGCATCACCGACACAATGGACATGGGTTTGGGTGGACTCTGGGAGTTGGTGATGGACAGGGAGGCCTGGCGTGCTGCAGTTCATGAGGTTGCAAAGAGTTGGACACAACTGAGCGACTGAACTGAGCTGAAAGTACTTTCATTTATGTGGGTTATCCTACTGATATTTACTGTGTTAGAAATTAAAACTGAGAAGAAATCAATCCCATTTACAATCACAACAAAAAGTAAAATACCTAGGAATAAATTTACCCAAGGAGATGAAAGATCTATACACTCAAAACTGTTAAGACACTGATAAAGAAACTGAAGACACAAGAAGATATTCCATGGTCGTGGATTTTAAGAATACTGTGAAAATGTCCATATTACCCAATGAAATATACATATTCAATGCAACCTCTCAAAATTTCAATGGCATTCTTCAGGAAAAAACAATTCTGAAATTCATATGGAACAAAGACCCCAAATACCTAAGGCAATCTTGAGAAAAAAGAACAAGGCTGGAGGCATCATGGTCCACATCCTGATTTCAAAATACATTACAAAAGTATAGTAATCAAAACAGTATGGCATTGGCATAAAACCAGACACACAGGCCAGTGGAACACAACAGGGAGTCCAGGAATAACAGGGAGCCCAGGAATACGTATATGTTCAATTAACTTACAACAAATGTGCCCTGAATAGACAGTGAAAAGGACAATCTCTTTAATAAGTGATGTTGGGAAAACTGGACAGCCACATGCAAAAGAATAAAACAAGATCACTGTCTTAACATTGTACAAAGAAATCAACTCAAAATGGATTAAAGACTTGAAAGTAATACCTGAAACCATGAAACTCCTAGAAGAAAACATAGGCAGTAAGCTCCTTGACATCTTGGCAATGGTTTTTTGGATCTGACTTCAAAAGTGAAACCAACAAAAGCAAAAAGTGGGGCTACCTCAAAATGAAAAGCTTCTGTACAGCAAAGGATATTATCAACAAATGAAAAGGCAATGTATCAGATGGGAGAATATATTTGCAAATCATATATCTGATACAGGGTGAACATTGAGAATACATTAAGAAGTCATATAACTCAATAGCAAAACAAACAATCCAATTTAAAAAAAAAAGGAAAATAAATGATATACCAATAAACTTTTTAAAAAAATAGATCTGAATAGAAATTTTTCCAAGTAAGACATACAGATGACCAATGAGTACATGAAAGGATGTGCAATAGTACTAATCATCAGGGAAATGCAAATCAAAATCACAGAGATATTATCTCACACTTGTTGAATGGCTATCAGCAAAAAGATGATAAATGTTATGAGGACTTGGAGAAAGGGGAACTCTGGGTACTGTTGGTGGGAATGTAAATTGCTGCAGTCACTATGAAAAACAGCACAAGTTAAAAATAGAACCACCACATGATCCAGCAATTCCACTTCTGGTTACTTATTAAAGAAAATGAAAACAAATTTTAAAAATACATATGCACCCTCATGTTCGTGGCAGCATTCCTAACAATAGCCAAGCTATGGAAACAACCTAAATGCCCACCAATGGATGAATGGATATAGTGGCTGTGTTATACTACTCAGCCATAAAAAAGAATGAAATAATGCTATTTGTGGCATCACAGATGGACCTAGAGATTACACTAAGTGAAGTAAGAGATTGAGAAAGACAAATATTATATGATATCACTTACATGTGAAGTCTAAAAAGCAAATGAATAAACAAACTCCAAACTCAAGAACAGATTGGTGGTCACTAGAGAGACAGAGGCAGTAGTTGGTGAAATGGGTAAAGAGGGTAAAAACTGCACAGACTTCTAGCTACAAAATGAATAAGTCATAGGAATGTTATATAATAGCAAGGTTGTTGCAGGAAGGAGGACCTCTTCCAGGGCCCGAAACTGGGCTCTTGTCTAACACTTGGAAATGAATTGTCTGAGGAGACACATGTACTGACAAAGCAAGAGATTTTATTGGGAAAGGGCACCCAGGTGGAGAGCAGTAGGGTAAGGGAACCCAGGAGAACAGCTCTGCCAGGTGGCTCGCAGTCTCGGGTTTTATGGTGATGGGATTAGTTTCCGGGTTGTCTTTAGCCAATCATTCTGACTCAGAGTCCTTACTGGTGGTGCACGCCTTGTTCAGCCAAGATGGATGCCAGAGAGGATGCTGGGAAGTGGTCGGACATGTGGTTTCTCCTTTTGACCTTTCCCGAACTCTTCCAGTTGGTGGTGGCTTATTAGTTCCTCGTTCCTTACCAGGACCTCCTGTCCTAAAACAACTCATGTAAATGGTTACTATGGTGCCTGGCCAAGGGGGGCGGTTTCAGTCAGTGTGCCTCCCCTAACAACTCATACTAAGTGAAGTAAGAGAGATCAAGAAAGACAAATATTATATGTTATCACTTACATGTGAAGTCTAAAAAGCAAACAAGTAAAGGAACTCCAAACTCAAGAACAGATTGGTGTCACTGGAGAGACAGAGGTGGTAGTTGGTGAAATGGGTAAAGAGGGTCAAAAATGCAGAAATTTCTAGCTATAAAATGAGTAAGTCACAGGAATGTTATAAAATAGCAAGGTGACTATTGTTAATAATACTGTATTTCACATTTTAAAGTTGCTTAGAGAGTGGATCTTAAAAATCCTCATCACAAGAAAAAATATTTTATAAATATGGATGATGATGTTAACTATACATGTTGATCTCTTCACAAGGTACATAAATATTGAGTCATTATGTTTTATACCTGAAACTAACATAATGTTATATGTCAGTTTACCTAAATTAAGACTGAACACATTTTTCAAAACTTATATTTCAATTCATTTAGGAAAAATTAATGTAGATAACATTTTTAAGAAAAACTGCATATGCATCACAAAATTTTTAAAAAGTCAGATAAGTGGCATTATTTTACATTACTGCAACTCTTCAAAAATATACCATAAAAGCAGACTTCTAGATTTTCACATATGCTTTCCATTCAGTCCATTGTAATATCAATGTTCTTTTAATTAAACTATATGAAGATAATCAGACTTCACAGAAGAGAGTTTAATAGCCCTATTTAGGTATCTGGATATTTTTGATACTTCATCAAAACTCAGGAAGTAGTAGTTCCTTAAATATTGATGCCAATATGGAAAACTTTTTATACTGTGTTGCATTAAAATCCATTCGGACACGACTAAAGCGACTTAGCAGCAGCAACAGCAGCAGCAGCAGCAGCAGCAGCAGCAGGACCTCCCTGGTAGTCCAGTGGTTACGACTCTGTGCTTCCACTGCAAGGAGCACAGGTTCAATCCCTGGTTGGGGAACTAAGATTCTGCATGCCATCAGTTCAGTTCAGTTCAGTTGCTCAGTCGTGTCCGACTCTTTGCGACCCCATGAATCGCACCATGCCAGGCCTCCCTGTCCATCACCAAGTCCCGGAGTTCACTCAGAGTCACGTCCATTGAGTCTGTGATGCCATCCAGCCACCTCATCCTCGTCGTCCCCTTCTCCTCCTGCCCCCAATCCCTCCCAGCATGAGTCTTTTCCAATACAGTGTGGCAAAATAAAACAATAAAACAATGACCCTATATGTGAGACAGCAGAAGAGACACAGATGTAAGGAACAGACTTTTAGACTCTGTGGGAGAAGGTGAGGGTGGGATGATTTGAGAGAATAGCATTGAAACATGTATATTATCATATATGAAATAGATCTCCAGTCCAGGTTCGATGTATGAGACAGGGTGCTCAGGGCTAGTGCACTGGGATGACCCTGAGGGATGGGATGGGGAGGGAGAGTCAGGATGGGGAACATATGTACACTCATAGCTGATTCATGTGAGTGTATGGCAAAAACCACCACAGTATTATAAAGTAATTAGTCTCCAATTAAAATAAAAAATAAAACACAATCCATTGGTCTATCTTGCACTTTGAATGGATCTTTAACCACACACGATTTTATAACTCATGCACTGGTCATTGAGCACATATTGGTTCACTGAGTTAGGCAGATCTTCCAAAGGTCAATAAGATTTGTTATACAACATAAAAAAATTCACCTTCGTTAATGTCATCACCGATCCTACCAAAAACATCTCTATGTATTGGGAAGCTGTCATAAGGAATAGTGTACACAAGTTTTCCAAAATTCTAGTTTTTGCTTCAACGCTCAAGTTTTATCATTAAGAGCAAATACTGTCAGTTATTTTCCTTGAAATGACAAGCTCTTTTTGTTGATTTTGAGAAAATGTGTGCCCAGTCCTCAAGCCTAAATAATTACACTTTATCCATCATTCATTCATTAAAATAAAAATGGTGAAAAATATAGCCAGTTCAATATGAAACTAAAATGCCCAAGTACTTTTCCCTGAGACAACCTTCAAACTTGAGCATGCATAAAACATCTGAAAAATCACACGTCCTTAAAGGTTAAGATTTAAACACATTAATAACTTTTACTGCTTCATCAGGACTTTTGAAAATGAAAGTGGTATGTTACTTTTTATCATATATGTTACTTGGGCAAACAAACTACTGAAGTGTTTGCAGTTTTATTCACCATTGCTCTGGACCACCCCAGCAAATGTCAACACAGCAAAAACAAGTAAATAAGGAAAACCGCTTTGGCTTTGCTGACCCCTCAAAAAGGTTTTAGATTGCCCAAGGGTCTGCAGACCACACACCATGATCTGTTGCCTTCAACTGAAGTGCACTGATTGTGAATATAATTCTGGAATGGTGACAGAAGCTTGAGTAGGAATGTGTGTAAGCATAACAAAAATTTGGCTCTTTTTCTCAACTCTGGCAGGACTCGTGGGCAGTGTGCTTTGTAGAGACCCAAAGCACAAGGGAAAATCACTTCAAATTTGCTGCATCCATTTCTGTTGTCTGCAGCTCTCTTTTTATCAATAAATTCTATTAATAATCCTTCACTAATTTGATCAGAAATGAATAGCAGGCTGATTGAGAATCCAAACATTGCACACACATGATCTCATTTCATCTTCACAAGAAGTCACAAGTATTTGCTCTCCTTGCAGTTTTAACTCCTTTTTTAACAATAACTGGAAACTGGAGTAACAGAAGAGGTGCTGGAAGGTTCCCCTTAGCTTAGTGCCCTAAGGGGTATGTCTTTTTTAGCAATCATTCTACCCTTAGCCTACAGTTCTCTCAATACTCTTTGTATCAGTCTTTCTTAACCTTGGATGCACACTGAATTACTTGTGTGTGTGTGTGTGTCTGTGTGATCAGTTGTGTCTGACTCTTTGTGATCCCATGGACTAGGGGAGTTTTAGAAGACTGATGCCTATGTGCCATCACTGGAGATTAAGATGTAAATTTCCTGGGTGCAGACAGGTCCTGAGGAGACTTTAAAAGCTTCTGAGGGGATTCTCATGTGCAGCCAAAAGTGTGAGTCACTACTCTGGATGAGGTGAGAAGGATGCCAGTATAATCTCCGACATAAACACTTACTAAAGTCATTGGATCTCTGCTTATGGCCAATGTTTAAAGTTTGCATTACAAGCTTAGAAGTATGTTCAGTTTAGTTTAATTCAGTTCAGTCGCTCAGTCATGTCCGACTCTCTGTGATCCCATGAATCGCAGCACACCAGGCCTCCCTGTCCATCACCAACTCCCAGAGTTCATTCAAACTCATGTGCATTGAGTCAGTGATGCCATCCAGCCATCTCATCCTCTGTCGTCCCTTTCTCCTCTTGCCCCCAATCCCTCTCAGCATCAGGGTCTTTTCCAATGAGTCAACTCTTCGCATGAGGTGGCCAAAGTATTGGAGTTTCAGCTTCAGCCTCAGTCCTTCCAATGAACACCCAGGACTGGTCTCCTTTAGAATGGACTGGTTGGATCTCCTTGCAGTCCAAGGGACTCTCAAGAATCCTCTCCAACACCACAGTTCAAAAGCATCAATTCTTTAGTGCTCAGCTTTCTTCACAGTCCAACTCTCACATCCATACATGACCACAGGAAAAACCATAGCCTTGACTAGACGGACCTTTGTTGGCAAAGTAATATCTCTGCTTTTCAATATGCTATCTAGGTTGGTCATAACTTTCCTTCCAAGGAGTAAGCGTCTTTTTAATTTCATGTCTGTGATCACCATCTTTAGTTATTTTGGAGCCCCCAAAAATAAAGTCTGACACTGTTTCCACTGTTTCTCCATATATTTCCCATGAAGTATGCTTAACTCATCTAAAATATGGCATTTGTTTCTCCTTGAAAGACATAGGAATGATGCAAGGGAAGTAGCTTTGTTAATCAGAATCAATTTCACTGGAGAATGTGCACATGAAAATGTATTTCTATTATTTTTTAAAAATCATTGAAGTTTAGTTGATTTACAATGTGTTAGTTTCTGATGTACAACAAAGTGATTCAGATATATATATATATATATATATGATTATATATATATCTTTTTTATGTTCTTTGCCAGTATAGTTTATTACAGGATATTGAATACCTGTGCTATACTTTAGAACCTTGTTGTTTATTTTATATATAGTAGAGTATATTTGCTAATAGAAACTCCTAATTTATCCCTCCCCACCCCCTTTCCCCTCTGGCAACCATAAATTTGTTTTCTATGTCTGTGAGTTTGTTTCTGTTTTGTAAATAAGTAAGTTTGTATCATATTTTAGGTTCCACATATAAGTGGTATCATATGCTATTTGTCTTGCTGTTGTCTGTACATTTAGTATGATAGTCCCTAGGTTCATCCATGTTGCTCTAAATAGCAATATTCCATTCCAGTCCATAGCAAAGGAAACCACAAACAAAATGAAAACACAACCCATGGACCGGGAGGAAATATTTGCAAATGATGCAACTGACAAGGGCTTAATTTTCAAAACATACAAACAGCTAATACAACTCAATACTAAAAAAAAAAAAAAAAAAACCAAACAAACAAAAAAACAGGAAGAAGAGATAAATAGACACTTCTTCAAAGATATACTGATGGTCAATAGCACATGAAAAGATGCTCAACATCACTAATTATTAGAGAAATGAAGATGAAAACTACAATGAAGTCCAACATTACACCAGTCAGAATGGCCATCATGAAAAAAATCTACAAATAACAAATGCTGGAGAGGGTGTAGAGAAAAGGGAACCCTCCTACACTGTTGGTGGCAATGTAAATTGGTACAGCCACTATGGAGAACAGGATAAAGTTTCCTTAAAAAACTAAAAATATTGTTGCTTTATGACCCAGCAATCTCATTCCTGGGCATATATTCAGATAAGACTCTAATTCCAAAAGATACATGCATCCCAATGTTCATAGCAGCACTATTTACAATAGCCAAGGAAAAGCAGCACAGACAGATAAGAAGATGTGGTTTATATACACAAGGAATACATTTCTATTATTATGGTATCATTTTTGAAGATGCTCAGCCTAAGGATTTATTTTCCTGTTTGTTCTATGGCTATGTTGGAACTCGGGAGAATTGAATTTAAGTGCACAGAGGTTGGAATTTTGTTTGGTCTGTTTGTCTCTCTATCAGAAGTGACAAGTTTCCCTGTAGAATGATGTTATACTTCAGCAACAGTGCCCTGGGACTAACAAACTGATTTCAAATGGAACTGAAATGTTGTCTGACCACAGAGCAACTCTGAATCCTTCCCTCTGACTATCTTTCAATGTGTCTGTTAGTCTCATGGAATTCCATTTGACTGCTGGGCAGGCTATTAAGTGGGTTTCTGATGCCCTCTGAGTCTAAGCATGGATACAAAGGCTTGGAGAAAAGAGGCACTTCTTGGAATGTGAAGTAATATTCACATTTCTCAGCAAGTGGCAGCACTTCTAGACGATGGTCCTGTGAAAGGACTGAGTTCTAAGACCCTCCAGAGCAATGCTCCTTATAGTATAGTCCTCCTACTGGCTACTGGTCCCTGGACCATTTGTTAGTGGTTCAAAAAAAAAAAAAAAAATCAGGAGCTGGCCCCAGAATGTAAATCAGCAATGTCCATAAATGCATTATAAGTTTGGCTGATATTTTTTTGATAGCAAATCCTTCTCAGCAAAAGAAGCAGTATGTTGATTTACATTCTGATAGAAGTTCTTTATTTTATCATGGACCCATGCTCTGAGTAGCTTTGCTCCAGAGAAGGGCCAGAGAACAGACACTTGCTTGTTTGTCTCTATGGGAACAATTAGGAACTTAAGAATTAGAAAAAGGAAACACTGTAGACTTTTCCAAAGGCACAGTAGCTCTTGTACTGGCCTGAGTAACCTCAGTTATTGCTAGATTTCAGCAATCAGATAGCCTATGCAGTTCGGGTCAGTAGCTTTGCTAAAGAGTTCATAAGTTCTAAACAGGCAGCCTAGACTAAGTGATGTCTGTAAAGAAGGCCCGTGAGTGTGTGCTAAGTCACTTCAGTTGTGCCCAACTCTTTGTGACTCCATGGACTGTAGCTTGCCAGGCTCCTCTGTCCATGCGATTCTCTAGGCAAGAATACTGGAGTGGGTTGCCACGCCCTCCAGGAGATCTTCCTGACCCAGGGATCGAACCTGCATCTCTTATGTCTCCTGCATTGGCAGGGGGATCTTTACCACTAGCGCCACCTGAGAAGCTCAAAGAAGGCCCATGGCTGTTCAAATAGGCTGGGCCAGAACATATTGCAGTTGTTACACAGGCAGTGAATGTGTGTTAACTGCAGCTTGTGAGGACTGATGATTTCTCATACTGTTCTCCTGCAGAAAGCTCTGAACTCAGGTCATGAAGAGTCACAAGCAACAGTCATTAGGCCTGCTTCACCAAACACCAAATCGTACCCCTGTCGGTAGCTTTTCCTTTGGAGTCATCTTACTTCCAGAGAAAGGCAATGACTCAAGAGCATTCTGATATTTTCGTTCTGATGTAACAATTAGGCGTCCTAGGCAAGGACATGACCTTCATATTGATTACCTGTCTCAAGACTGCATGTGAAAAACCATCTAGGTACATAAGAAGAATCAATGTTGATTCTTATTGTTGAAGTTCATTCTGAATAACACACCATCTGCACAGCACTCCACTGCATCTGTCCTTTGAGGTAAGCTGCACTCTGAATATGAATCATTCCTTGATTCATTCATTCATCAGGAAGATATTGCAATTAACATAGTTCACTGATCCTGAATTGCACCGCCCCCCCAACACACACATTTTAACATCTCTGAAGTGGAGAATGTCTTACAATCAGTGACTTTTTAAAATCTAAGTTCTAGTGGGGAACAGATGGCAGATTCTAATGGGAATTGAAGAGGGCATAATGAAATAATTATTTATAATGAGTGAGCATGGTCAGCGGTAAAGACTCTGCCTGCCAGTTCAGGAGAGGCAGGTTCGATCCCTGGGTCAGGAAGATCCCCTGGAGAAGGAAATGGCAACTCACTCCAGTGTTCTTGCCTGGAGAACTCCATGGACAGAGGAGCCTGGTAGGCTACAGTCCAGGGGCTTGCAAAAGAGTTAGACACAACTTAGCAACTAAAGAACAAGAACCAGAAATGGTAACAGGAACTATGAAGGGACACTGAAGCACTTTAAAGCTGGCAGCATCAGAGGACATTTACCACCCTAGACCTGAAAGGCAAGCAGAGAGAGTGATTACTAGAATGCAGAGAGAATGCCATGTATAGTTTAAAAAGAGGCCACCTCTGAGGAGCCATGGTAGAGTGAGCCAGCCCTTAACAACCCTCAGCCCAGCAGGGAGGGAGCCTGGGGAATAAACGACCTGAACTTTCTCTCCTTCTGTCTTTTTATCTCCTGCTATTGGATACAGTTGGTCAAACCCAACCGAAAATTAGAGGGCCAAGGAGCGAAGCACAAAGCAGTTTTGAAAACTGAAGAGAGGAACTCTGGTGGGGCAGAGAATACCAGCACAGTTCATCCCTTCTACCCTCAGCATCTACTCTTTTGTCTGAATAAAAAAAATCTCAGGTCTCAGGACCTTCCTGGTGGTCCAGTGGCTAAGACTCCATGCTTCCAATGCAGGCAGCCCAGGTTCAATCCCTGGTCAGGGAACTAGATCCTGCATGCTGCAAGAGGACCATGTGCATTCAAATAAAATAAATATTAAAAAAAAAATCTCATGTTCCTATCAGTTCAGTTCAGTCGCTCAGTCGTGTCCGACTCTTTGTGACCCCATGAATTGCAGCACGCCAGGCCTCCCTGTCCATCACCAACTCCCGGAGTTCACTCAGACTTACATCCATCGAGTCAATGATGCCATCCAACCATCTCATCCTCTGTCATCCCCTTTTCCTCCTGCCCCCAATCCCTCCCAGCATCAGAGTCTTTTCCAATGAGTCAACTGTCCTCATGAGGTGGCCAAAGTACTGGAGTTTCAGCTTTAGCATCATTCCTTCCAAAGAACACCCAGGGCTGATCTCCTTCAGAATGGACTGGTTGGATCTCCTTGCAGTCCAAGGGACTCTCAAGAGTCTTCTCCAACATCACAGTTCAAAAGCATCAATTCTTTGGCGCTCACCTACTGTAAAAGTCAGCAAATTACAGCCAGTAGTCTGGCCATTTGTTTTTGTCATTAGTCTTATTGGGTCACAGGCGCACACACATATATTTTTCTTTTTTTATATATTGTTAATGGCTGCTTTTGCTCCACAATGGCAAAGATCAGTAGTTACAACTAAGACTGGATGGCCCATAAAGCCTAAACTATTTACTATGTACCACATACAATCAGAACATTTCCCAACTCCTGACAACCAGATAATATCAGGGTAATATCAGTTCTCTGATACACTCACCAGAAACCTAAAATCTTAGCTACCACCAGCGTTCTACCTAGAAGCTAGTTGGAGGAGAAAGAGGTTGGAAGAAACAGTTAATTGATGTCAAACAAAGGCGCTTCAACCTCCCTCAGGTAGTTGCTCATGAGATCTGTGTTAATAATCATTTCAGATTCTCCTGTGACTCTCTGCCAGCACTTCAGCTGAATTTCTTTACCTGGAGGATTGACCCAAACCTTCACTGTGGAAAGGACATGGTTTCTTAGTGACCATTTTTATTGGTTTGCTGCAGTTTTCCCCTGACTAGGATGACTGAGATTGGAAAACTGACAGATGTCTCGATAAATTCCCTGAGCTCTAGACACAGTTCTCCTTATGGAGACAAGCAACTCAACTGTGGATAAGCAACTCAATTTCTTCCTAATAATCACCCGAGCTAGTACCTCTTCTCTGCCTGTAGCTTTAGTGGTGTGAGGAGCCCTACCTATTTAAGAGGCATTCTCAGCTTGCAATATAATAGCACCATGACTGTTTCCTATGTAAAAATGCTAGTGCTTTCCTTGGGCACTAGAGCCCTTAGGCTCATTGAACCCAAGTTCAGGTAGACACATAGGAAAAACTACTTAAGTAGGTTATTAAGTATAACAACAAGAAGGGACACTGCCAGTTGTACATCTTGGTCCCTGAACCCATGGGTTTCTGCTATGAGGGCTACAGCACTGTATAATGGCAACCCATTCCAGTCTCCTTGCCTGGAGAATCCCCTGGACAGAGGAGCCTGGTGGGCTATGGTCCATAGGGTTGCAAACTGTCAGACATGACTTAGCAACTAAACAATAGCAACTTAAAGTATATACTCTATCATGTAAGACATCTCTCCAGCCTCACTAAGCATTGTCTATCAGTGCTTTCTATAACTGACCTTTGAGTAAACCATTTCATTCTTCTATCAAATCAGCTACTTTGGAGGTACTGAGACATGTGGTAAGACCAATGAATTCCATGGCATGAACTCACAGCTGTGCTTTCTTCACCATAAATTGAGTTTCTAGGTCAGAGGAGATACCTTGTAAGACGTCCTTGGAGTCTAAGTATAATGGTGCATTCACACGACAGAGAACAGTTTATCTTTATTTTCTGACCTAAGAAACACTCGCCATCTCTGTGGCTCTTTGTTATAAGGGGCTCTGGAAGAATTTTCATTGTCTTTACATAGGCTCATCCATCATATTGACGACGTTCTTGCTAGTCCAGATGTGCTATCATTGCTAGAGCAAAGCAATAAAGTCTAGGACTTGGTAACCAAGTATTGACCAAGAAATGCTTTCTTAATTCTTATAGCACACATAATCAGAAGCAGGGATGTCTGCTGTAGAGAGCCAATGGAATCTTTTAAAGGGAACATATATCTTTCAATGACCATCTTTGTACATATTGGGAAATCTTAGAGAGCAATCCCTCTTAATTTATGGCCATCAGTCAATGCACGTGAGTCTGAGTGAACTCCGGGAGCTGGTGATGGACAGGGAGGCCTGGCGTGCTGCCATTCATGGGGTCACAAAGAGTCGGACATGAGTGAGCAAATGAACTGAACTGAACTGAGAGGCACAAAGATTGGGAGATCTTTTTTTTTTCCATTTATTCCAACAAACTAACTAAGCATCTTTTACTTTGCCAAGCACCCGCAATGCTCCTCAAATATGGGAGTGACAAACCTAAAATTCTATTTTCAGGGACCACTTTTTAAGAATACCCCCCAATACCAATTACTGTATCAATGAGAGTCCCAGCCAGAAACAATGGAATACTAAAACTATGAATGTAATCTTAAGGAAAAAGTAACAAAAGGACTATTTATAAAGGGGTGGTTGGGGTTAAAGAAAAGTAAAGAGGGACACTGAAACTGACCACGGTCAAGACTGCCCCTCTTAGGCCTGAGGGGGGTGAAGAGAAGGAGTGGTGGCTATACCTCCAGCTGGAGAAGGCCGCCTGCCAGGACCTCTAGTCCTGGACAGAGGAACATAACCCCCGTGATCCAGCAGGAGGGAGCCAGGGGAAGAACTATATCGCTCTCACCATTCAGTCTCCTACTGGCCCCTTCCTTTGGCCAGTCCCAACCAAAACCCACATGGCAAGAGAGCCCCTGTGAAGCAGTTCATTAAGGTTGGCTTCTTAGGGTACAGATCAGTGTGAAGAAGGACAAAGAGGGGAAAAAAGCAGGGACAGAGGTAGAGCAACCAGAACAACATCTTACAGTTAGAACTGGCTGCATTTTGCCCCTTTTAGAGTGGTATGGAAGCCCTGCTACAACTGCAATGAAGATTGAAGATCTGATGTGCCGCAACTAAGACCTGATGCAGCAAACAAATATCTTTAAAACTCCTTTAAAAAATATACAGATGAATTTATTTACAAAACAGCAGTAGACTAAACAGACATAGAAAACAAACTTATGGTTACCAAAGGGGAAAGGGATAAGTTAGGAGCTTGAGATTGAAATATACACATTATTATAAATAGACAACCACAAGGACCTACTGTATAGCACATGGAACTATACTCAATACCTTGTAATAAGAATATGTGTGCGTGTGTATATATATATTTTTTCTTTTTTACATTCTCTTCCATTATATGTGGGACTTCCCTGATAGGCCAGTTGGTAAAGAATCCATCTGTAATGCAGGAGACCCCAGTTCAATCCTGGGTCGAGAAGATCCAGTGGAGAAGGGATAGGCTACCCACTCCCTCCAGTATTCTTGGGCTTCTCTTGTGGCTCAGCTGATAAAGAATCCACCTGCAATGCGGGAGACCTGGGTTCAATCCCTGGGTTGGGAAGATCCCCTGGAGAAGGGAAAGGCTACCCAATCCAGTCCATGGGGTCGCAAAGAATCGGACATGACTGAGCAACTTGCACTTTGCTTCAATATGTGTGTGTGTGTGTGTGTGTGTGTGTGTGTGTATAAATTTGTGTGCTTAGTCACACAGTCATGTCTGACTCTGCGACCCCATGGACTATAGCCTGTCAGGCTTCTCTGTCCATGGAAGTCTCCAGGCAAGAGAATACTGGAGTGGGTAGCCATTCCCTTCTCCAGGGGATCTTCCCCACCCAGGGGTCCAACCCAGGTCTCCCACAGTGCAGGCCAATTCTTTACCATCTGAGCCACCAGGGAAGCCCATATATATATAATATATATATAACTGAATCACTTTGCTGTACACCTGAAACACAATGGTGTAAATCAACTATAGTTCAATAAAAGTTTAAAAAAAAAAGACTGATAAATGAGGTGTGTCTTAGACCAATGTTCACAACAACCAGGCTATAGTATCAAGTACCTTAAATATTAAGGTCCAGTCAATGCTTCTTAAAGTTTATTGTGATTTTAGGTCAACCAAGGATCTTGTCCTAATGAATATTCTGATTGAATCTGGCTTAGGGCGTCACCCAGGGGTCCAACCCAGGTCTCCCACAGTGCAGGCCAATTCTTTACCATCTGAGCCACCAGGGAAGCCCATATATATATAATATATATATAACTGAATCACTTTGCTGTACACCTGAAACACAATGGTGTAAATCAACTATAGTTCAATAAAAGTTTAAAAAAAAAAGACTGATAAATGAGGTGTGTCTTAGACCAATGTTCACAACAACCAGGCTATAGTATCAAGTACCTTAAATATTAAGGTCCAGTCAATGCTTCTTAAAGTTTATTGTGATTTTAGGTCAACCAAGGATCTTGTCCTAATGAATATTCTGATTGAATCTGGCTTAGGGCGCAACATTCTTCATTTCCAACAAGCTCCCAGATGAAGCTAATGCTGTTGGTTCATGAATCACACCCTGAGAATCTGGGGTATATTTTGGTGAAGAACTAAGGACATGGGCTTTGGGACCTGAAATGTAGGCAGGGGACTATTACATACTAGATGGGTTACTTAACCTGAGACTCATGTCTCCAGTTTTGTCCTTTGTCTTTTTCAAACACAGATAATAGGTAATAATTTATAAAGTCCCTGATGTATAGTAGATGCTCAATAAATGTCACTTCTTTGATCCCTTCTCCTATCACTGCCCAGAGCAAAGGGAATGATGGTGTCAGGGTTCAGCTTTACGAAAAGAAAGGTGAAGAAAAACCAAAATGAGAGATTCAATAGCTAAACAACAAGAAGAGTTGTTCAACATCATCTGAATGTTAGACACCAGACAGTCACCCAAACTGTGTGTCTCAATTCAGCAAATGTGCTTTGCTCCAAAGACAAATAAGTATAAAAACAGGAGGAAAAGGTGACACACAACACATTTTCAAGTATATGTATCTTCAAGTACCCAGGAATTTGTAATAGAACACATGAGAGACATTAGGAAAGTGAATTTAATGAAAAGATATTACACTTTGCAGCAAGTACAGAGTGGCACAAAGCTTTGGTCTGGGGGACACAATCCATACAGAAGCTTAGAAGTAGGCATATTAAGTGTTTAAGCATTGCTACTGATTTTGCACTATACATGGCAAAACAAGTAAATAGGAACAATCATTTGTAGCCAATAATAAAACCAAGAAAACCAGCAAAATAAATGCAGACCTCTCATCTTCTCCAGGTAATTTTTTTAATGTTTGAGAAATTTTTAAGACATTTTACATGTTTAAGAAACAATAATTCTTAAATCTTCCATCCTTTTCTCCCTCTCCTTAAAACCAACAATACTGTATTGTGCACTTAAAAATTTGTTAAGAGGGTACATCTCCCATTAAGTGTTCTTATCACAGTGGAAAAAAAAGAAATCAATGAGTTACTAAGCCACAAAATACACGGAGGAACTTAAATGCATATTGATAAGTGAAAGAAGCAAGTTGGAAAAGGCTATATACTGTATGATTGATTCCAACTATATAACATTCTGGAAAAAGGCAAAACTATAGAGACAGTAAAAAAGACCAGTGGTTGTGAGGGGTTGGAGTGCAGGGGATTTTTAGGGCAGCAAAAAGATTCTGTATGAGAATGTAATTGTGGATACATGATATCAAGCATTTGCTAAAACCCATACCACTGTAAAACACCAAGAGTGAGCCCAAATGTAAACTATGGACTTCAATGAACAATAACACACCAATGTTGGTTAATCAATTGTATTAATGTATCACACCATCACCACACCAACGGAAGACGTTAATTACAGGCGAAACTTGCAGGGGGAGGGGAATGGTAGTATATGGCAACTCTGTACTTTCTGTTTAATTTTTCTGCAAACCTAATACTTCTTTAATTTCTTAAAGTCTAATAATTTAAAAACAAAGAGATCAACTTCCTAGCAAAGCCAGAGCTTAGGAGAGTAAATTGGCAGACAAAGTAGCTGCGTGCCAGGGACAAGGCAGATACAGTGACCCAGTCGTTGGCAGAGTTTGAAAATTTCCACCCTTGCTTCTTCCCAAGGAGAGCTGCCATTCCAATGTCCTAGGAACCCAGCAATCCTCTGGTGTTCTTAGGGTATTGCAAATGCGTCTTTCCTCTCCAGTCCACTAAATGCTTGGATTCATCTTCAGGCCCAGAGAAAAACAGCCTGCCTGTGACAGCCACACTCAATCCAGCAACAGGGACCTAGTGCATTCAGAGTTGGGCCAGTTCTTGCCCTGATAATGTGGTGTCCGTCTCCGAGGTTCTTTAAATATCTGTATTGATACAACATTTATTTTGAGAAATGCTGCCTAGTGGAAGGGATAAAGGAAATGTCCAAAGGAGGCCACCCTTCTCCCCCTTTCCCTGTCCTTAGTGATTCATGCCTGGCCCAAGTTACATACTCCATTCAGGAAAACAGAAGCCCAGTCTCTAATCAAACCTGTCACTCATCAACCATGAATTGCTGTTCAGGCATGGGGTCCCTGCCTCACTTCTCTACTCAAGAAGACAGTATTGCTTGCTAATACCATAGTCTTTCCAGGAGGATTTCCCCATCTCATTATACTTTCTCAGGGATGCTTAGGACCCCTTGCAGTCTGATTCCTTAGGAAGCAGTCAAGGTAACGCCCCCTCCCCCAACCTGGCTTTGTGCATTCAGATGCTTTGCCAACAAATGACTGCAACAGAGCTGGTTTTAGAGGTGATAGAGAAGACCTGAAAACTACTAATAACATTCCCATTAATCCAAAAACATTAAGGACATCTCCCATCTTCGGAGCTACACCCCATCTGTCAGAGGCACAATGTAAGATGATACTTAGGAATTAAGAAGGACAAATTAATTGAGGGTAATAAAGAAGGTCAAAAGCAAGAAGATTCAGAAAAGTCTAGACATTTCTTTCTTCATAGCAACTGAAAACCAATGAACTCTCTTCAAGATGTCAATTTATGAATAATGAATATTGGAAAGGATGGAAAAGCAAATATATTCCTGATATGCAATCACTCTAACTACAGTTCAAACATAAAGATTGACATAAGCTGTTTTGTAAGGGAATGGCTCCCTTCCCTGTCTTCAAATGGGAAAGCTTTTAAAAGATTTTACTGGTAGAATGGACAGGAGTGGGAGAGAGGCTCAAGAGGGGATATGAGTGAGTATACATAATGGCCAATTCATGTTATTGTCCAGCAGAAGTTAATGTAACATGGTAAAGCAATTATATCCCAATTTAAAAAATCCATAAATAAATAAATAAAACATTTTTACTTTTGGGACCCATCAGTTCCCATAGATTTGCACAAACAAGTTTCAACTTTCTGAAGACAAAATGAGCCTCTGGCTAAGTAGAAAATCATACTTGGAAGGAGCAATTAGATTTCTTCCCCCAGAGTAAGCAGATAAATACAATAAAAGGGTAAAAATATTTTGACTCAAGTTCATATCTAATTTTCTGCCCTTCTATAGACATTTTTTTTCCTTATCAAATGCCAATGATTTTAATTTTTGCTTTAACTATTATACCAAAATATTTTACTTGCTTGTTGTGCTAATTTCTGCCTCAATCAGAGACAAAGGAAAACAAAATGAGAGACATTTATCCTCCTTTGCTGAAATACTGGAAAGAAAAACATGATCTACTCCGTATAGGCGTATTTTGTCACTTATAGGCAATACTAACTATATATTCTATCTCCCTTTTCCAAGTATGAAAGGAACCCTCTGCTGGTATAGGTCAATAAATTCTAATGCGGTAAATGAGAAAGAAGTACTAATCTTTGAAACACCATGCATTCCTCATAATGACCACAGCATTTGTATTTCTATGGAATTCGTTTTGACAGAATGGCAAATTTCCTTCTATAGATAAAAAGTGAGATTCTGAACAACAACCCTGTGAGAAAGGCAGGTTTAATCTCCCTGACATAGGAGAGAAGTGATGGGACAAAGTAAGAAATGGTCATTACACTGAAAATGTTAAGGAAAAAGGTGGAAAGACAGTTTGTTTATGGTTTCTACAACCTCTTAACAAAAAGCTGACAGTCTCTCTTTCATCAAATGGAACACTTTTGCAAAAATTACTATCTAATCAAATGAAGTAGGAAATTCCACAATGGATGATACAGCAAAATAAGGAGATTTTGGGGTATTTTTTGTATTGTTGTGATACACTGGAGACTACTTTGCAGTCACCATCTGCAGTGATTTTGGAGGCCAAAAAAAGTCTGACACTGTTTCCACTGTTTCCGCATCTATTTCCCATGAAGTGATGGGACCAGATGCCATGATCTCCGTTTTCTGAATGTTGAGCTTTAAGCCAACTTTTTCACTCTCTTCTTTCACTTTCATCAAGAGGCTTTTTAGTTCCTCTTCACTTTCTGCCATAAGGGTGGTGTCATCTGCATATCTGAGGTTATTGATATTTCCCCCAGCAATCTTGATCCCAGCTTGCTGCTATCTCTAGATCACTAATAATGATCTTTTTTTCACAATGGGTTAAAAGTGGCAAAGCATATTTGCCTATATCATCTCATTTGATATCTTCAATTACTCCAAAGCAGCCCAATTATCCTTATTTTCCAGGCAACTAGATCAAAGCCTAGATTGGATAATGAACTTGACTGAGGTCACTCAGTTGGTAAGTAGTCAAGACTTGAGCTTCTGTCAATGTGAGTTCAAGTTCAGGCTCCTTCCATCTCACCATGGTTGGCTCACAATGAATAACATCCAGGTTAATCAAATCCAATGTGTTATCATGATGCAGAGTTGGTGCAAATAATATAGCCAACGTAATTTCTCCTCAAGTAAAATCTTCCTCAAACTGTGATCTGTTTGTATTAGAATCACCCAAGAAGCTTGATAAAAAATGATGGAATTTCATGGAGATTTTGTTCAGTAGGCTTGGAGCAATGCTCTGGAATCAATGTATTACATTCACACCCCATATTCAGATAATCCTGTGGAATCCTTGATATGGCCCAATTTTCATGGCTCTTGCTCAAGCCTTGCAAGATCCAGTGTTTGCTATAATGGTGCCTATATAAACTTGCTCTTTCTATTTCTTTTCATTAACTTCAGAGGTCATAAATATACCATTGCAGGAGGAAACCTTTTCTGCCAACTTCTAAAAGCAATGCTCAGTTTCATGAGAAGTACCTACATGGAAGAAAAACACTGATCACAGCTCAAAATGCCATCGTAGTTCACTCTGAGTTGCTTCTGGGACTTGATATCCTGATCCAGTTTGCTTCTAAGAGTGGTCTTTACCCTTATTTTTTCCACAGCTATCTCCTCCCCTGACAGATAGAAACCTTGGACTAGTGATGTTGCTGCTGCTAATGTTACTGTCAATATGGTGAGCTCAATTCACCCATTAGTTAACTACATAGAGATGATTCATCATATATTTAAGCTGTTTCTAAGGAGAAGGAAATCAAAATAAAAAGTCCCATCAAAATATCTTTGTGGTTGGTGCTTTTGTGACCTGGAAAATCCATATCCTGACGATTCCAGTGACATTAACAACAAACAGCAAAATGAGAGCTGATATACTGGATCTTCCATGAGTCCTGCAGGTGCTATTTATGAATGGAATGGTTGAAATCAGGCTTTTAAGCTTGCCAGGGTCTCTTTATAACTTGTCTGATTCAACTAAGAAAAAAATTGAGGGCTGCTTGAAATAAGGAGTAGGATCCTCCAGGCAAGGCCATGGTCTCCTCTTCTGAGAAGCAGAGATGCTAGACTAGAGAGAACACTCTGTACTTTATCTATGCCAAGAGAAGCTGAAATGTGCTGTCTAGAATTGTAACTAAAGTACTTATAGTGCTGTGCTCAGTCACTTCAGTCATGTCTGACTCTTTGTGACCCTATAGACTGTAGCCCGCCAGCCTCCTCTGTCCATGGGATTCTCTAGGCAAGAAGAAAGGTTGCTTTTAAAAGACCAATCAGAGTCAGATATTTTTCTTGATCTATGTGGATCCCAGTTCCCTGTAACAGTGATCTCTAAAGATACCTATATTCTAACATTCTTTTACTGTTTTTTCACTTTCACTTAATCCACAAATATTTTATTACCTGCTCTTAATTAAGCATGGGGGATACAGCTATGAAATAATATGAATACCGTCTCTCTCTGCCCCTCTGAATCTTATATTCTTGGGATGTGGTGGGAAGGGAATTGACACAGGCATGATAGGACTCATTACATGAATAATTTATTAAAATTGTGATGTATGTAGTGAAGGGGAAAGAGAGGCAGGTGACCTTGCTTTTAAAAGACCAATCAGAGTCAGATATTTTTCTTGATCTATGTGGATCCCAGTTCCCTGTAACAGTGATCTCTAAAGATACCTATATTCTAACATTCTTTTACTGTTTTTTCACTTTCACTTAATCCACAAATATTTTATTACCTGCTCTTAATTAAGCATGGGGGATACAGCTATGAAATAATATGAATACCGTCTCTCTCTGCCCCTCTGAATCTTATATTCTTGGGATGTGGTGGGAAGGGAATTGACACAGGCATGATAGGACTCATTACATGAATAATTTATTAAAATTGTGATGTATGTAGTGAAGGGGAAAGAGAGGCAGGTGACCTAGTCAGGCAGAGGGGCATCAGGAGAGATTTCCCTGAGCAGGTAACATTTTAGACCTGGATGATGAATGGAAATCAGGTCAATGAAGAGAAGGAGCAAGAAGATTCCATTGCAAAGTCTGTGAGAGAGACTAGAGGCTGGCACAGTTGAAAAGCAGAGAAATGCATTGTGTGGCTGAAAGGGGAGAAAGGAAGGAGGCATGGTGTGGGGTGAGCTGGAGGCAGCAATCATCTAATACAGGGCCTGGCAGGCCATGAGCAGGAATTTGGATTTTATTCGCCGGGCAATGGAAAGCCACAGAAGGTTTTAAAGGATGATCAGATTTGCAATTTTTAAACGAACATCACTGACTCAATGGACATTAGTCTGAGTAAACTCTGGTAGTTGGTGATGGACAGGGAAGCCTGGCATGCTGCAGTCCATGGGGTCACAAAGAGTTGGACATGACTAAGTGACTGAACTGAACTGAACTGGGGATAGACAGATAGCCAATGATGTGTAAGTATAGCCTACTGGTAGAACTTGAATTTAGGTGGTGGGTATAAGGGTGTTCACTATAAAATCATTTCAACTTTCCCATATGTTTAAACATTTTAAATTAACATGCTGGGAAAATCTGGCACTGTGTGGAGGGTAGATTGAAGGAGGGCAAGAGTGGCTGCAAAAACAGCAGTTAGGGGACTTGTAACAATTACAGAGAGGGGTAATGGGGCTTATACCTAGGTGGTGGCATGGAGATGGTGAGAATTGGGTAGGTTTTTGAGATCTTCAGGAAATATAATCAGTACAATTTCCTGATTAATTTTGCCTCAGGATAAGGAAGAAGCATAAATCAAAAAATCACTAATTTAGAACGATATATGTACCCAATGTTCACAGCACCAGTATTTACAATAGCCAAGGTATGGATGCAACCTAGATGCCCATCAACAGAGGAATGGATAAAAATGACATGGTACATATATACAATGAAATATTACTCAACTGTAGTAAAGAGTGAAATAATGCCACGTGTAGCAACATGGATGCCCTTGTAGGGCATTATGCTAAATGAGATAAGTGAGAGAAAGACAAATACTGTAGCTATCACTTGTATGTGGAATCTAAAAAATACAACAAACTAGAGAATATAATAAAACAGAGGGGCTTTCCTGATGGTTCAGAGGTTAAGAATCTGCCTTGCAAAGCAGGGGACACTGGTTTAATTACTGGTCCAGAAAGATTCCACATGCTTCAGAGCAGCTAAGCCCATGGACCGCAACTACTGAGCTAGCTCTCTAGAGCCCTCGAGCCACAACTACTGAAGCTGGGGTGTCTAGAGCCCAGGCTTCACAAGAGAAGCCACAGCAACAAGAAAACCCCACACACTACAACTATACAGAGTAGCCCTTGCTCGCCATAACTAGAGAAAAGCTTATGCACACCAACAAAGACCCAAAGCAGCCAAGAATTAAAAAACGAAAAAAATTCAGTTACAGAGGACTTCTTGCCTGGAGAATCCCAGGGACGGGGGAGACTGGTGGGCTGCCATCTGTGGGGTCGCACAGAGTCGGACACGACTGAAGTGACTTAGCAGCAGCAGCAGTGGTTACTAGCGGGGAGAAGTGTAGGGGGAGGCGCAAGATATGTAAGTGAGTTAGCGAAGTCGCTCAGTCCTGTCCGACTCTTTGTGACCCCATGGACTGCAGCCTGCCAGGCTCCTCCATCCATGGGATTTTCCAGGAAAGAATACGGAGTGGGTTGCCATTTCCTTCTCCAGGGGATCTTCCTGACCCAGGGATCGAACCCGGGTCTCCCACATTGCAGACAGATGCTTTACCATCTGAGCCACCAGGGAAGCTGGTCATCAAACAATGAGGATACAATACATGATAATACCTGAGGATGGATAAAGTGAGGAGGAAAGAAAGAACAAGCATCAAAGAATCCAATGTTTAGAGGGACTTCCCTGGTGGTCCAGTGTTTAAGAATCCACCTTTCACTGCAAGGGATGCAGGTTCAACCTCTGGTAAGGGAAGTAAGATCTCACATGCCGTGGGGAAAGTAAGCCTGCTTGCCACAACTAGAGAGCCTGCGTGCTCTAGAGAATAAGAGAGACCCACGCGCTGCAAGTAGAGAAAGCCCCTATGCTGCAATGAAGAAGACACAGCACAGCTAAAAAAAAAAAAAAAGCATCCAAAGTTAAGCATTTTACAATCTTTAACAGACAAGGAAAGGGAACAATTAATGAAATAGAAAAATTAGGCATGAATGATATTAGAGAAGGCCTCTATTGATGGGCTTTTGGATGTTTTCCAATCTTTTCCAAGAAATATCCTTGTATGTACTCATTTTTAACATATTTATCAATCTCTGTAGGATAAATAACCAAAAGTAGAATTGATATGTAATATACAGATCTCATTTTGAATTTAGAAGTGTTTACTCTGGAAAAAAATTGCTTCAAAAAGCCACCAAACATAGATATCTTAATTAACCATATTAAATGTGGTATTTGATAAGAATGGTTAAATAAATTTAATACACCCCTATAATGTAGTACATTGTAGCCATATAAAAAGAAAGAGGCTGTCAATATATTCTGAAATGGGAGAAGAAAGGGTAAGACTTGCTTTCCACAATTTTGAACTATTTTAATTTTGTGCCATTCACATGTATCATTTATATTGAAAATCTTTTTTGTACCTCTACACTACACTTAAAAAAGAGTAACCTAAAAGATCAACTTGCTTTTTATTTCTGAGAGTCACACCACAGGATTCTGATGGACTTTGGCGTACTTGGGCCTTACATTACGGAAATACCCAGTTAGATGTTGGATTTTATGAAATCATAATACTCTTACAATTGCTCTAACTGTGACAAAGGTCTGAATACATGAAATTCAGGTTCATCTGGAGTTCAAGATATTTTGGAATTAATTTTGTCACTTTCATTATTAGTGAATAAATCTACTTCAGTCTATCTACTTTATAAATGTCTCCAGGCTTACCCTCTCACCTCCCCTAAAAATGTCATTGAGGATATAATGAATCATGCCAAGTCTGAAGACATTTATTCTTCCAATATAGGAAGTAGTGATGATCGTACAGTTTTTGTTTTCTGTTTTTAAGAAGGGCAACATAGAGATACAGGTGTGAGTTTTAAAAATTGTATCATATGAACTAAGCTACACTAAACTAATAACTTCCATTTCCTAGAACTGGATAGCCTATTTTTGAATAACAGTGAATATGGATTATTATTCACCTTACTAAGAATAATGGTAAATATATTCTTAAATCTGTTTCAAAATTCAAAAAGAAATTTAGAATATGGAAGAATTAGCTACCTAAAGATGATTCTAGCTTTCCTACTACTAAAATTCAGTATCCATCCTTTTAAGGACTTTTACATGAATTCAAGTGAAAAAATGAGCTGAAAGGCTAGAATATGACTCCAGAAGAAGACTGTGTCAAGTATATTCATATACAAACATTCAGACTTGACTCCACCTCCCGCCATCTATGTGCTCTTGCCCATCATGATTAGCACAGGATCATGCCAATTGGAAGACCACAGTCGACAGAACACTGGCTTAGGAGTTACACCCTGTATTTAAGTCCAGATACACTCCCAGATTTTATATGATCTTAGGCAAGTCATCTTTGCTCTATGGGCTTCAGATTTGGACTGTGCAAAATGAGGAACAGGTCCAAGATCCCTTTTCTGCATTAACTCCCTTTGCATCTAAGTTTGGTGGCTAAAGCCTCTGCATTTCCAAGTGACAGAGGTGGATGGAACTATTGGCCACAATCCTTCATCTCTTCCAGCACCCTCACTCTTGCCACGGCTTCAGTGTGAGCAGAGTGTATTTCCCTACCTCTTGATTTGGGGCTTGGCCATGCGACTTCCTTTGAGCAACAGGATACAGCAGATGTAATACAAGTAGGGGCTCAAAAATGTGCATCGCTTCTTATTCCCTTTTAGCTAATGGCTTAGAACATTTTATAAATGTTTACAACACAGCTCTCTCAATAGCTAGGTCGTAATTAGGGTGACCCTACATCCCAATTTTCCCAGGTCAGTCCTGGTTTACATCTGATGTCCTGGTGTAATGATTTAGGTCTCTTCACTCCCCCAAATGGGATGGTTTATAGTGTCAATTACATAGTCACCACAAAAATAAAAACCTCAGTTCATCTTGAAAATTCACCCAGCTAATCCAAAAGTTAGCTACAACAACAGGACTACCCTCTTGCCTGAGCAACCATGCCCACAGTGCCTTCTTTGGATCATGGGGATTCCTGGGGTGAGGAAAGGGTAGCCAGTATCCCTTCTTCTTATTCTGCAAGAGACCTACATTCCAAGTGGTTCCCTTTTCCCTTCAAGCTTGAGAAAACCTAAAGTCACTCACAATTAGAAGAAGTTGGGGGACTCCCAATCTCAACTGTAGTTTCAAATAAACATGTGCCATTTCCCCTATGAGATAAAGCCCATGAGTTATTGCACAATGTGTTTGTTAATAGGACCACGTAGTATACTTTTTATCATCCAGTCAAAAAAGCCTTAGCCTGTGGACAAAGATTACATGCTTTTATAAGACAGCTGGCAAGATCCTAGCTATTCATAACATTGACATCTCTCCCCTTATGTCCCAGTAGGCTCAGGTGAGAAATGGCAAGAAAGCCAACTCCAGGTCGTGAGCCTACCACTGGTAGGAAAGAACAACCAGACAGTCCTGGGAGGCCTCACTTTGGAAAGCTGGTACCTTCAGAGCTTGCTCTTCCCCATGCTGGCACGGAGCATGAGTACACCCCTACAGGAGTTCCGGGATTGTCCGCCATCTTCTGCCATAGGCGCTGCTCTTCCCCTTGAGAGTCCATCCAATCCACGTTCTTCCCATGGCTCACACCTAAAGAAGTGAAAGGGTAGCATTATACTTTAGAAATGAAATGTTTTCATCTTCTGGACTGATACCTATCAACCTCTGCTGACCAGAAAGACCTTCACTGGTTTGTTCTCACCATATCTAGTGAGTGATGTTAGCATGGAATACATCCTTTGTAGGCGACATTACTCTCTTCTGCCTAGGTGATGGGGAACAAATTATGATGGCCCTGGGGCCTTGTTTCTTACTCACTTTGGTAGCTTAAGTAGAAAGCTGGCTCATCTCGACTGAGTTAACATGTCAGAAGAACAGGCTGAACTGGGCTCCAAGGCTCTCCCTTTTGAACGAGGCCACTTCTGTGACCTGGAAGTTGTCATTTTAGTGGTGGAGACAGCCTTAATCTATACATAAGTAGAGCATCACAGGGGTGGGGTTGTTTTCTCCACAGGAAAGCCGACCCTGTTGCATGCAGACTGTGGCTGGCCTAGTGTTAGGATAATCAAAGTTTGCAGGGCTGCACCTGCTCTGCTGCTAAAACTTTCCCAATTCACTCTGTTATAGCTGTGTCTTGCGGCACCAATTCTGTTTCTGTGACCTGTCTGAACAACATGAGACATTAGTTTTTAGGGAAAAAATGGATTTCCTTTCAATTCAACCAGTGTTGAGTAAAGGCTGCAAGCCCTGGACAGCACTGAGAAGAACATGAAGTCAAGTAGGTCTGGGAAGTCCTTCATGGTGTATTGTCATTGTCAGAAGCGTGTATCACCATGGTGGTTGCCTCCTAAGCAAATCCTGAAGTAAGGCCCAAGAAAGTCGTTGAAATTCACTCAGACTACAGTGTAAATGATATTTTATGAGATCCAAATATAAGCATTATGCACCCCAAACTTCTAGCTGAAGGATACAAAGTTACAGAGTACTATTTTTAACAGTGAACCGAACCTTGGATAAGGAATAGAGCATCTATAGAAATCTTGAGAGTCAGCTAAGCAGAAATTACAGATACATTACACCTGTGGGAACCACTCCCCTGCCCCATGCTGAGTCAGACTATCTAAGGGTACCCTAGTCCCTCACCGCTTCCAGAATTCAAACGAACTCCTCCCAGAAAGATGTTGCTGGAAAAAGCCTCCTTGTCCCAGATGGTAAGTTCTAGGCAAACATGCTTTATATCTTGGGGATGCAAGCCACTGAACATGAAAGTATGATTCCACTGAGGGTTCAGACTCTTTTTTATTACCAGAGTTTTGTGCTTGGTGGCTTTGCTATCATCAGGGAGCAGGTAGCTGCAGGAGAAAACACAATCAAGTCATCAGTGAGACAGTGAAGCAGAAAAGGGCATCCTTGCATAGTCATTTCAATTTCCCATAATTCCTGGTGTGTACATGGATGTGTGTGTTTGATTATCTTTCCCGGCACCTTATATGCTTACATCTGGGTTGATATAGTGGAATGGTTTATTACCTCTTTTAAGTGGGGCCAAGAGCAGAATGTCCACACTCTCCTTTCTAATCCTATTAGTCCTTCTCTCATCTTGAAATGAAAATGCCTCCTGTGGGAGACACTCTGTAATAATGTCCTGCCTCCCATCATCACTGGCTCACCTCTGTGGGGACGTGATGCCAGGATAAACACTTTCTGCCATGCTGACAGGTTCCCACCTTAAGTGCCTGTGTCTCTTGGCTTCTCCAATTAAGGACTTTGGTGCTCTGTGAGCTGACTCAGCTTACATGCAGGAAACCCTGGATTACTGGGAATTTCATGTCCCTCAGAACAACCCTCAACCACTGAGTTTTAGAAATTGGTGGATGAGGAGACTTCCCTGGTGGTCCAGTGGTTGAGACTCCCTGCTGATATCACATGGGGCACAGATTCATTCTTCATCAGGGAACTAAAATCACATATGTTGTACAGCACAGCTAAAAAATAAATTGAAATAAAGGAAATTGGTGAATGAGTCCCTCAGCTTTCCGTCCCTTGAAGGTATATTTCAAAGAGTTGCTTAACACTTTATTAGTGGAAATGAGCCCTATTGACCACAGTAGGAACCTGCCTAGTAACATTTTTATCAGCTTCTCTCCCTTCCCTGTCTCATTTTCCTTACTCTGTTTTTGATCATAGTACCTGATGAGTCAGGCACTTTTGGGAAGGAGACTTATGGATATGGAATTAGTACATCAAATTGACATGAGCAATACCACAAATGATCTTATAATAAAGAAGACACATTATGACATTTGATATTTCATTTCATGTACCAAACAGATACTGCTTATCTCCCAATATTCATTCTCTCTATTTGTCTCCAAAAAAAAGAAAGTCCTCATTTTTCAGTTAGGCACAAGATTGTCTAGAATAAAGACTACATTCCCTAGCCTCCCTTATAGCTCACATAGTCAGGTGACTAAGTTCTGGCCAGTGGGATACCTTACCTTTAGTGTTTGTTTCCACACAAAGACTGTTGTTTAAGACACTTATGTTGGCTCATGGACCGAGTATTTAAGGTTATATGTTATAATATTAAATTTGATAGAAGGGACTATTCTTGCTCTCTCATGCTCTTTAAAAAAAAAATTGAGGTCCTTTTAAAATCAGCTCAATGGTTAACTGTAACTAGGGACAGAATTTACTAGAAAGTTACTGGCCTTAAAAATACATCCTTTATTTTCTCTTCTTTCATACATGTTCAACATGATAAAGTAAAAGCTGTTTCAGAAGAATGTCAAGTCATTTGTGCAAGGGCACAATGAGTTCATGAGCAAGGAGTCATCCCCTCATCCCACCAGTGAGCAGGAAGAGGCCTGAATGGGATGGTAGGGCTCAGGAGACACATTTCAATGGCAGGATCCACATAAAACCTTTCTTCTGTGCTTAATCCTACTGTGGGAAGAGTCAAGGACAGATGGCCGGGAATTCAAGCCCACACACTCACCAGCGGGGAAGACCCAGACATCTGGCTTCCCCTTATTATCGCCCTTACCAAAGCTAGAAGTGAAGCATAAAGGTTTGACTCATTTCCTCATGGAGGAAATTACACTTTTCTAAGGAGGAAGGAGGAGAGGAATGATACTGTCATCTGACAAAGAATTAACCTCATGGCAGGCATCAGAGGAATTTGTTTTACCTTATGTAGCGTGTGGTACTCTGTGAGAGCAGGGTCCTCATCTTATATTGGGAACTGCAAGACTTAATTGCTTGGAACATGCGCATTTATGTGCTTGTCTGTATGGATGAAAAATACCCTTCTGGTTCTAGTTTTTCTGATTATAAGAGAAAAATCTCAAATAGAAATCAGGAGGGATTTGTCATTTGGGTTACCTCAAATGGGTAAGATGCCTATCAAAAGGGATGTATTCCCTCAAGAAACGGCTCTAGGTTCCACAAAGTGGGCACAAATGCTCAAGAGTCAGTCTCGGAGCTTCTCCAAGGCACTTCCCAGTGGATATCTTGAGGGACGATGCTCTGGCATCCCCCCTTTTCACAATTTCCCCCAAGAGAGAAAAATTCCAAAGATTCAATATTTTGGTTCTTGTCACATACTGCTAGCACCAAAAGACAGCAAAGCACAAGACAAGAATATTACATGTAGAAAGCTAAACTTTTTCCTGCTTTGAGAAATAAATCTCACAGGAAAATTCTCCAGGCTTGAGGGTGAGAGTCATGGGAAATCCTGAAATACCCTAGAATAAGCAGATCCCTCTCGTGTTGTTTGCAATGTAAGCACCAGCACTCAAGGGGAGCACTTTCGTAGCACACGTTTAGAATAAGAACAAGACAGAAACCTCACAGCCACCCCTGTCTCCTATTTCATCTCTAAGTATCATTGAAAATGAGCTCAAACCAAATTACCCCTTCACAAAGCTATCAGAAGTGCCTCCTGATTTCACCGCAGTCAAATTCTTTGCCTCTTTGATGAACACTTCTAGGATTCCTCCAGAGATGACAGATGGATCCTTCTTTTTTCCTCGTTTAAAGGTCTTCTTTCCTGCATCAGTCATCAGAGACAAACAGAGAGA
>SJXQ01007693.1:391644-417139 GCA_006408695.1 Aepyceros melampus | reverse complement strand
GTGAGGGAGAAGGGGGAGGGAGGGAGGGAGTGGGGGGAGAGAATGAAAGGAAAAGAGAGAAAGAGAATGAGGGAGGGGGAAGAGAAGAGAGATAGATCATGAGGTCCATTTCAAAACTGATGAAGACTACAAAAATTTATTTCATTTGGTGAGTGAATGAGCTATGTACATTACTGTATATGTTTCCATGAATTCACTTGAATGTTTTTACCCTAATGGAGTCTTTCTGGATCTATCGTTCATTTGTATTTGTTGAAAAAAAATAAGCAAGTTAAAAAAATAAATACTCCCCTAAATCGTATAAAGGAATAAAACAGAAAAGACCCCAAGAGCTGCCTGGGCCACATCCCTGCTCTCCATGAGAAACAGCAACAATGAAAGCCACACACATGTGCCAAGATGCACATAGAGAAAATTCCATAACTCCTGCCTTGGATATTATAGTCAACTCCACGCCTGGCTAGCTCTAAAGGTGAAAGCCCAGGCACAATGACATTTCAGGGTGAGAGAAAACACTCCCCACACCACATTTTTATTCTGATGAAATACTCTCATCATGAATAATGGCCACTGCCACCACTACTTTATTTATCAGTGTTGTGAGAACTTTACAGAAATGAACCTATTTAATAGTTGCAGTATCCCTAGTGAGGAAACTGAGGTCAAGAGATAGGAAATTAACTAGCAAAGGGTCACCATGACAAGGGTGATATGAACAGAAAGATAATGTATGCTGCCTGTAGGAGTTGAGGAAAGAAGGGCAAGAGTGATTTAAATGTGGACTCCATCTGGAATTTTCCTTTGTATTCTGTGTTCCAGGTTAATTTCTTTCTTAAGATGCCCTGAGTAGCTGTGAATCTCATAAATCCAGACAGTGGCTTCCTACACCTCCCCTCTTAGCAGATCATCCCCCATTTCTGCCCCCTTCCCCGACCCAGGGGAAGATCTATATACCTTAGACCTCCAAGAAACAAATATCAAAATAAAGGTTCATTTCTAATTATGAACTCTGCCCTTTTCTTGTAACAACCCTTCCCCATATATCCCATATGTGTGCATGCAAAATCACTTCAGTTGTGTCTCTTTGCAACCCCATGGACTATAGCCTGCTGGGCTCCTCTGTCCATGGGATTCTCCAGGCAAGAATTCTGGAGTGGGTTGCCATTTCCTTCTCCAGGGGATCTTCCTGACCCAGGGATTGAACTCATGTCTCGTATGTCTCTTGCATTGGCCAGTGGGTTCTTTACCACTAGCGGAAACTGGTAAGCCCCATATACAGTATATACTTCTCAACTCTCCATAAAGGACAGTGATACTTAACCCTTTTCACCTGATGTGAGTTGGCCAAAAAGTTCATTACAGAAGATGTTACAGAAAACGCCAAATGAACTTCTTAGCTAACCCAATAACATAGTCCACCCAATCCGTGCTCCCTACTTCCACACTTCTAGAAATGGAACATCACTGATCAAAGTCAATGATTTTTTTTTCCTCTACCTTGAAATTGTTCTAGTGGAGGCATCAGTTTCTCTTCTGGTGGTATGTAACGTAACATGACTGTCAGCTCTCCTTTGTACTGAAGGCTAATATCAGCAGCGCATTCCACCTGGTCAAGAGGAGACAGGTAAAAAGAAAAATTCAGAATGCTTATAATTTTGTAGCCCGTGTTGAATATACAATATTTACTAGGTGGCTTAGATGTGACAATTTATTCCACTTCAATTATGTTGGCACTTACTGGTTTAAGAGCTGCCTCAGGCATGACAAAAGAGAGGCTGGAAAATTCTATGAAGGCATTTACATATAAATCCCTTCAGTCCCAGCTGACTGTGTGACCCTACAGACTGAAGCCTGCCAGGCTCCTCTGTCCCTGGGGATTCTCCAGGCAAGAATACTGAAATGGGTTGCCATGCCCTCCTCTAGGGGATCTTCCCAAACTAGGGATTGAACCTGTGTCTCTTATGTCTCCTGCATTAGCAGATGGGTGCTTTACCACTAGCACCATCTGAGAAGCTCTTTAAACCTTAAAGAAAAAGGAATTTGAGAGGGGAGATATAACACACATTTGGTGACTCAATGGACACTGAGTGCCTGTGATGCACTGAGGTCTTGAGCGATCACTGCTGCTGCTAAGTTGCTTCAGTCGTGTCCGACTCTGTGCGACCCCATCGACGGCAGCCCACCAGGCTCCCCCATCCCTGGGATTCTCCAGGCAATAACACTGGAGTGGGTTGCCATTTCCATCTCCAATGCATGAAAGTGAAAAAGGAAAGTGAAGTCGTTCAGTCGTGTCTGACCCTCAGCGACCCCATGGACTGCAGCCTACCAGGCTCCTCTGTCCATGGGATTTTCCAGGCAAGAGTACGGGAGTGGGGTGCCATTGCCTTCTCCGTGAGCGATTACTAAACATATACAAATGATTTGGGGGAATGAAGCAAAAATAAAGATCTCACTGATAACAGCCCCAGAAGATACTTCTTTCTGCCTGCCCTCGATGTCACAAGGGTTTCCTACCTCAGTGACCAAGAAAGGGAAAGTAGGTATAATGTCTGATTCAAATTGGGCTGCTAGCCACCAACTCTGAACAGCTACACTGGCAATTCACATCATTAAAATTAAATGTGGAAAAAGTGGCACACTCCAACATTGCTGGTGCGACTGTAAAATGGCATAGCCTCTCTGGAAAAAAGTTGGCATTTTCTTAAAAGATTAAACAATACTTGGGCATTTATTCCAGGAAACTAAAAGAATGTGTACACTGAAAAATTCTATACATATATATTTGCTTCATCTTTATTTGTAGTAGTACAAAACTGGAAAGAAACTGTATGTCCTTCAATAGGTAACTAGTTAAATAAACTGTGGTAAAGCCGTACCACAGAGTACTACTCAGTAAGAAAAAGGAATGGCTAGTGATACCTGCAAAAAGTTGGTTGAATCTCCAGAGAATGATGCTGAGTGAAAGATGTCAGCTTAATAGGATAACATACTATACGATTTCATTTATATAACATTCTTGTAAAGACAAAATAATAGATACGGAGAACAGATTCAGGGTTGCTAGGGGTAAGGAAAGGGGTTCCCAGGTGGCTCAGATGGTAAAGGATCTGCCTGCAATGCAGGAGATTCAGGTTCAATCCCTGGGTCAGGAAGATCTGCTGGAGAAGGGAATGGCAACCACTCGTCTTCTTGCCTGGAAAATCCCATGGATAGAGGAGCCTGGTGGGCTGCAGCCCATGGGGTTGCAAAGAATCGGACACGACTGAGTGACACAAACAGTTGTTAGGAATAGGGGTGGCAGGAGCGAGGTGGGTGTGGTTATAAAAGACCACAAAGGATCTTTGTGAGGGTGGACCTGTTCTGTATCCTGGCTGTAGGACTGAATACACAAAGCTACGGTGCTGCAGTGCCAAGTCACTTCAGTCATGTCCAACCCTTTGCAACCCCATGGACTGTAGCCCACCAGGCTCCTCTGTCCCTGGGATTCTCCAGGCAAGAATACTGGAGTGGGTTACCACGCTCTCCTCCAGGGGATCTTCCCGACCCAGGGATCAAATCTGTGTCTCTTACACCTCCTGTATTAGCAGGTGGGTTCTTTACTACTAGTGCCACCTGGGAAGCCCAACACAAAGCTACATGTGACAAAACTGCATAGAAACTAATACGCATGCACACAAATGAAAACTGAGGAAATCTGAATAAGACAAGTGGATATATCAACGTTACCACCTTGGCTGTGCCACTGCATTATAGCTTTGTCAGATGTGACCACTGGGGGAAACTGGGTAAAGGTATATAGGATCTCTCCGTGTTATTTTTTACAATAGCATGTGGATCTACAATCTTCTCAAAATCCAATTTTAAATTTGAAAATTCAGTGTGAGCACGTACCCAAAGCCTTTGTTCTGTAGGTCTCCCAATGAGACAACTTTAGATTTTTCATAAATAGGGTAAGAAAAGTAGAGTACTTCCTCAGACTTTCCTTGAGGGAACTTGACTGCTGAGCAATGATTCAAGGGCTGAGAGCTGCTCTGAGAGAGGGCAGACTGAAAGAATTCAGAAACCCCCAAACCCACAAGAAAGCCTGAAGCCATTCAAACCTCAGCAAAAAGGACTGAGACTGACAAAAGGAAACCTTGCCGGACTTTCCTTCATTTCAGTTCAGTCGCTCAGTCATGTCCGACTCTTTGCAACCCCATGGACTGCAGCACACCAGGCTTCCCTGTCCATCACCAACTCCCGGAGTTCACTCGAACTCATGTGCATTGATTTGATGATGCCATTCAACCATCTCATCCTCTGTCGTCCCCTTCTCCTCCGGCCTTCAGTCTTTCCCAGCATCAGGGTCTTTTCAAATGAGTCAGCTCTTCACATCAGGTGGCCAAAGTATTGGAGTTTCTGCTTCAGCATCAGTCCTTCCAATGAATATTTAGGACTGGTTTCCTATAGGATGGACTGGCTGGATCTCCTTGCAGCCCAAGGGACTCTCAAGAGTCTTCTCCAACACCACAGTTCAAAAGCACCACTTCATCCATGCTCAACTTTCTTTATGGTCCAACTCTCACATCCATACATGACTACTGGAAAAACCAGAGCTTTGACTAGACAGACCTTTGTTGGCAAAGTAATGTCTCTGCTCTTTAATATGCTGTCTACTTTTTCAAATGAGTCAGCTCTTCACATCAGGTGGCCAAAGTATTGGAGTTTCTGCTTCAGCATCAGTCCTTCCAATGAATATTTAGGACTGGTTTCCTATAGGATGGACTGGCTGGATCTCCTTGCAGCCCAAGGGACTCTCAAGAGTCTTCTCCAACACCACAGTTCAAAAGCACCACTTCATCCATGCTCAACTTTCTTTATGGTCCAACTCTCACATCCATACATGACTACTGGAAAAACCAGAGCTTTGACTAGACAGACCTTTGTTGGCAAAGTAATGTCTCTGCTCTTTAATATGCTGTCTACGTTGGTCATAACTTTCCTTCCAAGGAGCAAGCAGCTTTTAATTTCATGGCTGCAATCACCATCTGCAGTGATTATGGAGCCAAAAAAAAAAAAGTCTGACACTGTTTCCCCATCTATTTGCCATGAAGTGATGGGACCAGATGCCATGATCTTAGGTTTCTGAATGTTGAGCTTTAAGCCAACTTTTTCACTCTCCTCTTTCACTTTCATCAAGAGGCTCTTGAAAGTTCTTCTTCGCTTTCTGCCATAAGGGTGGTGTCGTCTGCATATCTGAGGTGATTGATATTTCTTCCGGCAATCTTGATTCCAGCTTGTGCTTCATCCATGAAGCATGATGTACTCTGCATATAAGTTAAATAAGCAGGGTGACAATATACAGCCTTGACGTACTCCTTTTCCTATTTGGAACCAGTCTGTTGTTCCATGTGCAGTTCTAACTGTTGCTTCTTGACCTGCATACAGATTTCTCAGGAGGCAGGTCAGGTGGTCTGGTATTCTCATCTCTTGAAGAATTTTCCCCAGTTTGCTGTGATCCACACAGTCAAAGGCTTTGGCATAGTCAATAAAGCAGAAATAGATGTTTTTCTGGAACTCTCTTGCTTCTTCCATGATCCAATGGATATTGGCAATTTGATCTCTGGTTCCTCTGCCTTTTCTAAATCTAGCTTGAACATCTGGAAGTTCATGGTTCACGTACTGCTGAAGCCTGGCTTGGAGAATTTTGAGCACCACTTTACTAGCATGTGAGATGAGTGCAATTGTGCAGTGGTTTGAACATTCTTTGGCATTGCCCTTCTTTGGGATTGGAATGAAAACTGACCTTTTCCAGTCCTGGGGCCACTGCTGAGTTTTCCAAATTTGCTGGCATATTGAGTGTAGCACTTTCACAGCATCATCTTTCAGGATTTGAAATAGCTCAACTGGAATTCCATCACCTCCACTAGCTTTGTTCATAGTGTTGCTTCCTAAGGCCTACTTGACTTCACATTCCAGGATGTCTGGCTCTAGGTGAGTGATCACACCTTCTTTTTGGTGGTGATAAACCTTATTAGTAAGGCTGGAAAATCATTTGAAGCTTTTATTCAGCTATCTTGCCAGAGGCACAAATGAGATAGGTGGTGAATCAGACTATCCATTTAACATTTAATCTTATTATTCTAAATCAAGTGCCTTATGTGAGGAGTTTTCTTATTGCTTTGATGGTTTCAGGAAAGTTTAGTTTATGTGAAAGTCACAAATGGAAAATTATCATGGATATTACAGAAGATAAAAGAGGTCACTCGTTTTGTTTTTCTTTTTGATACTATAGCTAATGAGGTTGTGGTATTTGCCCTTTCTCTTTGGTTCTGGGTGGGCTCTGTGACTGTTCTAACAAGTAGAATATGGCAGAAGTGACAATGTGCCAGTTTCTGGGCCCAGGTCTTAAGATGAACGGCTTCCATTTCTTCTCTTGAAATGAATATTCTTGAGATTCTCCCTCTGGGAATCCATGATGTGAGGTCCACATGACATGGAGAAACCACACATAGGTGCTCGAGTTGGTGGGGTTAGATGAGTTCTTAGCTGGCAGCCAACATCAAGTGTGAGACATCCAACTGGCCCAACCAGCCCAGTCAAGCCCTCAGATGACTTCAGCCTCAGTCTACCATCTAGATGCAACCATATGAGAGATCTTAAATAAAATCACCTTGCTGAGCCCAGTCACCCCCACAGACTCAAGAACAATAATAATAAATGGTTGTTTTAAGCCACTAAGGTTTAAGGTAGTTTTCTGTACAATAACAGTTAACCAGTGCAAGCTCTATTTGCTTTCAGCTGAGACCTCTGGGTAGGAAAATGTATTGACAGAGAAAAGTATATGTTCAATTGTCACATACTATAGATATCTATACTATACTATACTAGCTATACTAATAGCATATTTGCAGAGATTGTAGGATTAAAATTACATACAAAAGAGAGCCCAAGGAGGGAGTCATCTTCAACCTACATACAACTAACATCTTGGGGGTGTTTTTGGGTGTATGCTTGCAAGGAAGTTCCAAGGCAATGCCCTCTCCTGGCATACCACCATTTTCCACTATTCAACGAACTTCTGCTCAGAAAAAGGTTGCAGAATTCAATTCAATTCATTCATTCTACCAACACATATGGAAGGTCTCCTTGTATTGAGCTGGACAAAAAGTTTGTTCAGGTTTTTCCGTACAATGGTATGGGAAAACCTGAACAAATTTTTGGCCCCACCCAATAGTAATGATTCTTAAGGCATTTTGCTAAGTGCTATGGGGACACAGAGAGATCCTTCTTTCCGTGAGTTTTCATTCTATCTAGAAGGAATATACTTCATAACAACTCTATCAATCTGCTCTTATTTAACTGAATTGTCACATGAATGCTCTCTATTTCCACTGAAGAGCAGGATGCTCTATACAAAGACCATGTATGCCTGCTCCCATCAGTTGAGTCAGCTGCATTAGTCCCCAGAGCTCTTTATGCCAGGCATATTTGTGGCTCTAATTATATAACTGAATGGCACAAACTGAAGAGTCCCAAAAGACAGCTGCTACTATAAAAAATGAGGTTGACCAACTTATAAGAACTAAAGATGTGAAAATAAATTCATTATTGGATTCTATTTGGGCTTGAAGCTATAAAAGATTAGAGGAAAGATCATGAATATTCAGAAAGGTTTTGCATTTGGTTGACTTTGCAAGTATTCTAAAACTTTTGTTTCACTCTAGGGAAACTCAAACAAGAAATTGTTGATTAGGCTACATTAGGGGCAGAATGTCTTCCAGGAGGATATGATAGAGTTTCAACTACTGAAACTATACTCAAAAGAAAAGGTGCCCCTGTATTAGAAAACTTGAAAATGAATACACATTTAAGTTAAAATAAGTGATTAACAAATGCATTGGAAATTCCATAAGGAATGCAATTGGAAAACATTGTATGTGTTTGACTTCTGTGACTTTGTCCATGAACTGACCTATAATTATTGGTCCTGATTTCTTGCAGGTTTCTACCATACAGCAAGCTCGGTGTCACACAAACCATTACAGTTGCTGGAAATACAAGTACAGTATGTTCTCTACTGAATGAGTTAAGTTCCAAGAGAGTGCATTTGTAAATCCAATTTGTTCATAAGTCCAACAAGTTAGCCTAGGTACCCAACTTTATATATAATGCCAGAGACTTGAATTAACTTGCGTGATTGGACATGCGAATGCACTTTCACATCTTTAAAAGCTCACAATTCAAAGGTTTGTATGTAGGGGACCTGCTATAAAAGAAACTACTCTGGGGGACTTCCCTGGTGGTCCAGTGGTTAAGAATTCACCTTCCAATGCAGGGGACGCAGGTTCAATTCCTGAACAGAGAAGTAAGATCCCACATGCCTTGGGCAACTAAGTCCTTAGGCTTCAACTAGAGAAGCCAGTGCACTGCAGCTACTGAGCCTGCTCGCTCTAGACCTGAGCTCCACGACAAGAGAAGCCCACAGGCTGAAACCTAGACGCTCCCATGATGCGAGGAAGATCCAGTGCAGCCCCAAATAAAAACTACTGTGGGAAGAGAGAGTAATCCAGACTGGGATAACAAGGGGGCCCTTGTCTGGTTCTTACAGGATGGCAGATATGATGACATACGAAGATAGGGGATAGGGGAAGATTAGCCTGGGTTAAGGACAGAGGAGCCTGGCTGGCCATTGTCCATAGAGTTACGAAGCGTCAAGACAGGACTGAAGTGACTTAACACATAAGCAACAAAGTAGGATGAGCGGAATTCAGTGGGGATTGTGTAGAATGTGTCTGAGTGCTGGTTGGGAGGTGTGCTCAGATGTGTGTGTACAAGGAGGAAGCAGCAAGGAAGATGAAAACAAGGTATCCACTCTGGGGTCTTCAGGAGACCTGAAGACACAAATTTCTATTATAGTGTTTTATTAGGATGGGCAGTAGGGTAGCTGGACTGTGAAGTGAAGAGAGGCTCGCCAAGGTTACATGATCAGGTCAAATTTCAGGGAGAGTAACCCTTGCTCAGTTCCATGGGGGATCTCTGAAGACAAGACAGATCACACCTTGGAGTGCTCCTGATCAAAGCAAAGATGTTTATACTCCTTCACCCATCAGTTATTGACTAAGGGCTCTGCCCTTATCTCCCACAAGACTGAAATACCCACGTATTCTGGCTTTTGACATCCACATTCCAAGCCCACTCCAGCAGCCTGAGGATGCCTATCCTACGAAGATTGGAAGGTACTGGCTGGCAGGAGGGACAGCTGAGCAGAGCCATGTATGAATGAAAATGGGGATACAGGTAAAGCACTGACATACTCCTCTGCTCCAGAAAACTGGGCCATACCAACTGAGCGCTGAGTGCCAGGGTGAGGGTTAGGATTTACTCAAACAATATCCGGAGTCATAGGGAAACAGTGAAGGAATCTGACTCAGCAGGGGTGGGGAATAATCTGATAATGCCCATTATCTTTTGCTTTTTGAAGAGACAGGGATCCACTGCCAATCAGAGTAGGAAGTAGAGTTCCCAGCACATTTACAGGGCTAAGGTGGGGTCATCTATTATGGACACAGGGCTGTCCAAAATACCACATAAAGAGAGCCCTTTAGCTAGGCAATGACTCTACAGGACCTCCTTTACACTGACTCTGCCTGAAGGTGGGACAGAGAAGGCTTCCTTGGAAAACCACTTAAGCTTGCTATTGACATTCAAAGGTCCTTTTTATAATAGCACCTTCTGGGAATACATGAAAGGCAATTTACACTGACAAGCTCTTCTTGTCTTTCAGTAAGATAATGAATTACAGCTAATAAACAATCCTACATCACCTAAAATGGGAGTTATACCGTGAAACGACTTTACAGTAAGTACATCTGGCATCTTGAGTTCTTTCTTTGTCTGCACCAGTCTCCTGATGGGAAGACATAACAAAATCAAAGGTAGGTGTCCAGGGACTTTTCACCAACAGATCGTCGATAAGCAATAAGGCACTCTGTCTTTCCAATCTTCCCACTGCCAAAGGATGTCTGCTTTCTGAATGTTTAAGGAATATTATTTCTGATCCTCTGTTACCAAGGAATTGGCCCCTGTAGTTCACCCTTCAGCTCCTCAGCTGGATAATCTATGAGACACATCAAGTGTCTGGGGCGGCTCATGCTAGAGCTATAGCTGACGAAGTGGCTACTGCTTGAAATGACTGAGGAGGGAGATGGAGAATCAAGTTTGGAAGGCATGGTACCTAAGCAAGTCTGAATAACTTGCAGCCTTTCCTCTATACATGTCAGAGAAAGCTTGGCAGGAAAAGATGACGTGGATTAGACACTAATTTAGACTGTGTTCCTAGGAGATGGTAAAGAATCCACCTGCCACTGCAGGAGACGTGGATTCAGTCTCTGGATCAGGAAGATCCCCTGGAGAAGGGAATGGCTACCCACTCCAATATTCTTGCCTGGAGACTCCTACAGACAGAGGAGCCCGGTGGACTACAGTCCATGGGGTCACAAAGAGTCAGACATGACTGAGCGACTAACATCTGGCTATTCAACTTCTTGCCAGAAACCAATGCTGAGATGAGGATTCTTTTGCAAGTGACCTATTAAGGAAAGGCTCCCAGGCCAGGCCAGGGAAAGGGTTGGGGAGATAGGTTGGGGAAGAAGAGGAAGCCAGGCGAGGGCTTCTGATCCAGCAAGAGAGCTCTGGAGGGTAAATAATGCCTCAGAGCTTTTCCCTCTCTCAGTGATGGAACTGAGCTTTCAGACTCCACCATCTATCAGTTATTGGTGAAGACTTGCCTTGTGGCAGGAGGGACAGAAGCTCCTAGCAATTTCTGACTCTCTGCCTATATGAGAAAAATCTACAATAGCTTGAGGACAGTCTTTTAAAAACAGAGTCAGGTAGAGGCAGTTGGAGGCAAAATTCACAACACATGGTTAAAGGAATCCAAGGGGTTCTGGCAGAGGATCACAGGAGTTCAACTGACATTAAACACCATCAGAATGTTTCCACCTCAAGCAGCCTCAGAGAGATGCTTCTCACTTGTAAAAAAAAAAAAAAAAATCAAACCACTCAATGTCAATGTGAAGGTGATTACCATGGAAAGCTGCTGGCCCCTAAGCAAAATCAATGCCTAAGAGAGTATTGATATCATCTCAGAGCAAATCTTCCAACCATTTCCAAGAAACTGACTTCCAAAACAGCTCCTCTGTGCTCTCTGTTACATTTTTGATGGACAAGCTAATTTCATGGACTTAGATGCGTGTTACTTGTCCTTCATCAGTGTCACACATCACATGATGTGCTGGACATTTTCTATGATTCTTTGATACTCACTCATTATACACAAAAGGAAGCAAGTGCCAGAAGATTTAAATCAACTTAATTGCTATCCTTTATGGTGAGGCTTTTCATTCAAATTGCAGAACTTTAATGTTGTAGTGACCAAATATTTCTCATGTTTATTAATAATGTCAGAGAAATGTTACGCTATTGTGGACTTATTTGTTGTTAACATTGTACTTCCTCTCTCTACCATATTTATGTGAGTCATGGAAGTGAGGTTGTTTTCTGTTTGAGGATCCCTATTTCATTGTCAATTTTACCCAGAGCCAAAGTAAACCTCCTAAAGGTTTTCCATGAATTACTTATACCAAGTTTTTGAGGTCAACACTTATAAAATCCACCAGAAAGTTTTTTTGTTTTTTAGTATTACTGTATCTGGATTTCTTTGGGGGTGATACCATCTTTAGGACCAGTTTTATGTTCTGATGGTCTTAAGCTCCTCAGTGTATCTCTCCTCTCTGGCTGCAATGATTAGCTAAGGATGGGCAAATAGTGTAATGAGAATTAGGAACCAGGTCCAGGATGTTGGCTTGACTATTGGAGGAGGAGGAACTCTTTCTTGTCCTGGACAGTGTGAGGCAAGGATGAGAGGTTTGCAGCTGTTGTGGTGTTCAAGAGAAGCAGCCCTGGCATTAGTGAGGGGAGGCCCACAGTGGATGAAGTCTGCAAGTGAAGCCAATACAGAGAAGAGAGATCAAGACACTCCAGGGCCTTGCTAAGATCTGAGCATCTGGATCAAGCCATGCTTGATCATCTTTGGTCAATAATTTCCTTTCATTTTTTGAGTAGTGTGAGCTGGGGTTTCTGTCAATTGCAATATAAGGATTCCAGTGTAACAAACACGGCCTAGCATTTATTGAGAAGCTTACAACGTGCCTGACACTGCAAGTATCCAAGGCAGGCTTCTTCAAGCCTCACAGCATCGCTAAAACTGATGTCCATGTCTTATGTCACCAATGAGAACACCAAGGCCTGAGAAGTTAAGTAACTTCTCCAAGGTTACACAGACAGTTGTGAAGCCAGGATTGAACCCAGGAAGTCTGATCTGAATCCACTATCTTAACCATCATGTTCTTTTTTCCCTTCTCTATATAAAGAACAATCTTTGGTTACATAAGTGGGACCTTTATCCTATCTCACTTTTGACTTCAAAAATTACTGTAGAGATACCAACTGCATAGAGTGAATCCCAGGCACTGTTGGTTTAGTTTAGAACATACTATAGTAGCATTTAATTTTTAGCATCAGCCTTGAAAAAAGTGTTTTGACCTAATAGGATCATATAATGTATTCTTTTGTTTATCCATGGTGACTATTGAATACTGACTATATTTTTAGCAGGTCAAATTAATAAGAAATATGATTATGCAAGATTATGGTTTACATTTTACAGACAGTGTATCTCAAAGAAGGATTTCCAAAAGAGTGTATTTACATTTATTATATCATTCCAAAATAAGCTGTACTAATCTTTTCGGATTATCACTTGACAACTAGAGGTCTTCAGATTTTTTAGGCCTCTGACATCAGTTTTGCTTATTCCCTGTGTAAGTATTTGACTCATCTGGAAGCATTTCCTACCTTGGGTTGAAGCACAAACCACTCATCACTTGGATTTTCAAAGTTCCATGAGTCAAAAGGAATCTCCACCTCCCCCAGGAAGCTATTCCGTCCAAATCGATCATAATGCCAGACTGAGAGCTGCAGAGTTCTTGTTTCCAGCTGGGCATGGCTGATGGTGTACTGCAAAACCAGATTTACAGCATCACACTCCATATCCATTTCTAGGACAGGGTGAAATTTACTTCCACTGGCTTCCAGATCATATACAATAGTAATACAAACAAAACAAACCCAAGAGAAAAACACTTCATTTTTCCTCATTTCTGCTACAAGTCAGGTTCTATTCCATAAATCATTTGCGTGAGACCTAGCACTGAAAGATCTATTGACAGGCTTTTCATGGGGGTTTGATAAACTTCAGATATTATGTAAAAGGTGTGAGGTGATGAAGCTTGTCCCTTTTTCAGCTTTACTTGCTTTTTACTTGCCTAATTATTTTGTCAACAACTACTTTGTATGTGCAAGGTTTAATGTATCAAGTCTCTAATTTCTCTGTCTTATTTATAACAATAAGACCCAAATCCAGGAAAGTTTGACAGTGAGAAACTTGCAAATGTCAAACTTCATAAAGTTCAGCCTAAGTGCAGGGGTGAAATAGATGTATACATAGATTGAGCAAAAAGAAAATATTGCTGGCATGGTTTTCCCTTTTCCAGCAGAACATTATCTGGGGCCACATACCCACACCCCCTCAAAATCTCCTGATTATCCTTCGCAAATACCACCTCAGTCACGCTTCAGACTGACTGATTCCTCATCTTGGATTCGCATCATCCTTGCTGTTTCTGGAATGATTCACCTTGGCCCTGCTTCTCGGATCTGCCACGTCATTCTTTTTATCTGTTCTGCTTTGGCTCATCTTTGCTATCCTGTCATGGCTGCTGGATTCACCCTCTGCATATATTCATTCCTTTTCACTTTGATCCATCCTGATATTGGCTCCTCCTTTCACATATGACCCTGCTGACATATGCCCCCACTCTCCAACTTCCTCCTGTGCTGGACTCCATGATTCCATCATTCTTCAACATCCCCATCCCCTTGGAACTTTCTTATCAGGCCAACTGTGACCAGGGTGAGGGAAGAGGTTACATGGAGGCCCATGGGAAAAAGTAATGTCTCTAGAATTGGGGCCTGAGTTATATCTTATGTAGGCCACTGTCTCTGAGATTTTGCAAATCTAGTCCTGCATCTCCACTGTTCATTAACCACATGGATAAATTTAGCCAAATTCTGAAACCCTAACAAGAAACAGCACATTTTAATGCTGCGTTAGCAGAACAATGAGTATGTATAGAGTGACCTGCTAAGTTAGGCCAAAACTTTGACAAACTTCTTTTACAGGGAACTAGAAAAAAAAATTGTTTTCCCAAGGGTGAAACATACTTTTAGACAAGAGGTATTGATATCAAGTCAGATGTAATTTTCCTGGATCATCTCTACTTCCAGTGCGATCTTCGGAGAAGCAGAGAAATAGACTGCAGAGAAATAGACTAAGAGTGGTTTACCTTGCTTTCTTTTCCAGAAAGAGAAAGCCAACTGATTCACATTCTGCTTTTCTAAAATACATATAAGCCTTAACATGCAAATCCTTTACAGTTACATCTAAACCAATGAGGTAAATCGAGTCATTCAAGTTACCATGAAAGAGTATTGATTTACCTTTAGGGTTTCATTGAATTCTGGATTGGTGCCTGTTCTTATTTTGGTCTTGCGCTTGTTATTTCTGGACTTGTCAGGAAGAAGGTATGCCTTGACATAACTGTATATGATTTAAAAAAATGAAAGTAATCCTTGGTAAACATCTACTTTGAGAGAAATGTTCAGGGACTTCAGTGAATAAAAGGTAAAAGAAACAGGCTAGTGAGTATAAGAGACAGAACCAAAGAGAATGTGGTTTACATACCAGGACATTTTGAAATATAACTCTGGCCCTTCAATAAGAAAGAAGTTGTAAATTCTTATGGTAAAGAGAGTGGGTTCCAGAGTCAAGCCAGCTGGGTTTGAATTACTCCAGGCATTGAATTGCTCAATGGTTTGGGGGAACTCAAGAGCTTACTTAATCTCTCTGTATCCCAGTTTCATCATCTGCAAACCTGGGATGATGATTTAGGGAATGATAAGGATCAAATGAGCTGACATATACAAGGAGCTAATATATTATACTATTGAATAAGTATAATCTATTATTATGATCAGTGCTCTTGATCATAGAGGTAATTTTCCTCTCCGCTCAGATGTCCGGACTTACGATGAGTGGAGTCAATAAGTGAATAAAGAAAAATGGTGAAAAAGAGGAAATTAAAATTAACAACCTGAAGTCACAATAGCAATTCCCCCAGTACCTGGCCTTGAGCAGTCCCAGGAGCAGGGCATCATGGTAGACTCAGAAATGCAAAGATGTGCCAGACTGAAATGTAAAAGATGCTACCAGAGTCCTAAGTCCACCTCCTGTGGCTCTAGATGATCCCTTTGAGACTGATGATACCAATCCTGAAGCTCTCTGATGTTTAGCTAAGGAGGTAACCAGACCAATCTACTTGTCTACTCATTTGTCTGTTTTGGAAACACATTTGCTGAGCTGTGTATTAAACCTAGGTTATCTATTATGTAGAAAAAGGGTAAACAGTGGATCTGAGACTGCTCTCATTCGAAATATCTCTTTATAAGTTTGGCTCTTGGCTAGCATGCAGAACCTGGGTTTCAGGAGGATTTTCATCACTCTAGGAACAGAAATAAGTGGCTCACTGTGCCAAAAATATTTGTGGAAATTGTATAGCTCCTGCTGAACACCTGCTTTCATGTAGGAGACTGGGATTTTGGTACGTGACCAGTTGAGTCTCTCAATGAGCTTCCCCAGTAGACAACACTCCCCATGTGTTTTCACCACTTGTGGCTGGAGGACTTAAGCACATCCTGTGTGACTCCACTGGGAGAGGTCCTTGGAAGCTTAAGCCTTGATTCTCTTGATCTTTGCCATATATGCCTTTTCCCTGTACTGATTATGACTGTGTGTGGAGACCTGTGAGTCCTCAGAGTGACTCACCAAACTGGCAGTGGTCCTGGGAAGCCCTGAGTCTTACCTTCCCATGGTCTTACCAGCCCTCCCAGGCTGATTCTGGAAATCCCAAGAGCCTCATAATTGCCCTTTCAGGATGTTCAATTGGGCAAACAGCTTGGTAATTTTTTCTGGAGGGTTTCCCAGAGCAAACATTAACAGGATACTCTCATACAGCCTGGGGTATGCCAACACATCAGCCTTGTATGACAAAGAGCTGCCTCTGTGTGGACTACAAATCTGTGAGTCCTGAATCATGCTGAGTCATAGCTTCTTTAAAATCTTAGAGTTCCCTGGTGGCTAGTGGCGAGGATTTGCTACTTTCAATGCCATGGCCTGGGTTCAATCCCTGGCCAGGGAAATGAGATCCCACAAGCCATGACGTGCAGCCAAAAAAAAAAAATTTTTTTTTTTAATAAAATAAGACTCAGGTAACTACAAATGTGACCATTATACATGTATGTCAGAGGATATTTAGAAGTGGCAGAGGAAAAAAGTGATGATCAACCTTCTGATTCTAGATGAATGCTAAAAGGCTTCTGGAAAAGAAACACACAGGCTGACAAATACACGTAATTCACATGGGCAGTGACTGAAACAGTCTGGGGAACATGTTACGTGCTTACGCATCTGTCCTCTGTTTCTTTTCATCTCCTATGGCCAGATTTCTGCAGTTCTTGACAAAAATGCAGAGCCCGCCAGTTTCATAGCTGTAGCTGATGTGCAAAAGGATTTCCCCGCTGACCTTCACGTTGCCATAGTCTCCTGTCTCACTGTAAACACTCATCATGCTGTTCAGGCTGGTCTGGAATCAACAAGGTGAAAAGAGGCATGCCAGGTTATGCTAGTGATCTCTCCACAGAAGCTACCTCCCACCATTTAATTACAATTCCCATTGTTTATAAGGAGCAGGGAAGCTTACTGTGAAGGAAGAAAGCAAAAGATAGCTTGTTTTTCTGGTGTTGCATAAAATCCAAGCCTGAGAAAGGACAAAGTCTAGGACCATTAGTAAGGAAGGAAGGACGCTCGCTGAGAGGAGATGCATTGCCTTTTTGGGTTAGTGAATAGCCTTTGTTTATTCACTTCTTCTAATGAATAGGGGGACACAGGCATTTCCCATTCCATCTCCTCTCCCCATCCCTGTAGCTTTCTCCTCTTTCACTGGGAGACTCAAGGTCAGTCTACTTCAAGGTCTAGAATGCATTGATCAGGACAAAGAAAAAAATACCCATATTTCTGTGCAAGGATAAGCTACAAGCTTTTCTCTGTGATACCTACATAGAATATTCCATCCCATAAGTCTCTGAGAAGCCATACTATAACCAGCAGGAACCTATGGGGCCTTCCCAATGTAGCCCCTCCCCTTTATCCTCTACTTTATTGCCTCTGAAGGACCTTCAGTTCAGTTCAGTTGCTCAGTTATGTCTGACTCTTTGTGACCCCATGAATCGCAGCACGCCAGGCCTCCCTGTCCATCACCAACTCCCGGAGTTCACTCAAACTCATGTCCATTGAGTCAGTGATGCCATTCTGCCATTGCATCCTCTGTCATCCCCCCTTCTCCTCCTGCCCTCAATCCCTCCCAGCATCAAGGTCTTTTCCAATGAGTCAACTCTTCGCATGAGGTGGCCAAAGTATTGGAGTTTCAGTTTCAGCATCAGTCCTTCCAATGAACATCCAGGACTGATCTCCTTTAGAACGGACTGGCTGGATCTCCTTGCAGTCCAAGGAACTCTCAAGAGTCTTCTCCAACACCACAGTTCAAAAGCATCATTTCGTCGGTGCTCAGCTTTCTTTAGAGTCCAACTCTCACATCCATACATGACCACTGGAAAAACCCTAGCCTTGACTAGACAGACCTTGAAGTACCTAGATAATATTAATAGAATCTGATGCACATTTCCTGAGTTGTTTTACAGATGCTAAAACCCTCAGTAAATGGAAGAAATTAACGATTTGATAACCATGAGCACATAGCCCCCAGACCTTCTGTAGCCTAAGGACTGATCATCACCACAAGAACTGTGCACAAGCTGATCACATACTCTGAGACCTGTGACCCTCACCTGGCCTTTAGAAATGCTTTGCTCAAACCCTTCAGGAAGTTTGAGGGGTTTCAAGCACCAGTCATCCATCCTCGACATTTACACAATACACACTGCACTTTCCTTCACCACAACCTGGTGTCAGTAGGTGGCCTTTACTGTACCCAGACAATCAGACCCAAGATTGGTTCTGTCACTGCCCACAGCTGTCAGGACTCCCCTGACCAGCTGTGAGGCCACAGGGTCAGTAACTAATATGACCATGGCTTTCTACACATCTATAAAATAGCAACTCACAACAGAACACTAAACAAGAAAATAATACACCAACCAAAAAATAAAATTAAAATGCAAAAAGAAACCCTGTCCAAATGTGCCAGAATGAATCAAAGTTCTGATGGGACACTAATAACAAGAGATGCATTTTAAATTAAATGTAACAAAATTATCCTGTAGTGCCAGCAACATGAACTCTGTGTCTTAGCAACAGGACTGTCACAAAAAACCACCTGGAAGGCGTTCAGGAGTGATCTAGGCATTTCAAAAGCCCTGTCAATGAACGACTGGGAAGTAAAGACTATGGTGAGTGCAAAGAGAGGTTAGACCTCTTACCTTGTATATATTTTTTTGTTTATATATAAAACAAAAGTCATTACCTTCCTCCAATTGCCCAAAGTAGAGACTGATACAAAAGCTGTGGGTGATATGGCCAGTCTCTTTTTCAAGCTTAAATCCAGGGCAAGAGCAAACCAAGGATTCCATAATGATTTGGAAATTAAAACTTAAAGAGCTAGTGAGCGACCTAAGTCGTCTATTCTGTTCCTGAAACCAAACATCAGAATTTTCATGACAGCAGGTGTCTTTGCAAACTTTAATTGCCTATTGGTCACTTGGGGGTCTCATTAAAATGAAGGTTCTGATCCACACAGTCCCAGGTGGAGTCTGAGATTCTGTCTTTTTTTGTTGTTTTTTTTTTAAAAAAAAAAAAAGATTTGTTTATTTAGTTTTGGCTGTGGTGGGTCTTTGTTGCTGCACTCGGGGTTTCCCTAGTTGCGTTGTGCAGGGCTTCTCATCACGGTAGCTTCACTTGCAGAGCTCAGGCTCTAGGGCACTTGGGCTTCAGAAGTTGTGGCTCCTGGTCTCCAGAGTGCAGGCTCCATAGTAGTGGTGCAAGGGCTTAGTTGCTCTGCAGCATGTGGAATCTTCCCGGATCAGGGACTGAACCGGTGTCCCTTGCATTGCAAGGTCGATTATTCACCACTGGACCACCAGGGAAGCCTTGCGATTCTGCTTTTCTAACAAACTCCTAGGTCCACCGTTCCAAACTGTGTGTTAAGGCATCCCAGAGCACCAGCCCCAACTCACAAGGGGCACCGCAGGATATTTTAAAATTCCCAGGGAAATGGCAGTGACAACTATTAGACACCCTGCAAACGACTAACAGTAGTTCACAGTGTTAACGTTCAATCCCACTTTCTTCTTTTTAATCAAGTTCTATCCATGTGAACCTGGGTTTTAGACAGTAACTGTGACAAAAAACATGTACTGCACAAAAATCCATGAGGAAAAGGAAATGAAAATGCTGCTGCCAACTCAGGTAGTCCCCATCAGGCCCACACATCACCTCAGGGGCCATTTAAGAATGGAAAGAGTCGGACATGATGGACCGAGACTGAAGAATGGAATAAAAATATTATTTTTTCAAATGGCTACTAAGTTGTTAAGATACCAGTGCTTATTTTTTTTCCAAGCTAACTATTTAACTGGGCTAAGTGGCTCAGACGGTAAAGCATCTGCCTGCAATGTGGGAGACTCAGGTTCAATCCCTGGGTTGGGAAGATCCCCTGGAAAAGGAAGTGGCAACCCACCCCAGTACTCTTGCCTGGAAAATTCCATGGACTGAGCAGCCTGGTAGGCTACAATCCATGGGGTCGCAAAGAGTTGGATATGACTGAGCGACTTCACTTTCACCTGGCCTAGAAGTGCTATGAAATTACCACTGAGACACTAGGGGTTCTGTAAACTGACAGCCTTTTATAGTCTCTGTCCCAGGTCACTCAATATTGCTGGTCAACAGACCATGCTTTGAGTTTCAAGGGCTTTAAGAATAAGCCCCAAACCCCTAATGTCAAGTCTGGCTCACGGAAATTATTGGCAGTGCCAAAACATTGTGAAATCAAGTTCATATTTTATGGCAAAGCTTGAAAAATTTAAACATTCTTTTTTGTTTTCACTGAACCACATGGCTTGCATGAGTTTAATTCCCTGACCAACCTGGGCCCTCAGCAATGAGAGCGCAGAGTCCTAACCACTGGACTACCAGAGAATTCCCCAAGAAAAATTGAACATGAAAAAGTTCATCTGCCCTTTGGCCTCCTTGCTTGATTTCTATGGGCAGAACAGTTCTTGGAGCTTTCTGAGATGCTGTTCCCAGGTTATAATCTTCAATACAGCGCCAATAGAATTTCCCATTTCTTTCTTAGATTGGCTAATTATTTTTGTTGTTGTTGACAACAAAGCAAAAGATTTCCAGATTTTTAGTCTGAGGACCTCCGCATCATACCTCACTGACCCCTTGGGTCACTGACTTATATCTATACCACATCCTTCTGTAGCCACTCCTTCAAAGAGGGTCCTCTGTTAAAGCATGAGATCAGTACATAGAAAATTCAGTTTAAGAACCCACTATTGCAGAAGCTTGGAAGAAAGTGAAGAAGTTACAAGAATTTTACTACTAACCAAACTATATGCTTTTAACCAAGCCAATGCTGTGATTTAAACATAGATGTTGATGTATGGCAAAACCAATATAATATTGTAAAGTAATTAACCTCCAATTAAAATAAATAAATTTATATTAAAAAATAAATAAACAGAGATGTTTATTCTAAGGGGCTTCCCTGGTGGCTCAGATGGTAAAGAATCTACCTGCAATGCAGGAGACCCAGATTGGATCCCTGGGTTGGGAAGATACCCTGGAAAAGGGAATGGCTACCCACTCCGGTATTCTTGCCTGGAGAATCCCATGAAAAGGTGCCTTGTTCATGGTAAACCATTCTGGACCATGTATCTTTTCTCTAGTCCACAGATTCTAATGTTTAAAAAATATGTTTTCTTTGGAATACCTGGATTCTGATTATATTATTTACCTTTTAAAAGAGGATTGCTGATTAATGATTAATGATACATGAGTCAGAAAGACTGGGAGAATTGCCTAGCTAATGAGATTTCCTGTACCATGAAATCCATGAAGTACGATTGAAAAAAAGAAAAAGGAAAGGTTGAACACTCACAGTGTCTGAGTCAGCATCAGGCACACTTAGGTAGGTCCATTTCCTGTCAGAGCCTGCTTGAGAATTCTTTAAGAAGTTGCCCAAAGATCAAAAGAGAAAAGCATATTAGTGCAACAGATGGAAATAAAAGACACCAAGAAAAGACTTGGAGACATACAGATAGATAAAAAGACACAGGGGCACCTAAAGCCCTCTAAAAGAAGGGTTCAAACACCAAAGTAAGATGGGATGTTATTCTGTAGGAGTGGGAAATTATGGATTTGATGTACGAATAAGAAAGAAAGTTGCTTGGCTATGTGTTTAAGGAAAGTGAGGAAAGTGACTGGTGGTAGCAAGCAGGACATCTGAGGAACTAAGAGAATGGCAGCAGGGAAATTTACCAATTGAGAACTGAGATAATTCAGAGGGTTCAGCTGATGAGAGCCTGAACTAGGGAGTGATGAGGTTTTAAAACGTGGTAGGGAGAGGTTTTTTTAAAGTAGGAATCAGGAGCCTTAGGAAAAGCCCCCACAAAATTTGAATGAAAGGTACTCTGTGGACAAAAGGCAAGCAGGAGATTATAATAACTTTTAATTCATGATCCTGTGTTTTCCAAGAACTTGATTCTCTTCTTTGGAAATGCAAAGAAAACCAACAAGAGAAAGAATATTGCAGTGCATGCTCAAGAATTGCTTACTGTCGACAGGCCACTGGCTAGACTGTGGGTATTTGAAGAAAACCGGGAGGACACTAAGTCATCAATGCCATCTTCCATCTCTTCTAAGGAATCCTAAGGAAGAACGGGGGGAAATAAAATCAGTGGCTTGGTGTCTTTCCTAGAAAGTCTTTTCACTTGCAAAAAACTCTTTAAAAAATATCATAATTGACTTATGATTGCTTTATGACATTGGTCTTATTTCTGTCATACATCAAAATGAATTAACCGTAGGTGTACATATGTCCCCTCCCTCTTGAATCTCCCTCCCATCTCCCGCCCATTCCCACTCCTCTAGGTTATTACAGAGCCCCTGTTTGAGTTCCCTGAGTTATACAGCAAATTCCCATTGGCTTTCTATTTTACCTATGTTAGTGTATATGTATCCATGCTACTGTCTCATTCATCTCACCCTCTCCTCTTCTCCCTGTCCATAAGCCTATTATCTATGTCTGTGTCTCCACTGTGGCTCTGCCAACAGATTCGTCAGTACCATCCTTCTAGATTTCAAATATATGCATTAATATACAATATTTGAAAATACTTTTCTTAAATACTTGAAATATCAGATACAAATATCTAGAAAAAACTCCATTCCTAGGTTTTGCTCTTTTGTTCTCTATTCAACCTGAATTACAGTCATCTGAAGATTGGGGTCCCCTTCCTAGCAATGCTTGCCTTATGGAAAGAACATGAAATGTGGAATCACACAGACCTGGGCATTCAATTCCTTCTTCCCTGCTCATGAAAGTGATTTACTTTGAGCAAAGTACTTATTTTTTAATTTAAAAAGTTGAGGTGCATTTGTGTGTGTATGTATGTGTGTATGCACATTAACGCATGCCTGTGTATGCCTATACTGTTAAGACACGGAAATGTATCTTGAAAATCTCACGATAGAATAAACTATTTTACATATTGGTTTCTTATCCAAAATTCCAGATTCTACTTTTCTTTCCCCACTTTTTATCCCCTGGTTATTTAAATAATACATTTTTATAGTAAAAATTTCAAGTAATATAGATTAAAAAAACTTGTATCTCCACTCACATATTAATAATTAAATTTCAATAATCTTTGATGGATGAACAGGGTACACATACACAGAGATAAATGTATTATATCATGCATACTATTTTCTTTTTTTTTTTAATTAAGGACACCTTTCTTTTTGGTTTCTCCTCTCTTCCCTGGTCCTCCTTCTTACCCTGGGTGAAGCTAGTATTATGCATCCTGTTCGAATTACATTCTCTTTTTAAAAAATTTTCCGCATTTATTGATGTAGTTTTTATTTTCTCCTTTAATATAGTGAAGGGGCTTTCCTGGTGGCTCAGACGGTAAAGCGTCTGCCTGCAATGCGGGAGACCCTGGTTCAATCCCTGGGTTGGAAAGATCCCCTGGAGAAGGAAATGGCAATCCACTCAGCATTCTTGCTTGGAAAATCCCATGGACTGAGGAGCCTGATAGGCTACCGTCCATGGGGTCGCAAAGAGTCAGACATGACTGAGCGACTTCACTTTCACTTTAATATCGTGAAATATTAATTATGTAAAAGATATTCTTATAGAGATGAATTCTTCTATTCAAACCTAGAATAAAACTTGCTTATTGCAATATTTTTGATTCACTGCTAGGTTTGTGTATATATTCAAGTTTTCTGTATATATTTATAAATTAATTTACCTTGTAGTTTTCTTTTTTTAAACTATTTTAAAAATCAAGTTTGAGTATTCAGGTTATATAAAATGGCTTCATATCATGAATTTGAAGATTTTCAGAGTTTTGAATTTGAAGATTTTCTATGATCAGTAATAGTTTAATAACATTGGAATTATCTGTTCTTTAAAGGCTAAATACCAAGTAAGCTTTGAAACCATTTGCTCTCATTGCCCACCACTACCACTGCCCTTTTGTGGTGGATTTAAAAATACTTTGTAGTTTTTTATTACTATAGTAAATAACATTGAGTGTTAGAACTAAGTTTCCTGGTTTGTGTCAGAAAAATTGTAATAATGTCATTTAACATTTGTCTTATCTTTCATCCAAGGAGTTCAAATTGGATCATAGCTATTGTAGAAATAGGAATTTTAGAATATTAGAAGCTTCACAATAATTTAACATTCTCATTTCATGAATGACTTTACCTTAAACATTAAATTTCACATAAGTTAGTCTCAATTGAGAAGATAGTTTAGGGGGATAATGTGAGATGTAGAAATGTTCATATAAAACATATAGTCAGATAAGTCTAGTAATGTTGGATTTAGGAAATGTTAGGATTCCTTACATTTTCTGGGTTTAGATTAAGTGACATGCTTTTAACGAGGAACTGAAATCCCCAACAGGTGTTTTCTTAGCGATATTCATCACTCATTAACCTGATCACCTATTACCTTTTCTAAATCATATTTGTTTTTATATGTTAGTTGTGAAGACTAATAGGAGAAGTGATTGTATATCCTCCCTCACTCTCAACTCATCCTCCCCAAAAGTGGACAGGTTTGGAATAAGCCTGTGCCCTTTCTTCATGACCATTAGACACTCTTCCATATCCAACTTACCAAGTCTTTGTCCAAAGCCCCAGGGACAGATTTGCTCCTTATGCTTATAGTATCCTCTAAGTCTTCTGTAAATGACTCGCACAAATCTAACTCAGATCGACTCCGGTCTGCAGGAAGGAAAGAGGAAGAAGGGAATCATCTTGTTTTGTTAGAAGGGTTCACTTCTCATTGCAAATGTTTCATTGTTATTCCAATTCTTTCTAGGGATAAGGCATAGATAGTGTCATGAAAACAATAGTCAGGAACTTCATACTGTTTATGCTAACATGCTACCATTTATTAATAGTATTTTGAAATTTTCTTAGACTGACTTACCAACACTGATCTATACATTTCTCCTTTGAGCATAGGAAGGCAAATGTTCTACTACTATAACGTGACCAATTTGTAAGCTATTTAAGAATTTTGTTGTGCTCAAAAACCTTGGCAAACTCAAAGAATGGGCCATTAAGCTTAGAAAAAAAAAAAAACATTAAGTATTCCTTATTTATTAAAGAATCTATAGTCTATTCCATGGAGAGGAGCCTGGTGGGCTACAGCCCATGGAATCGCAGAGAGTCAGACAAGACTGAGCATGCACACATACACTGTGTTTTTATATTTGACATAAAATGCAATGAAATGGTGCAAGTTCTTTTCACACAAAAATGGAGTAGCTATAGGGAAATTGAAAGGAACTTCTATTTGCACACCAGAACATCATCAGCAGAATTTCTTGCTTTTAAACATATAAAGAAAAACGCAAAACTCAGTAATGCTGTGGATATCTTATCCACAGTTTATTTCCATAAAAGACTTCTATGTCAAAACCCTGCTGAGAGAGAATACTTGCTTATAAATGAGAAAGACTGAAGACAGCAACAGATTAAGAGTGAAATGATAAATGAAATAGCACAGAACTGCTT
>SJXQ01007693.1:275271-391466 GCA_006408695.1 Aepyceros melampus | reverse complement strand
ACTGCTTAGCATAGCGCCAGACACAGAGTATGTACTCAATCCACAGGAGCTACTGAGTACTATTAAGAGGAGAAATGAAGGGGCTTCTCAAATGGCTCAGCGGTAAAGAAGCCGCCTGCCAATGCAGGAGACACAGGAGACATGGGTTCAATCCCTGGGTCGAGAAGATCCTCTGGAAGAGGAAATGGTAACCCACTCCAATATTCTTGCCTGGGAAATCCCATGGACAGAGAGCCTGGCCAGCTAGAGCCCATGAGGTTGCAAAGAGTTGGACACAACTGAACAACTAAGTATGAGCGCGAGTAGTAGAAACACGCTCCATGAGGTTGGCTTCTAGGCTAGTTTAAAATTATTCATTGAACTAGAGAACCAATTTTCTAGTCCTAAACAAAATGCAGTAATAGCCATGCACATTTAGCCAGTTCTTTGGGAGCAACTGGTCTTGGAGAGACACCTCCAACTCAGCACAGAGAATCCAGCCTTAGGCTTTATGTTAACATTAGCATTAGGTAACTGGTGATTTCTTCCTTCTGGGGATCTTGTCATGATTTCAAATCTACACAGGGGACATAAAGTTCCTAATTATAACATATGTCTCTGAAGAGTTTCCTTATTCAAAGGTAATAAAATTATACCATAAAATAATATTTGTTTCACAGGGGTTGCTGTGATGCTAAAGTGAAACAATATTTTTGAAGGGATCATACAAATGAAAGGGGTTATTAATAATCCCTTAATGCTGCTTGCAAAGAAGGCCTTATTTAAACCATGGAATTATGATTCATCTGTCTAGATACAGGGCACTTCTGACTGATGTGTCAATGGAACTACCATTTCCTTGAATTCTGGGCAAGTGTCTTTATCTTTTGTATTAAATGAGACAATTATATTTCCTGAACTCCTCTACTGACTTTTTGGCTCTGTCACTCAGTCATGTCTGGCTCTTTAAGACCCTATGGACTATAGTCCACCAGGTTCCTCTGTCCAGGGGATTTCCCAGGCAAGAGTACTGGATGGATTGCCATTTCCTCCTCTAGGGATCGAACCCACGTCTCCTGCCTTGGCAAGCAGATTCTTCACCACTGCACTATCTGGGAAGCCTCATGACTGTATACTCTTATCAAATTCAAAATTCACAGATTTTGCAAGGGGCTCAAGTTATCACATGTGTCCACATTTCAACAGTTCTTACAGAGTGGGCCAAATACCATGGGTCAAAGAGTGGATGATTATTTTCAAAGGCATGAAACATACATATAAGGCCCCACAAGGCAGTCAGTTTCACCTGATTTAGTCATTTTCACAACAGAGCAGTCAGGTTGGAAATACTGACCTGAGGAGAGGGAGGCCCGGGACACTGCTATGGATGGTGTGCTGGAAGGTTTTCGGCGATGAGTCTTTGTGAGGTCCTTAGAGGTGCTTTCAATGGCAGCCAAATCAGTGGAATTTTCAAAACCACGTTCCTTCTCACAAAGTAGAAATGGAAATATACATATAATATTGACTGTAATTGACTTCCAAATACTTCCATCTACCAGTATAACCATATCTATCTTACTCTTCAAGAGGAGCCAGTAGACACCTAGAGCCCTCAACAGGAATCCATAAGTCTAAAACTTACTATCAATACTCTCAAAAATATCTATCAAGAGTTTTGTTAACTAGCACAAAAGGTATCTGAAATAATTATTTGTTCACAAAATTAGTGAATATTATAAGGTTATCAGTAAAGATGGTGTAAGAACCTCCAAACTTACATGAACTATGTGTAAGAATATGGCAAGCTTTACACCCGCAGCGAAGTACTCAGGGTTAGAACTCTAGCTTCCACGTTTGTCCTCATTCTCCACACCCTCTCTCCTCAACCATGCCTTACTTTCACCATGCCGCACTTAACATAAAAGCATGCCACCTTCCCCATCTCATAGGCTGGATGATCAGAATATGGTTGCTTACATCATTATTTAAGTTTTTCATTATTTTATTAAATTTATTTATCTGGCTGTGTTGGGTCTTAATGGTGGCCACACAGGATCTCATTATGGCACTCCGGCTCTCTAGTTGCAGCACGTGGGCTTAGTTGCCACACTGCATGCAGAATGTTAGTTCCCAGACCAGGGATCAAACCCTCATTCCCTGCAATAGAAGGCGTATTCTTAACCACTGGACCACCCAGGAAGTCCTCCTACATCATTATTGCAATAAAATTTCATGCAAGGCACTTATTAATGTTCATACAAGGATAAAGAATGGAGACTTCCCTGCTTATAGGAATAGGTGTGTTTTTTTTTTTAATTGGGTATCTACTTGCTTATAGATGCTTGTTCATGTAATGGTATTCAATCTAACACTTTATGTTTTTACTTTTTTAAATTCTTTTATTGAAGTATAGTTGGCTTACAATGTTCTGAAAATCTCTGCTGTATAGCAAAGTGACTCAGTTACACAATATATACATTCTTGTTTGTATTCTTTTCTATTATGGTTTATCACAGGATAGTGAATATAGTTACCTAATATATACCTATGCTATATAGCAGGATCTTCTTGTTTACCCATTCTAAATGTAATAGCTTGCATCTACCAACCCCAAATCTCTAGTCCATCCCTTTCCCTCTCCTGTGACAATCACAGGTCTGTTCTCTGCAAGTCTGTTTCTGTTTTGCAAATAAGTTCATTTGTGCCATGTTTTAGATTCCACATATAAGTGATATCACATGGTATTAATCTAATGTCACATAGCATGATGAATGGCATTATTTTGTTCTTTTTATGGCTGAGTGAAGCTGAGCACTGAAGAATTGATGCTTTTGAACTGTGGTGTTGGAGAAGACTCTTGAGAGTCCCTTGGACTGCAAGGAGATCCAACCAGTCCATTCTAACAGATATCAGTCCTGGATGTTCTTTGGAAGGAATGATGCTAAAGCTCAAACTCCAATACTTTGGCCACCTCATGTGAAGAGTTGACTCATTGGAAAAGACTCTGATGCTGGGAGGGATTGGGGGCAGGAGGAGAAGGGGACGACAGAGGATAAGATGGCTGGATGGCATCACTGATCGATGGACGTGAGTCTGAGTGAACTCCAGGAGTTGGTGATGGACAGGGAGGCCCGGCGTGCTGTGATTCACGGGGTCGCAAAGAGTTGGACACGACTGAGCGATTGAACTGAACTGAACTGAATATTCCACTGTATATACATTATCATATCTTGTTTCTTCATTCATCTGTCCATGGACATATGGGCTGTTTTCAGGTTTTGCCTATTGTGAACAGTGCTGCTATGAACATAGAGGTGCATGTATCTTTTTCAATTATAGTTTTATGTGGGTGTATTCCCAGGAGTGGAATTGCTGGATCATATAGTAATTCTATTTTCAGTTTTCTGTGGAACCTCTATTTTCCAGTGACTGCACCAACTTACATTCCCACCAACACTGACACTTAATTTCATTATAAAGGAAAATTCTGTCCCAACTTTGCCTGTGCCCACAGGGGCTTGACAATTGCATTGTTCCAAGTTCACTTAAGTATTAAACTAATTTTGCACTTCTAAGAACTGGACTAAGGTTAAGTGGCCATGCAAATGACACCATGATATGATATGATTTAACTTAAAAGAGACTCTTCAGTTGCCCCTTCCAAAAACAATCAAAAACTGTCTTTAAATGTCCTAGAGAAAGGAATCCCCTTCTTGGTGCCCTACATTTACCCCATAACTTAGACACTGAGGCCATGTTAATAAACTCACTCCAGAAAGATAGAAATGCAAATCAATGCAACTCCAATATAGACTGGATTTGGTCTTTGAGTATTTGCCAACACATACTACCTGTAGCAGGAGGAATATAAGTCCTAACTTTTCTAATTGCCATGCATTCAAAAAGGTGGTCACATATGGATTCCTCCAATGAAGCAAGACCAACTTCCTTAGCAGCAATTAACAGTGACAGTAAATTTTCCAACTGGCACCCTGGGAATAACATTAATATTGAGCACTAATAGGCCAATTAATATTTCACAGTATGTAACACATACCCTGGAGATTCAGGATGTGAGGCCCCAAATTAGTAAGTTATGTCTAGCAGAGCACAGGTTAGAGACTTTCATGTTCTAAGAATTTTCCATTTTAAAAAGGTATTTTTCACATGCTAAAGCAGACAAGAACACTGAAAGAGACGCTGAGAAGTGGGAGAAATTGAGAAATTGTTAAGTTGATCATCATGTAACTCTATATGGGTCTTCTATTCATCATGAAAGAGCAAATATGCTTCATAAAGTACTGTGCTGCACTAAGTTTATCTGACAGAACGTGTTTCTCTTTGTGACTCTTTTTCTTTTAGAAAAGACTAGCTACATCAGGTAGAATGCAAGCATGAGATTAGCACAAGCACCATATGTGTGTGTTAGTCACTCAGTCGTGTCCAACTATGTGACCCCATGGATTGTAGCCCGCCAGGCTCCTCTGTCGATGGGATTTCCCAAGCAAGAATACTGGAGTGGATTGCCACGCCCTTCTCCAGGGGATCTTCCCAAATCAGGGAACATGGAAGCTGGGTCTCCTGCATTGCAGGCGGATTCATTACCATCTGAGCCTATATATATATATCAATACATAGGTCTACTCATTCAATCATAGGAAATTTTTGTTGGGGAATATCTAGGGCTTCCCTCGTGGCTCAGATAATAAAGAATCTGCCTGCAATGTGGGAGACCTGGGTTCAATCTCTGGGTTGGAAAGATTCCATGAAGAAGGGCATGGCAACCCTCCTCAGTATTCTTGTCTGGAGAATCCCCATGGACAGAGGAGCCTGGCGGGCTTCAGCCCATGGGGTTGCAAACAGTTGGACATGACTGAGCCACTAAGCACAGAGCAGGTGTTGTTTAATAAGGAAGTATTCATATATTTGTAGCAACTTGGATGCACTGAGAGATTATCACAGTGAGTAGGTCAGATCGACAAATCTTATCTAAAATATGACAAATGAACCTGTCTACAAAACAGGAAACAGAATCGTACACACAGAGAACATACTTGTGGTTGCCAAGAGAGAGGGTTTGGGGGGAGGGATGGAGTTGGAGACTGGGGTTAGCAGATGTAAGCATTATATGTGGGATGAATAAACAACAAGTCAGTCTCTTATGATAAAGCACAATGGAAGAGAATGTAAAAAAAAGAATGCATATATGTGTATAATTGAATCACTGCTGTACAGCAGAAGGCAACAACATTGTAAATCAATTGCAATTTAATGGTTTAAAGTTCTTAAAATTAAAAAAAAAAAGAAATATTCATCTAAAGGCTGTAGATATGAGGGGATTGGCACATGAGAAGGAAGCTCCCTCCTTACCCCCTACCTCCAGTGATGGTACTCAGGGAGATAAGCCTTGTTTTGAGAACAAACTTGACTAACTTACTAATTATTGGACTGACAGTCTGCTGATTCCCACTAGCAGAGCTGTACCAGCTGTTAACATTTTTTTAATACTTCTGGATCAGTTGGTGAGCGGGGCAACTCCCAGCCCACCCCTTCTTCCTGTGCTCCTGTCCTCCACAACCCTAGTTCTCCCCACAATCCAGGTCACTGCATGGCCTGGGAGGGCCCTCGGGATGCTGCCCAATCTTGCACCAGGGTCTGTTCTGATGGCTCAGTGCCCCTGACATACAAGTTTCTAAATATTTTGAATGCCATCCCTTTTCAGGCTGCCAGAGAAGTGAGTACAGTCACCAACTGTGCAAGCACTTTTCTGGCTACTGAACAATACTGTTTGTGGAGCTAAGTATGAACACTGATAAAATTTTAAATAGGCCTTTTATCTTATCAACAAGTTTAATTTAGACTAAAACTGTTTAAATACACTTATTATTATTATTCTTTAATCTGTCTGAATGCCTTTGGACTCTTCATTAAAAATATCTGCAGAATCTTGTCATTCACAATCTCCACATCTATCTTCGTGTTCCAAAGGCCAGTAATACCTCCTGCAGTAATACCCTGGCCTTCTTCCTAACCAGCCTTCTGGCTTCCACTCTTGTTCCCAATAGGCTCTTCTCAGCATAGTCCTCAGTTCCAGCATAAACAGAAGCCAGATCATGTCACTAGTCTGCTGAAAATTCTCCAACTGCGCCATCTTCTCCAGAGGAAATGCCAAAGTGCACACAGTCCACACGGCCCATCTGGCCCTACTTCCCCTCTGAAATCATTTTCTTGTATCCCTCCTTTGTTCACTCATAACAGCCACACAGGGCTCCCTGTTCTTTCTTGAACACACCACATATGCTCCCACCTTAGGGTCTTTGCACTCGCTGCTCCTCCAGGGGCACTAACGATCTTTCAGACTCTGGTGAAGCAAGGGCACTGACTATGCAGATGGTGGCCCTTGATTTAAGTGATTGCAATATAAAGTGATTCCAACAGCCTTCCCATAACGTATTTTCTGAACATCAGTGCTGTCCCAGCATGGATGACAGCTTTGCAAGAGATGCTTGCAGGCCTAATTCTTTCACGTCTTTCAAGCCTTTGTTTGACCAGGGCTTGGCATAGAGAAAGCCCTCATTAAATATTGGCTGAATCAAAGAACTGTAGTTTGTATGTAAAGATATGTGAGCTATCTATATGGAGTTTCCTGCTTAATCAAACAATCTAGCAGATGTTCATTCACTCAAAAGAACAGCTTACACACACGACACACACAATGCAATTTAAATTTCTGTTATGTGCAGACTCTTTAACAGATATATTGAAAAGAAAATGATAAAAATATTTTAAGAGTCTACCTCTCCTAATTTAAATCTGTTGGCAACATTTTATAACAGTCAAGTTCTTGACAAATAAAATAGATGATCAAAATCACAGAGTGCTAAACATGATTTATATTTTACTGAAACCATGTAGCCATTGAAACCCCCATCAAACAAATTCCACCTCTGAAACTGCCCTTTCCTTCACACTTGAGGCCTCCTGCCATGAGCTATGGATGTAGGAGGTTCAGTTCTGAGCAAGAAGCATCTATTACTGTTAAACAAGATCAACAACAGGCTCTCAGATTCAGAGCTGAAGGCTAGCCATGCCTTGGTGGTGAGGCTGAGTCCCAGATGGAGCTGTTCCTTCACATCTGTGAACTTACTCGACTGCTGACTGAGGTCAGCTGCGGGTGCTGGGGGCCGGTGACCTCGGAGTGCCTGGGGTCATGCCATTGCTCCGGACACTCTTCGGAGTTCCAGGACCAGCTTCTGGCTCGTTGAAATCTGATGAACCAGTGCTTCCCCTAAATGAGAAAAAACATTCTGACTTTAAAATGGAAGTGGAGCAGTGACCAAAGACATAGTCAGGGAAAACTCCCCAGAAAACAATGGCAACACGTGGACCACCTGAGGTACACCTTCAGGGGCTCATGAGGTTCAACGCCATTTGTCTGACTCCAGCGTCTTCGTAATTGAACTTACCTCTCCATTTTCCCCACTGCTCAGCAGTACTCTTTTAGCCATCCCAGGTTGCCAACTATTTTTTCAACTCACCATGTTTGCTCGTGCTCCTGCTTCCACTTCTAAGGTTTTTGCTCACATTCTCCCCACCTGATAAGCTTTATTTGTCATTCTCGGTTTATCCAAATCCTCCCATTCTTCAAGGGCCAAATGAAGTCCAGCTTCCCTGACTGTGCCTTCTCTGTCCATCACAGGCCTTGCCAACCTCGGCTCTACTCAATTCCTGGTGACTTACAGTCTTTCCCAGACTGTGTAGAAGTTGCCCACATAATGTCTTCTTTGGCTGCTTAAAAGATATGTGGGCCTTGGGACCTCTTTCAACATGAGCTCCTCGGGGACAGAGCTGATGACACACTTAACATGACACCTCCAGCACTTTCACAATATCTTGGTGCAAAGGACGCACTCAGTACATATTTAATCAAAGATTGGCAATTATATTTTATTTCTCAGTGTTTTAGTGACTGACTCATGGTGCACATTTAATAAATGAAGGCTAAAAATAATGACATTTTTGTAAGTGAGTTTGATTCACTTTTATGTTTGCTAAAATGGATTCAATTCCATTCAGTAATGATTCATGAAAAAGGAAAAAAAAAAAAACAGTTCCTGCCTGGAGGTGATTGCAATTTTCTTATTAAATGGAGTTTCGTAAGTAAATAAGTATTGACAAATTAGAGTTTAGGGAAGTGTTTGTCCTTTCATTCTTTGCCATCAGTGAGCACAAAATATGCTCAGTAGTAAAATGTAAGCCCTTGTGAATTTCACTCAGTTACTACTTTAATAATTTATAAGTGCACCTATAATAACAAAATCTTCTTATTAAAGCACAATAGTGACAGTTTAGACAGATTAGAGCTCACAGTTGAGCCAACTGGAGGAGAGACTTATAGGAATAAAGGAAGGGCATATTTTAAAGAGAATGATGGCACATGGGTCATTAATAGAAGAAAAATCTGACAGAAGAATTAGCAATAAACATTGGAGCTGTTAATCACAGCTTGTAACTTTTTTCAAGGCTCTGCACCAGATAAGCCACCAAAATAAAATATGCCCTGACTGATACAACCAGCCACCACAACTATTGAGATTTATGCAAACAGCAGCTGCATTTACTGAGTATTGTCTAGGTGTTCGACAGTCTCCATTCCACAACATTCATTTTTTTTCTTAAAAAATAAAAAGGTATGCTGCTGCTGCTGCTAAGTCGCTTCAGTCATGTCCGACTCTGTGCGACCCCATAGACGGAAGCCCACCAGGCTCCCCCCATCCCTGGGATTCTCCAGGCAAGAACACTGGAGTGGGTTGCCATTTCCTTCTCCAATGCATGAAGGTGAAAAGTGAAAGTGAAGTCGCTCAGTAGTGTCCGACTCTTAGCGACCCCATGGACTTCGGCCCACCAGGCTCCTCGGTCCATGGGATTTTCCAGGCAAGAGTATGAACATTCGTATTTTACAGATGAAGAAACTGAGGCTTAGAGAGGTTAGGCACTTATTCCACACATGCATACAGAATTAGTATTAATAACATACAGAATTAATATGAACATATGATAAAGTCAGAATAAAAACAGAATTTTATGCTTATCCAAAGACAGCATTCAAGCTCATGCTAGTTCTTCAAATTGTTTATGCGTCATTTTGCCAATCAAATTGTTACAACCAGGCAGGTTCTACATGGATAGAATGTAGAAGAGGAATGCTATCAGGAGAAGATAATTAAAGGATTGAGAGAGCTGGGAGTTAGCTTCTTAGAATTTGATTAAGTGAGCTCGGAAAATTTTCTGGGTAGCAGTCCTTCAATACTACATAGAGACAGTCCCTGACAGGTTCTTTCTAGAACTGGTGGTCTGAATAAATTATAGTACTATGGACTCTGCTCAGAAAGGGTCTATGACTGTGTCTTTTGTGTCTGATGACAAGAAAATAAAATTTGGGGATTAAATAGATTGATACAGTTTTAAATTCTTTGGTGATTTCCCTGAGCCCTCCAATCTCAGGTGCTACATTTCTATATTTGGTAACAGTTAACAATGTGTATTACTTTACTAGCGTGTGAGATGAGTGCAATTGTGTGGTAGTTTGAGCAATCTTTGGCATTGCCTTTCTTTGGGATTGGAATGAAAACTGACTTTTTCCAGTCCTGTGGCCACTGCTGAGTTTTCCAAATTTGCTGGCATATTGAGAGCAGCACTTGGAAGGAAAGTTATGACCAACCTAGATAGCATATTGAAAAGCAGAGACATTACTTTGCTGACTAAGGTCCATCTAGTCAAGGCTATGGTTTTTCCTGTGGTCATGTATGGATGTGAGAGTTGGACTGTGAAGAAAGTTGAGCGCCGAAGAATTGATGCTTTTGAACTGTGGTGTTGGAGAAGACTCTTGAGAGTCCCTTGGACTGCAAGGCGATCCAGCCAGTCCATTCTGAAGGAGATCAGCCCTGGGATTTCTTTGGAAGGAATGATGCTAAAGCTAAAACTCCAGTACTTTGGCCACCCATGTGAAGAGTTGACTCATTGGAAAAGACTCTGATGCTGGGAGGGATTGGGGGCAGGAGGAGAAGGGGACGACAGAGGATGCGATGGCTGGATGGCATCACCAACTTGATGGACGTGAGTCTGAGTGAACTCCGGGAGTTGGTGATGGACAGNTATCAAGGAGAAGATAATTAAAGGATTGAGAGAGCTGGGAGTTAGCTTCTTAGAATTTGATTAAGTGAGCTCGGAAAATTTTCTGGGTAGCAGTCCTTCAATACTACATAGAGACAGTCCCTGACAGGTTCTTTCTAGAACTGGTGGTCTGAATAAATTATAGTACTATGGACTCTGCTCAGAAAGGGTCTATGACTGTGTCTTTTGTGTCTGATGACAAGAAAATAAAATTTGGGGATTAAATAGATTGATACAGTTTTAAATTCTTTGGTGATTTCCCTGAGCCCTCCAATCTCAGGTGCTACATTTCTATATTTGGTAACAGTTAACAATGTGTATTACTTTACTAGCGTGTGAGATGAGTGCAATTGTGTGGTAGTTTGAGCAATCTTTGGCATTGCCTTTCTTTGGGATTGGAATGAAAACTGACTTTTTCCAGTCCTGTGGCCACTGCTGAGTTTTCCAAATTTGCTGGCATATTGAGAGCAGCACTTGGAAGGAAAGTTATGACCAACCTAGATAGCATATTGAAAAGCAGAGACATTACTTTGCTGACTAAGGTCCATCTAGTCAAGGCTATGGTTTTTCCTGTGGTCATGTATGGATGTGAGAGTTGGACTGTGAAGAAAGTTGAGCGCCGAAGAATTGATGCTTTTGAACTGTGGTGTTGGAGAAGACTCTTGAGAGTCCCTTGGACTGCAAGGCGATCCAGCCAGTCCATTCTGAAGGAGATCAGCCCTGGGATTTCTTTGGAAGGAATGATGCTAAAGCTAAAACTCCAGTACTTTGGCCACCCATGTGAAGAGTTGACTCATTGGAAAAGACTCTGATGCTGGGAGGGATTGGGGGCAGGAGGAGAAGGGGACGACAGAGGATGCGATGGCTGGATGGCATCACCAACTTGTGGACGTGAGTCTGAGTGAACTCCGGGAGTTGGTGATGGACAGGGAGGCCTGGCGTGCTGCTATTCATGGGGTCGCAAAGAGTGGGACACGACTGAGCGACTGAACTGAACTGAACAATGTTTACACCTTTCCCAAGTGATGCTCTTCTTTCTTACAAGTTCAATGGAGAAAGGGCTTAGAGACCTAACCAGGGATGCTGTACACTGCCCAGAGCTTCTCTACTTTCACAGTAATACTACCACAAAAAAGTCTCTCCCTACTGTTTTAGGTTTAAAAAATAAAAGTGAAAGTCACTCAGCCATGTTCAACTCAAAAAAGTGAAAGTGTTAGTTACCCAGTTGTATCTGACTCTTTGTGACCCCATGGTCTGTAGCCCAACAGGCTCTCTGTCCATGGAATTCTCCAGGCAAGAATACTGGAGTGGGTTACCATTTCCTCCTCCAGGGGATCTTCCCCATCCAGGGATTGAACCCATATCTCCTGCACTGACAGGTGGATTCTTTACCATCTGAGCCCCCATACTGTTTTAGGTAAAGTCTCAAAAGAGAAAGGGTTGGACTGAATCTTGCAGAAATGAACCAAAAGATTATGATCCAAGGGAATTTGTGTGGGTATTTCTGCTTATGTCTGTGATGAAGGTCCTCCCAGACCCAGGTGGTCTTGGAAAAGTCTCCACCGTGGATTAGCCTTCCTAGAACCCAAAGTCCCATTTATGTGGGAGCTCTGGCAGAAGTTGATAACGTGTGGTGATGACATTCAAGAGGCTATCCTGTAATAAGTGGGGGAAAAAAGTCTTGTGCCTCATAAACCAGCCATTTGAAATTACTGTTGCCAGAAGCATTATCTTAAAAATGACATACACTTTCACATTTATCCATGACATTTACTGTGAGCTTAATAATATTTTCCTCTCAGTTGAATGCTTCATTTGATTAAACTAAAAAAAATTTAGTCTAATGAGGCAGAATTTCATAAATACTTGTGTGCCAACTCTTTCAGATGTTATGTAAAATCTGACATAAATATGTGAATCTTTGCCACTCAAATAGGAAGAGGATAAAAGCCTCAAGTCAAAAATAGAGAAATTTAAAGTTCAATTAAGAAAGAGCTATTTTGGATCCATATATCATGTTGAAGTGAAGTGAAGTCGCTCAGTTGTGTCTGACTCTTTGTGACCCCATGTATTGTAGCCTACCAGGCTCCTCTGTCCATGGGATTTTCCAGGCAAGAGTACTGGAGTGGGTTGCCATTTCCTTCTCCAGGGGATCTTCCTGACCCAGGGATCAAACCCAGGTCTCCCACATTGTAGGCAGACACGTTACCGTTTGAGCCACCAGAGAAGCTATATATCATGTTAGTGATATTTAAATTAGAAATATTAGAAATCAGTTCTAACAAACCTTGAAGCTAAAATCTGCTTAGGGGAAAACTGACAAGAAAGGGATACATTCCTTTCGACCTAAAAGGCCCAAATTATGGAGAATGTGACACTGTCTGGGGAGCTTGGAAATCCTGAGTTACTTGAAACACACATTTCCTAGGGCAGGAAAGAGTTTCCCTTATTATAGCTTACTTTTAAAAAGCCTTCTGTTTTGTTATCTCTAATTTCATGCTGGCCTCAAACCTTGATAATGGCTTCCTAGATATATCAATTTCTAGGTAAAGAATTCAAGAAGGGACAGAAATTCTAATTTAACAAGTTCCCTTTCTGGTTTACAGTGTGGTCTCCCAGGAGTTGAAGCCTGCAAAGAATTTCCCAGGATTCAATCCTCCCAGAGCAGACTGACAAGGTTGAGCCTGTGCCTGCCTGCGAAAATGAGTGTTTTTGTAAAAGATCAGCCAAAGACAGTATTAACCTGAAAGATACCATGCTCACTGGGACAATGAGGCTAGGGCATAACACAACACTAAGATGATATGATATTCATTCTGCAGTTTACATGCCTTCCTAACTCCTTTTAGTTATTTGAGATCTGAAATAAACACCTGAGAGACAGGCAAGAGAGGTTGAATTAGAAAGTGAAGTGAGCCTGTTAAATGAGAAGAGGCGCTAAAAATGAGAAACAAAAGGGAAAAAAGCTGAACATGGCTCAACCTTCCCGTTTTTGGAGATCCCCAACTGCAACTTCTTTGTCCCCACTGTCTTATGGGAGATGGGTGGCCCTCACCCTTGGCTGCACATCAGAAACACCATGGGAGCTTTTAAACAACCCTGTGCTCAGGCTGCACCCCAAACTAACCACATCAGACCCTCTGGGCATGGGATCTAGGCATCAAGATCCTTTCTCACCACTCACCACTCCCCCATCACCAGTGACTGCAATATGTAGCCAAAGCTGAGAAACACTGGTCTCAACTGTGGATAAGTTTGTTTCTATAGGGCCAAACCACACAACAAGTGGGATCTTCCCTGACCAGGGATTGAGCCTGTGCCCTGCACTGGGATCGTGGAGTCTTAACCACTGGATGCCAGCAAAACTCAGGCATATCTCCAACTGTACTATTCCTCCCTCTCATACCACGATTATTCAGCACACTGCTCGCATCAAGAGACCTGAGCTATCCTCATGGCTTAGAATGTGATGAATGGAAGGATGCTTTCTGTGTCAGTGAGTAAATGTGTGGCACCAGAAGAGTCAGCAAACTATGGCCCCTGGATGGAACTGGGGTCACTACCTGTTTTTATATAACTTGTGAGCTAAGAGTGAGTTTACATTTTCAAGTGGTTGAAAAAATTTAAAAGAAGAATATTTTATTAACATGTAAGAATTATGTGAAAGTCACATTTCAGTGCCATAAATAAAGTTTTATTAATATGCAGGCATTCACATTGACTTTATACATTGTACACAGCTGCTTTTACAAAAGTGCCAATTAAAAATTGGCACTTGCCATTTGCCTCTATAAGAATGAAATCATTTAGCCATTGAGGTCACTGACCTTCAAATACCTTAAAAGGAGTCCTGGGTGGAGATCAGGAATGAGGTACTCTGTGCCTCGTATCTATAAAATTACTAAAATCATTAATAGTGACATCTGTTCCTTTTGACTGGCAACAATCTTCTCCAAAATCTGTGTTTGACTGCATGTACCCTCTTCACTAAAATCAAATATAATACTGACTGACCTTCCCCCTTGCCTCTTTGGAGCAGTTTCTCAGAGCTATCTGAGAGGCTGTCTCCAGGGCTGTAGTCCTCATTCTGCCCCAAATAAACCTTAACTCACAGCTCTCGGGTTGTGGGTTTTTTTTTTTTTTTTCAGTTGACACTCTAACAGCAGAGTGAATAATTGAGACAGACACCATCTGGCCCCCAAACCCAAAAGTATTAACAATTTGTTGTTGATTGGATGCTCAGTTGTGTCCAACTCTTTTTGACCCCAAGGACTGTAGCCCACCAGGCTCCACTGTCCATGGAATTCTCCAGGCAAGAATACTGGAGTGGGTTTCCATTTTCTTCTCCAGGGGATCTTCCTGACCCAGGGATTAAAGTTGTATCTCCTGCACTGGCAGGCAGATTCTTTACCCCTGAGCCACCGGAGGACAATCTGTACCTTTACATAAATGTTTGTTGACCCCTGTGTGTGTGCCTGAGAATACAGGCTCATGAACACACAGGTATGTGTGCCTCCACTTAAAAACCAAACTCTTGAGACTTCCATGGTGGTTCAATGGTTGGGACTCTAAGCTTTCACTGCATGGAGTGAGGGTTCAGTACCTGGTTGAGGAACAAAGATCTTGCATGCCATGAATGGTGGCCAAAAATTAACAAAAATTAATTAAATAAGTAAATAAATGAATACCAAACTCTTTGGAGAGGTCAATATATCCCAAAGCAATGAACAATATATGTGTGTTTGTGTGTGTGTTAATTGCTCAGTCATGTCCTACGCTTTGCAACCCTATGCACTGTAGCTCACCAGGTTCCTCTGTCCATGGAATTTTCCAGGCAAGAATACCGGAGTGAGTAGCCATTCGATTTTCCAGGGGATCTTACCAACCCACGGACTGAACTCAGGTCTCTCACATGGCAGGTAGATTCTTTACTGTACTTAATGCACAAATAAAACATCTGAGCTCTTGACCACTAATTAGGGAAGGAGAGAAATACAGAAGAACTGGAAATTCATTAAGCAGTTTCTCTTGCTGCAGTTTCCTCTGAAACCACTGATTTTATGTGTCTGAATAACATATATTTTCCTTCTTTTTCCTTTTTGGAGAAAGGACAAATACAATACAATGTGGGGGGTGTTCAGTGAAATTTTGTTCAATGAATTAGTGTTAAGAACATAAAGAGCCTTGATCATTCAATTTACTAAAACAAAAGCTGATTTGTTTGATGGTCTTAAAATGTTTAGGGCTTCCTCAAAATATCCTGTTTCTTTAAAAAGACTCTAAAATGGAAGAGACAGTCATCATGTAGGAGGGACTCTGGGTATGAGGAAAAAGAAATTAAGGACAAGTAGAAATCTCAGTCTGGTAATATTTTGTTATTTACAATCACAACAAAATCCTGTTCCCATGTCTTGTTTTTAAAGAATAGCTGGAAGCCAACTGGACAAGAGGCCAGCAGCCATGACAAATATTGGGTGGACTAGAAGTTATAAGTGAGAAAGCCAATTGCCCTCACCTCAGAATTTAGCTTTCAGCAACTAAATGGAACAAGCACTTACTCTGTACTTAGTATTGGGTTGGCCAAAAAGTTTGTTTGGCTCGTGTTTTTCCAAAGAAACTTAAAAACCTGAGTGAACTTTTTGGCCAACCCAATAGTTTGGATTTCCTAAACTCTTGTTCTACCTGGGATTCTATGTTGCTTATAAGAAAAAAGCTATCAAGGTATCAAAAGCCATCCACATCCTGTTCAGTGAAACTCTCCATCTCATCTTTGGTAAACCACCTTTCAATTTTATACTCTAAAAACTCTGAACTGGGACTTCCCTGGTCCAGTGGGTAAGAATTCGCCTGCCAATTCAGGGGACACAGGTTAGATGCCTGATCCAGGAAAATGTCACATGTCACAGGGTAACAGGGCCTGTGTGTCATGATTACTGAAGCCCAAGCACCCTAGAGCCTATGCTCCATAAAAGAAACTACCACAGTGAGAAGGCATCCAACTAGAGAGTAGTCCTCACTCACTCTAACTAGAGAAAACCTGTGTGCCGCAACAAAGACTCAGCAAAGTCAAAAATAAACAAATGAATAAAAATAAAAAAGATGGTAGCTAGAAAAAGAAACATTAAAATATTTATATATTTAAATCCCTGAACTGTTTGTTTTCTAGCACATGCAAAATTGCTTTATGTATCTTTTCCTTTGAACTTTCTGGTTCCTCTATCTAGGATGTTCTCACCTCTCTTTGTGTGGCCTCTCCATGTCCTCCTCACTCCTTAAAATTGCTTAGGCATCATTTCCATGAAGCTCCTCTGATTCTTCTGGATGGTTAAATGCCTGTCTCTGGTTCTTCCATAGCACACAGATTATCTTTTTATCATGATACCATGTTGTTGTGGTCTTTTCAAATGAGTCAGTTCTTCACATCAGTTGGCCAAAGTATTGGAGTTTCAACTTCAACATCAGTCCTTCCAATGAATATTCAGGACTGATTTCCTTTAGGACAGACTGGTTGGATCTCCTTGCAGTCCAAGGGACTCAAGAGTCTTCTCTGACACCACAGTTCAAAAGCATCAATTCTTCAGTGCTCAGCCTTCTTTATAGTCCAACTCTCACATTAATACATAACTATTGGAAAAACCACACCTTTCGTTATATGGAATTTGGGGGCAAAGTAATATCTCTGCTTTTGAATATGCTGTCTAGGTTGGTCATAGCTTTACTTCCAAGGAGCAAGCGTCTTTTAATTTCATGGCTGTGGTCACCATCTGCAGTGATTTTGGAGTCCAAGAAACTAAAGTCTGTCACTATTTCCATTGCTTCCCCATCTATTTGCCATGAAGTGATGGGACCGGATACCATGATCTTCATTTTTTGAATGTTGAGCTTTAAGCCAACTTTTTCACTCTCCTCTTTCACTTTCATCAAGAAGCTCTTTAGTTCCTCTTCACTTTCTGCCATAAGGATGGTGTCATCTGCATATCTGAGGTTATTGATATCTCCCAGTTATCTTGATTTCAGCTGTGTTTCATCCAGTCTGGCATTTCACATGATGTACTCTGCATGCAACTTAAATAAGCAGGGTGACAATATACAGCCTTGATGTACTCCTTTTCCTATTTGGAACCAGTCTGTTGTTCCATGTCCAGGTAGAATTGTTGCCTCTCGACCTGCATATAGGTTTCTCAGGAGGGAGGTAAGGTGATCTGGTATTCCCATTTCTTGAAGAATTTTCCACAGTCTGTTGTGATCCACACAGTCAAAGGCTTTAGCATAGTCAATGAAGCAGAAGAGGATGTTTTTCTGGAATTCTCTCGCTTTTTCTTTGATCCACCAGATGTTGGCAATTTGATTTCTGGTTCTTCTGCCTTTTCTACATCCAGCTTTAACATCTGGAAGTTCTCAGTTCACAAAATGTTGAAGGCTCACTTGGAGAAGTTTGAACATTACTTTGCTAGCATGTGACATGAGTACAATTGAGTGGTAGTTTGAACATTCTTTGGCATTGTCTTTCTTCGGGATTGCTGCATTTTCCAAATTTGCTGACATACTGAGTGCAGCACTTTAACAACATCATCTTTTAGGATTTGAGACAGCTCAACTGGAATTCCATCACCTCCACTAGCTTTGTGTGTAGTGATACCATATTGTCTTGAAATCATTTAGTCATCCCAACCTTCCCTGACAAATTGGAAGTTCACCAAGGGATAGAAAAGCAGCATTGTCTAAGAACTTCCACATTTACCACGTAGCATATAGTACTAGGGGGCTTCCCTGGTGGTTCAGTCAGTAAAGAATCCACCTGCAATGCAGGAGATCCAGGTTTGATCCTTGGGTCAGAAAGATCCCCTGGAGAAGGAAAGGGCAATCCATTCCAGTATTCTTCCCTGGAAAATCCCATGGACAGACAAGCCTGGCAGGCTACAGTACATGGGGTCACAAGAGTCAGACTCAACTTAGCAACTAAATGAACACATACAGTACTAGGCCAATAACATTGGCAGAGCTATATGTTGAATTTATTTGTATAAATAAAATGCATAGTGAGCGAATAATTTAGCTCTACTCCTCACTGATCTAACAGAAGAAGAAAGCCCATTATTCTGTCTTAGCTACCCTGAATATGTAACATGTCACCTAATACACCTTAGGTAAGAGTAAAGTAAGTCAGAAAAAGAAACACATTAAAGCACGTATGTGGAATCTAGAAAAATGGTACAGATGATCCTAGTTCCAGGGCAGAAATTGAGACAGAGATGTGGACATGGGAAGTGGGGAAAGGAGGGTGGGACAAATTGGGAGATTAGGATTGACGCATATACAGAACCGTGTGTAAAACAGAGAGCTAGTAGGAAGCTCTTGTGTAGCACAGGGAGCTCAGTTCGGTGCTCTATGATGATGAAGAAGGGTGGGGTGGAGGAGGGAGGGAGGTCCAAGAGGGAGGGGATCTATGTATACAAATAGCTGATTCACTCTGTTGTACAGCAGAAACTAAACACAACATTGTAAAGTAATTCTACTCCAATTTAACAAAAAGAACACAGAACCCAAGGGTAATTCAACCTAAGTATGGTGTCAAGGGTCTGGCTGAACTCCCGATCTCCATACTGCCTCACATTATTGACGTTTATAATGAGGAAAGTCACATGTATACAAAGAAAACACAAATTAGGGACTCCGGTGGTGTGAGACACTGCACCTTTGGAGGAGGTCCAAGAGCAGCTATGGGGGCAGGCTGCAGCAGAGGGCAGCATCCCACCCATTCCTGCTCAGCACTCACCCTTAAGCACAGAACTCTGTTTACTATGAAGACACACAACTCTACCAGAGAGGATTTCTTTTCAATCCCAAGAGCCTGGAGCTCCTGTGCACAGAACAAGTCAGAATAAGTAAGAGATCTTCCCAACTCAGGGATCGAACGCAGGTCTCCCACATTGCAGGCAGATTCTTTACCATCTGAGCCACCAGGGAAGACGACTCTAGACCTCATGTAACTCTAATGGATACAGCCGCAGTTCAAGTAAATCACATACTCTCATAACTCCAATATTTCTCACCTCTTCTGTACCTGTCCATCACTTCCTAGAAGGAAGAGTCATTTTTCTCAGGACACCAGGATTTTGCAAATTGCTTTAGGCTTAGTATTTGTGAAGCTTGTGGCTTTAATTGCTCACCCTTTGCTGCCACTAAGAAGGGCTGAGCTTACTCAAAGCAGGTTAAAATAGGAAGAAAGGAATTAGCACCAGACATATTAAGCAGAGGCACAGGAAAGAGGTGAAAGTAATTTTCCTTTGGAGAACAGTCCTTATAACCATTATTCTTTTGCATCACAAAACTCTCACAGCTAGTATTACAGAATGAACTGGATGTACTTTTAGAGATGTACTATAAACTTGAACAATTTTTAAAGCTTGGTAAGGAAAGGAGTTTGCTCAGAGGATTAGAAACTAGCTATACAGCATTTTATCTACTGCACAAAACAAACCAGTATTAACTTTGTGGAAGTGGTTCTGACTCAGAGCTAAAATACTCCCAGCTTGCTAATATTTCAAATAGTAGTAAGAGGATGCTGCCTAATTGCCATCTTAATCTCAAAGATGTTAATGAAAATGACATTGGGGATAGAAAGATGATTTTACTTCTGATGAAAAAAGGATGCTTCATATAATGACAGAATGGGTTTCATCAACTTATTTTGCCCAAAATAATAGATATGAAGAAAGAATGATTTTTTTAGTCATTAAGATACCAAACATGTCTTATTTACCAGAAGGAAAGAGAGAGAGAGAGAGAGAGACAGAGGGAAAGGGTGAGCCAGAGGGAGGGAGCTGGGGGATGGGATGAGAATGAGGATCAGCTAAGAAGGTAAGGGCTGCTGTGAATGGTGTGGTTTCTGCTTCTGGATCAGAGCCAATCAAATCAGCTTGTGAAGCTTCACAGAGACTGTGACAGTCAGTCCAGGGCCTCCCAGAGAGCAATTAAGAACAACTGGATAAAACTAGAATGTGCTTGGGCAGGGGGTGGGGTTGGGGGACAGGAGAAACTGGTTGGTTGTCAGAGGTACAGGTTCCTGTGGTTCAATACTTGCATATCCTCCAATGTCATGATAGAAATGCTGCTGAGAAACACAGCAGCATCCTTTATCCATCTTCTTACTGAACAAAATCAATTTTTCATTTCTAAGTTCCACTCTTCCTGTATTTTAGGGGACGGTATTGATGTCCCCTCCAGATTCCCTCAGACCCCTTGCAGCAGGCTCCACCCACCCATCCCAAGCTTCTGGGTACTTTTCTGCTAATGGTTTGCACTTATGATGTTCAGAGCTTTGCCTTTAGCACTGGAGGCCAAGCATGCCTTGAAGTATGCCTCCCCTGACCCTCAGTTAAATCTGAATTTCAGATAAACAATCAAGAATTTTTTAGTATAAAAATATACTACTATTTATATAGCACATACAAATAAGATTTCATAAAATGTATTTTTTTAAGCTTTTTACCTGAAATAAATTTAACTGGACATCCTGTATCATCATTTGCTAAATCTGGAAACCCAATCTAAGGGAACCTATAAACAATGACTTATTGGGACAGAAGTGCAATGGTCCAGCTCCTCAAAAGTAAAAACCTAGAGATACCAATACTTTATGCCCCAGAATCTCTTGCAGGATTAAGCTGAGTTCTCAACTCATACCTCACCAGAGATAGCAAATTGCTCATCCTCTTCGCTTGAGATGATATGGGGTGGGAGGTGGGAGGGGGGTTCAGGAACTCATGCACACCTGTGGTGAAATCATGTCAATGTATGGCAAAACCAATACAGTATAGTAAAGTAAAATAAAGTAAAAATTAAATTTTAAAAAAATGAAAAATTAAAAAGAAATTGAGGAATAGTTGCTTTACAATATTTTGTTGGTTTCTGCTTATAGCAAATTGAATCAGCTCTATGTAGACATATATCCCCTCTCTCTTGGACCTCCCTCTGACCCCCCTCCATCCCACCCATCTAGGTCACTTACTCCCTTACTGGTAGCTCCCAGAATCATTTCAATTAATAAATTACTCACTTAGGAATCCTTGACTGAGGATTCATTTCTAGGAGAGTAGGATTTTTTTTTTTAACTTTTTATTTTGTATTGAGGTATAGCCAATTAGCAGACAATGTTGTGACAGTTTCAGAACAGGAAAGGGACTCAGCCATGTATATATATGTACCCTGCTGCTAAGCTGCTAAGTCACATCAGTCGTGTCTGACTTTGTGTGACCCCATAGACGGCAGCCCACCAGGCTCCCCCGTCCCTGGGATTCTCCAGGCAAGAGCACTGGAGTGGGGTGCCATTTCCTTCTCCAATGCATGAAAGTGAAAAGGGAAAGTGAAGTCGCTCAGTCATGTCCGACTCTTCGCGACCCCATGGACTGCAGCCTACCAGGCTCCTCCATCCATGGGATTTCCCAGGCAAGAGTACTGGAGTGGGGTGCCATTGCCTTCTCCATATATGTACCCATTCTCCCCTAAACTCCCCTCCCCTCCCATCCAGGCTTCCACATAACATTGAGCAGAGCTCCCTATGCTATATAGTAGGACCTTTTGTGTTATCCATTTAAGTATAGCAGTATGTACATGTTCATCCCAAACTCCCTAACTATCCCCTTCCCTCATTCATCTCCCTAGCAACCATAAATTCCTTCTCTAAGTCTGTGAGTCTATTTGATTTTGTTGTTGCTGTTATTGTTGTTTTCAGTATTAGCTAAGACATTTTTTTGTTTAAGGATTTAAGGTAGATATCTCACAAATCACACCACATTGACAACTCATCACAGTGTGAAAGGAATTAGGAATCACTGCCTTGAAGAGCATTCTGTTTTTTAATTACAGTTCACATTTATATGCCTTAAAAAAAAAAAAAACTCAGCTGTCTCATGTGTCAAGTCCTGAGAAATCAGTGAAGAGCCATTTGCCATGTTCCTCTGAGAGGCTGCCGTGCCTTGCCTAAGCCATTCATACATTTCCTTGCTTTGAAACTCCTGAAAAGAAATAAAGTCTAACCAGGCATCTGAAAAACAATCATTTCCACTCTGATATGAGTTTTTAAAAATGATGCTCAAGCCCAGCTGCTCCAAGAAAAGAGCAATGAATATGAAGAAATATGCATGGAAGAGGAGAAGGGGGAATTAACTGCTAAGCTAGGCCAGGTAATAGATAGCAGAGGCCAGAATCTTGCAAATTCTCTTTTGGGGAATCTGCTGTTACAGGGGAGGCTGCAGTTCTGCTTGAAGATCCTAATGAGAAAAGAGGGTCTGCAAGCTTGACTGCTTGGCTTTGCAGAATTCCTCCAGTTCCAAGAAAATAAAAAAGAAGTTAACACCTTTTAGGGATGGGAGTGAAGAAAAGATAGGTCAACTCCTGCTCCCATTTCCTAAGGAATAATTTGGGGATAATGTAACTCATCTCACAGTGGCAGTCCTTTAATGAATGAGTCATCATTGTGATAAATACATGTTTTAGGAAAAGGACATTTTGCTCTACTGATCTCCCAAACATCTTGACTCTCTTTCTTATTGGGAAGACATTGTTATTGGCCTGGTTCAGTCGAAGCACCCTGACTATTATTAATATGTTCTATCTCTAAACCAAGGCACCCTGACCATTATATCTATCTACTGATCTTGGGTATTCACAATCTCAAAGATAAAGTCTATTTAGGGACAACCTTCCAGTTTACAACAAGAGACCCCTGGGACAATACACCAGTCTTTGGTGAAACATGTCCATATGGCTTTATAGCTTTATGTGTGTGGTTCTTTTTCTGCATGGATTTTTTTTAACCCATAGTAAATACTACAGTACACCAGGATCCTCAGTTGGGTAAATCCTTGGATATGGAGCTGCATGAGGATACAGAGGAATTATGGATAGGAAAAGCTTACGGTCAAGTTATACTCGGATATTTGACAAGCAAAGTGAGGGGGTGGAGTCAGCGCAACTAACTCCTATGTTATTTCAGGGTCAACTGTATCTACATGCAGAACTTATTAAGACTCAAGGAATAAACCCAGGCAGGTAGATTTTGAAACAACCGTGTAAGCACTGTGATATTGGAGAGTATGACCCTTACTCTTAAGTAACTGTAAAATAAAATAATTTAATTTTCTTCATTAGCCAGAAGACTAAGTGTTTTGAATGGGGGACTCCATCTTTCCTCTTTATATATTGTCCTGTTTAAATGCCAGCCTGAAATATGAGCCAAGATAGCTCATCCAGCAAGTCCTCATGAGGCTGAACAAAAATAGCATCTCTAAATAATTTTGATCCCTGTCTGAGAGTTAGGAACTCAGCAATCAAAACCAAAAATGAGATTTTCCTACATAAGGTTTTGTGGGACAAGATAGAGGGCCACCCCGAGAGAAGTCAAAGGAAATGATTTCAAGGACAAACGCAACCAGGGTTTAAAGTACGTTTTATCGTAAAGGAAATATAGTTACATTCTTTGAGAATTTGGAAAGGACTGAATACAATCATAATCTTTTGATAGTGGATGAGAAATGATTTATTTTATGTTTTATTTTCTTTGAAGCTTTACATCAAGTGACACAAGTTTGTAGGAATGCTATAGGGGAAAAGATATCAGAATGGACAGTACTCGTGCTCTTAATGACCCATGAGTTTATTCTTTTTTCTCATCACTGCCTTTGATAATATACCAGTCATGAAAATCAGCCTTGACTTAGGTTCCAACAGGATAGAGAACATTCAGCCTGATAGGAAATGACTAGGCTCTTGGCTATCTTTTCTCTCTTTACTTTTCTTGACAAGGTGCTAGCTCTATGCATGGGAGATTTGAGGAGCTGACCCTCTGATAACAAGTTAGAGGTGGTAGAACTATAAAGAAGTGGAATTTGTGGAAATTCTCTGAGGCAATTCAAAGGAAATTATTATTAATTTTTTTAAAGTTGTAAGGAATGTATTTGATACCTAGAGGTTTCTTTTTCCAAAGCTTAAACAGAAAAAAAATCAAGAAATCAATGAAAACAATTTATTTTCCTGGATTTATCCATGTGAACTACAGCCCTGAGTCCCAAAAAAACACATCAAGTCTCAGCCATGCAAGTAACACAGATGATTTTGATAGCTGTAATTCCAGAAATCTAAGTGCTTACCATTTCAGCTAAAAACTATCCTTTGGCTTTTCACGTTATGTATTAGAAGATCTCTGAGAGTGAATACATTTACAGGTATCTAGAAGCGTCGTTTGGATAGAAATATACAAACAAGGGCTTCCCTGGTGGCTCAGATGGTAAAGAATCCACCTGCAATGTGCGAGACCTGGGTTCGATTCCTGGGTTGGGGAGATCCCCTGGAGGAGGGCATGGCAACCCACTCCAATATTCTTGCCTGGAGAATCCCCATGGACACAGGAGCCTGGCGGGCTACAGTCCATGAGGTCACAAAGAGTCAGACACGACTGAAGTGACTGAGCACAAATGCACATACCAACCCTGTCCTCAGTCTATTCCTCTGGCCAATCTGTTATGTGTCTTACCTGTCAGAACCAGGGGCTGACTTTAAACTCCGAAAATTGTGGCTGTCTAAGTCCAAGCTGTAGCTCCGCCCACTTTCAGTTTTTGGAGTAATGATTTCTCCTCTGGTGGCTGATCTGAACTTGCTAAGAAGAAATCTGAAATTACATATATACATACATATATTTAAAAGGAAGATAATTAAACACTTAAGTATACCATTTTAAGAATACCATCTATTGTACTTCTAACAGTATATAATTCTTCAATGAAGCTGACTTGAGGCTGAGAAATTCTGGGGAGTCCCCATGGCTTCTGCAACAGAGGGTCAAAGGTACCAGCAGAGGCAGTGAGGGCATTCTCCCAAAGCCATGCCAGCTGCCGGTAGGCTAGGACTCTGTCCTTCAAAGAAAAATACCATTGACTTTGGGGACTCACCACTATCACCTGAGAATGGACAAGTACTGCCCGGGCTGAACTTATTTACACAATGCTGAGAAAAGGGGAGTTTGAACTCACCTTGCTCAGACAGAAGAGCTACGATGATCCTCTGGGATCAACTAATGTAGCAACTTACTAGACTGTAGCTCCATGAGAAGGACAACTCCTGTTCTTCTTGTTTCCTGTCAGGTCCCCTAAGGTTAGAGGGAGGCCTGGCATGAACTACCACCCAGCCAGTTCTTGGGAATAAGTGACTGCATGCATGCTCCTGGGGTAATAAGTCTGAACAATGGAATGGCTCACACCACATGAAACTTGACTGCATTCCCATTTCCCCAGATTATTTGGAACTTAAGCAAAAAGAGGTTTTCAGAAACTAGCATTCAGGTCATGATCCAAGCTACCAAAAGCCTCAAACATGGGTCTTTTCAGATGCACTCGCATAAAGACAAACCAAAGCTATTTTCCTTTTGTGTGGTATCAGTAGAGACCAATTCATTTACTTTACTGGCTATAGTTTTCTCATAGGGAAAAACTATTCCAAAAGTACTGGGACGATCTTAATAGGATCTGCCAAGTTGTCTGCCAAAGTGTCAGAAGCTTCAGTCTGCCTGGAAATTACATTTTTGGTGAGAATAGCACTTAATATGTCAAACGATGTTACTTTGAGAACCACTGTGTACATGTCCTTACCTCTGCACAGCTGCTTCCAGTGTCTCCTCCATGTGAACTCACTCTTCCTCCTCTTTTATTATCCTGGACCCTCTCCCTCTTTCAAGCTCCTCATCAAGTCCCACTTAAAATTTGATTCCTTTCCTAATGGTCCCTGTGCCCTCCCAACATCGATAATCTAATATTTAATTATTTATCCCCATATTATATCTTTTGTAGTCATACAGCTTCCCTGGTAGCTCAGTGGGGAAAATTCCACCTGCCATGCAGGAAACAGAGGTTCAATCCCTGGGTCGGGAAGATCCCCTGGAGAAGGAAATGGCAACCCAATATTCCTGCCTGGAAAATCCCATGGATAGAAGAGCCTGGCGAGCTATAGTCCATGGGGTCGCTAAAGACAGCAAAAGAGACACAAATGTACAGAACAGCCTTTTGGACTCTGTGGGAGAGGGAGAAGGTGGGATGAGTTGGCAGAGTGGCAGTGTAACATGTATGATATCATAAGTGAAACGAATCGCTGGTCTAGGTTCGATGCAGGATGCAGGATGCTTGGGACTGATGCACGGGGACAATCCAGAGAGAAGGTGTGGGGCGGGAGGGGGGAGGTGGGGGTCGGGATTGGGAGTTCATGTACACTCGTGGCTGATTCATGTCAATGCATAGCAAAACGAATACAGTATTGTAAAGCAAAACAAACTAAAAAATAAAAATTAAATAAATAAATTAACTAATTAATTAAAAAAAAGAATTAGACACGACTGAGCTACTAAACAACAACAAACTTCTTGCCATGTTTCAAAAAGGCTATCAGGCCGCTCATATTGCCATCTTAGATTTTCCTAAAATCCTTCTCTACATTATTAACTTTTCAAGTGTGGACCTTTGAACCTTTTCTTTCCAACTAGGTGTGACACTCTTTGACGACAGAACAATCAGATCCCAGTTTGGAGTTTCAGCAGAGCTCAGTCCAGCGCTAGGACTCTTTTGACAATTCAGGATGTATATCATTCATGGTACTGTTTAGCTCCTTACTGTCTCCCAGCTCCAGGCTCGCCATTCTGTAACCCACATAGTGATGCCTGGCCTGGGGTCCACACATTCTACCTCCTAGAGGCCCTTGTGGACTCCACACTGAATTCAATCAGATTACTGATTGTTTTTGATGGGCCAGGCACCAGGCTGAATACTGCAGCACAAAAGTAAAAAAAAAAGCCAGTAGAAGAGCCTACAATAAGAGGAGTGAAGAGAGGGGTGGAGCGAGATCGGTTCATTTACTTTACATTCTTGTGTAAGGAGGGGCTTGATGTCAGAGTGCAAAATCAAGAGTGATGCAGAGGCACCAGCCACTGTGGGAGCCCCAAGGAGAGACAAATAGGTTTAGGATAGTAGGAAGGCTCAAGATATAGGACATATGGCCCCTCTAGCTATCTTTCCCATTCATTACTGCTAATTAATGAAGTCATGGTTAGTCATGACTGTTTGAGTCAAATGACATTTAGGATTCATGCCTACTCATAGTAAAAGATTCTTTAAAAAAAGAAAAAAAATACACCTTCTGTAGAGACAGATGAAGGCTCAGGGACTGGCAGCCTTTCACATTGGCTTTTGCTGAGAACAAAGCCATCCTACCCAGTGTGCGTGTGTGTGCTCAGTCTTATCTGACTCTTTGCGACCCCATGGACTGTAGCCCGCCAGGCTCCTCTGGCCACGGGATTTTCCAGGAAAGAATACTGGAGTAGGTTGCCATATTCCCTTCTGCAGGGGTTCTTCCCAGCCCAGGAATTGAACCCACGTCTACTGCATTGGCAGGTGGATTCTTTACTGCTGACTCATCAGGGAAGCCCCACACTACTCAGAACAAACCATAAAGCCACTTGGTATAGATGAGGATTTTCACTACCTGGACCACAAAACTAGCCATCAGCTGATTGAGAAATAGACTATAGAGATTGCAACAGGCAGAGCTATGAAGCAATACTTTGCCCTTTGGGTCCTTTTTAAATTTTTGATGTGGACCATTATTATAGTCTGTGTTGAATTTGTTACAATATTATTTGTTTTATGCTTTGGTTTTGTGGCCATGAGGCATGTGGGATCTTAGCTCTCCGACCAAGGATTGAAGTCACACCTCCTGCATTGGAAGGCAAAGTCTGAACCACTGGACCACCAGGGAAGTTACCTGGACCACAAAACTAGCCATCAGCTGATTGAGAAATAGACTATAGAGATTGCAACAGGCAGAGCTATGAAGCAATACTTTGCCCTTTGGGTCCTTTTTAAATTTTTGATGTGGACCATTATTATAGTCTGTGTTGAATTTGTTACAATATTATTTGTTTTATGCTTTGGTTTTGTGGCCATGAGGCATGTGGGATCTTAGCTCTCCGACCAAGGATTGAAGTCACACCTCCTGCATTGGAAGGCAAAGTCTGAACCACTGGACCACCAGGGAAGTCCTGACTTTCAGTCCTTATAACCTGCATTTTTGGGGCCAATTGACTCCCCTGATGGAACCTTCTCATTTCCAGTTTCCCAGCGCCTCCCTATTGGCCTCGCATTCCTATTCTCAGTACTTGACACATAGATTTCCTTTCTGAATGAAGTTAGTGAGGTGGCCAAATGATTCCTTTCTTAAGGAGACCTGCATTTTCAACAGGGGAGACAGTGTTTTAAGCCCTATTAAGAAATCTTGGATTTGGCTGTTTTATACATCAGCACTCAGGTTGGGCAGGTCGGGGAGGGTGGAGGGTTGGTGTCGACTACAACAAAGGTAGTCATCACCTCCTTACAGGCAACACTGGCCCCAGCATGAAGACTTCTACTGAGAAATAAAGGGATTCACTTGGTGTAAGATCAGATATGTCAAATGAAAGCAAAATCCTCACAGGTTCAGGTCAGAAGGGACCTTTATCTAAAACTGAAAGTAATTAAAATTGCATTTCCTGAGGCAAATGATAAGAGAATGTTACCTCAGTCCAGTCTCTGACCTTTTCTGGGTCACTTAAATGACATTAGACTTGAAAAACAGAGGGGGCCGGAGGGGGGTTGTCTGTGTCACAGGTGACTGGGACAAGGATCAAAGATTCCCTTGAAGAGGCTGTGTCTTACCCCTTTCTCCTGGGTCCATCGTGGCTGGCCTTCTGCCCAGCAGAAGGCAAAGCATCTGACTTTTCTGTGTTCTGGTGGGTTTGTTCTTGGCTTTGTATTTCTCCATCTCCTCATTAAAAACAGAGACAAATTTACACACAAAATGGCAAGAAACGAAAGCTATTTCCTAGTCTTCATTCATGTTTCTACATTAACACAGGACAGAGTAACTGGCAATGATGTTTCCATCTTATGTTTCCCAGTCACACATGTATTTTTCATGTCAAGTTACATGAAGATTAAGATTGGGACTCATCTGTGGGAGTTTTGCTGAGATAAGCTTTGTAGAGATAATTGCAATGGAGGAATTAAACATCCTCCTCTACAAATATTTTTAGGGCAGAGGACCGAAGGTTCACGAGAACTCCAAACACCTAGAGGTTGAATTGTAGCATGGGATTCTAGAAACAATATCATTATTTTGGAGCACATAAGCCAGACTTCCTGGGAGGGTGAGTAGCTGTGCACATACCTTCTGATGGTCTATACTGCTGAGGTTTGCGTGGAGGAAGCAGCCAGAACTAACTGCTTCCTTGTAACTCGACTCTGCTCTCTCTGTGGCATTAGTCCCAGGGTTACCCATCTGGGAGAGCCCTTCCTTGCTAGTGTGACACCAAGAAGGGCCCTGGAAGCAGGTCCAAGTCTCCTGCCAGGCTTCAAAATCAGGGCATTTTTCTCCAGTATGTGAAAGGTGAGATACCCTAGGAACAGACCCACAGATGTCTGCTCCAGCTTTACTGTAGCCCAGATGAGAAATATGATTCTAAACATACATTTCACTCAATATTTAAGCAGTTAAACTGTGGTCTGAATGCACAGACTAGCGTTCTCAAAGTGGGGTGTTACAGTAAATCCTTACATATGAACAAATTCCGTTCTGAAAGTGTGTTTGTAAGTCCAACAAAGTTAGCCTAAGTACCCAACTAACATAACTGGCTGTTATTTATGTGAGAAGTTTGTAATACTTCTATGTGTAATATTTTTATGTGTAATACAACACATAAAAAATACAAAAAGAAGACACATTAGTACAGCAGTACAGTTCAACAGCTGGCATATAGGGGCTGGCATTGAGTGAACAGGCAAGAAGAATTACTAAGCGGAGGAGGGAGAGGAAGTGGGAGGTGGCAGAGCTGAAGGGTGGTCAGCAATAGGAGATGAAGGGCAAGCTGCAATTTCATTCACATCTGATTAAACTGGACATGAAAATGCACATTCACATGTTTGAGAGTTCACAACTTGAAGGTTCATATGTAGGGAACTTACTGTATTTGCATTTGGTGACAGTATAATTCTTCATTGAGTGAAACTGCCTTGAGCATTTCAGGCCGTTTAGCATCCCTCAACGCCACTGATTCCCCCACAGTCATTGGGATAACCAGATAGGGCCCCTAGCATTTCCAAACACTTCCCTAGCCTGATTAGGGGAGGGGGCACATTACAAAACATCAGCCCTTGGTTGAGAATCTCTGGATGAGAAAAAGTAACATTTTTTGAAACACATCCTTATTGAAAAACCAAAGATTTCTTCCACAATGTGAATCACGTAAGGCATCTGTTTTATGTTACTTTAACTGTTTAGTAAAATATTGGAAGTGCATTCAGGAAAAGAAGTCTGTGATGAAGAGCAATGCCTTCCCTGAAACCTCAGTGTGTGCCACATATAAGACAAATGACCGTGGATTTCATTTTCTACCAACTTCATCTTCCCTTGTATGAACTGAAGATTTAGATTTGATGCCACCAAGTTTTGAAATGATCTAAGGGATTCAACAGAGGAAATTCAACTATGGTTTTTTGATACATAATATAGAGAACGTATTTAGCCCACCAAAATGAAAATTAAAGCAGTTTTGCTTTAGTTACCTGGACTTCTTCTTAAGATGGACTGTCGGACAACATCAGTGCCTAGAACATTGACGTGCTTGAAACGCTTTGCCTTTTCTTCAAAAAACCACTCACCAGTTACAATCCTTAGCTGCCTACTCAAAAGAAAAAAGGAGAGCATTGGAATTCAACTGTTCAGCCAAATAATTAACTAAAAACCCCTATTTGAGTAAAAGATAGCCAGTTACAGAGTCTATCTCACTCCTTGGAGTAATTTATGGTTAGTTGAATATGTACTATATGTATGTTATGTATGTATGTTATATACATATGTACCATATGTATGTATGTTAGTTGAATATGTACTATATACAAGGTACTCGCTAATTGCTCTTCATACTTACTATATTTGGAAACAGAGCAATAAAATGATGTGTCTCACACATAAAGCCAGGATCCCACCCCAAGCAGTCTGACCTATAGCTCGACTTCTTTTTTGTTTGGTTTTTAAAATTTTTATTTTATTCAGGTAGAGTTGATTTACAATGTTGTGCTAATTTCTGCTTTAAAGTGATTCAGTTATACATACATACATTCTTTTTCCTATTCCTTTTCATTATGGTTTATCAGAGGATATTGAATAGTTTCCTGTGATATACAATAGGGTCTTGTTGTTTATCCATCCCATATATAATAGTTTGCATCTACCAACCCCAAACTCTGAATCCAACCCTCTCCCACTCCCTTGGCAACTACAAGTCTGTCATCTGTGTCTGTGAGTCTTCTGTTTTGTAAATAATTTCATTTGTGTCGTAGATTAGACTCCACATATAAGTGACACACATGATATTTGCCTATCTCTGGGTTACTTAACTTAGTATAATAACCTCTAACTCCATCCATGTTGCTATACATGGCATTATTGCCTTCTTTTTTATGCTATAGTTCAAGTTCTTAACCACAACATGTGCTAAGTCATCTCAGTCATGTCCAACTCTTTGCGACCCTATGGACTGTAGCCCGCCAGGCTCCTATGTCCATGGGATTATCCAGGCAAGCATACTGGAGTGGGTTGCCATGCTCTCCTCCAGGGGATCTTCCCAACCTTGGGATCAAACCCACATCTCTTATGTTTTCTGCATTGGAAGGCAGGTTCTTTACAGTTAGTGTCACCTGAGGAGTCCTAACCACTGCATTAGTGAATAAATAAGCTTCAATGGAAACAATGGGGAACAAATGAAAGCTTTGAATTATAAAGGGGCTGTGATCACACTCTGTTTTAGAATGATATCTTGATCTAATATAATGACTGGATTAAAGAGAGAATGGGACAAAGAGACAGGTTGACCACGGCAATAGTCCAGGAGAGAGATAGCAAGACTCAAGCTAGGGCAATGACAAGGCTAATGACAATGATAAGACTAATGACAAGAGGAAGAGCCAAATTAAAATGTAGGTGGTAGAAGGACCTGTCTGAGTTTCATAATCAATAGAATGTTGAAGGTGGAAAAGAAAGATCTTGGAACAATCACAACCATGTGCAATGTTTATACAAACCCTTTACCCCAGTTATATAGGCCTATTGACCATTCTTCGAACATGGCCCATATGTTCATCTACTACTTGGCCTAAGGCCTCTATGGAGGACTGTAGTGGAAAATAAGGTTGAAAAGTAGTGAGTCACAAAATGGAAAACTCTGAAAGTCAAGCTAAGGAGTTGGAATACCATTTTGGAGGCAATGGGGAACACTGGCAGATAATCTAAATTTCAAGTTGAATTATAGAATCTCTGAAGTACTATATGGGGTAGAAACCAGAAGCAGGCAGGCCAATGAAGAAGTAACTCAACAAATAGGACAGGAATGATGAAGATGTATATCTGGGTATCATGGGGCTAAGGAGTGAAAAGAAAGATAAAAGATACTTAGGCCACTATGTAAGCAGATAGGTTACAGAGTCCCTGGCAGAAGATAACCAGGAATGGCTTTCTTGACATAGAATCAATTTTGGCCTGAGCCATTTGTTATGTGAGCCTGGCTACAGTGCTCGCCCTTGAACAGGTCTCAGTAATTAATGATCTTAAGGGAGGGAATGAAAAAACTTGGGAGAAGCATGCAAGAAACAATGGTGGAGCCATGGGGAGGGTCTTAGTTCCTCAAGGGACATACTTAGCAACGTATCTTTGAGTTCTACAGGAACTAAGGCCCCAACAAGCATGGAGGATAGGAAGATGATGTTGATCCTTCTGACTCCAACTGAAGCTGGACTCTGTGGACCTTTGCCCCAATACTATGCTGAATTCTCCTCTGCTCAAGCCCCCTCATGAATACTCATGTACCTTTAGCTTAAAATGTCCCCAATTTTGCTGTTGGGAAGACAATGCTTTGAGAAAGATTCCTGGTGTCCCTCTTAATTGTGTGAGCACTCAGTCACCTTTGACTCTTTGTGACCCCATAGACTATAGCCTGCCAGTCTGTCTATGGAATTTTCCAGGCAAGAATACTGGAGTGGGTTGCCATTTCCTCCTCCCAGGGATCAAATCCATGTTTCCTGTATCTCCTGCATTGGCAGGTGGATTCTTTACCACTGAGTCACCTGAGAAGCTTGTTCTCCTTACTTGCTGCAAGTAATAATAAATAATTCCTTCTTCTGATCTTTGGCTTGGTTGCATGTACTGACTCAACACTCACCAAGAGGTGAACCCAATTTTCAGGTTAACAACTGAAGATGAAAATCGGCAAGATTGGTGACAAGTCTGCCATGGCTAAAGTAAAGCAGCTAAAAGTCAAATAGAGATCTCTGCTACTGCTAAGTCACTTCAGTCGTGTCTGACTCTGTGCAACCCCATAGACGGCAGCCCACCAGGCTCCCCCGTCTCTGGGATTCTCCAGGCAAGAATACTGGATTGGATTGTCATTTCCTTCTCTAATGCATGAAAGGGAAAAGTGAAAGTGAAGTTGCTTAGTCGTGTCCGACTCTTTGCGACCCCATGAATCACAGCACGCCAGGCCTCCCTGTCTATCACCAACTCCCAGAGTTCACTCAGACTCACATCCATCGAGTCAGTGATGCCATCCAGCCATCTCATCCTCTGTCGTTCCCTTCTCCTCCTGCCCCCAATCCCTCCCAGCATCAGAGTCTTTTCCAATGAGTCAACTCTTTACATGAGGTGGCCAAAGTACTGGAGTTTCAGCTTTAGCATCATTCCTTCCAAAGAAATCCCAGGGTTGATCTCCTTCAGAATGGACTGGTTGGATCTCCTTGCAGTCCAAGGGACTCTCAAGAGTCTTCTCCAACACCACAGTTCAAAAGCATCAATTGTTTGGCCCTCAGACTTCTTCACAGTCCAATTCTCACATCCATACATGACCACAGGAAAAATCATAGCCTTGACTAGACAGACCTTAGTCAGCAAAGTAATGTCTCTGCTTTTGAATATGCTATCTAGGTTGGTCATAACTTTTATTCCAAGGAGTAAGCGTCTTTTAATTTCATGGCTGCAATCACCATCTGCAGTGATTTTGGAGCCCACAAAAATAAAGTCTGACACTATTTCCACTGTTTCCCCATCTATTTCCCATGATGTGATGGGACCGGATGCCATGATCTTCATTTGCTGAATGTTGAGCTTTAAGCCAACATTTTCACTCTCCTCTTTCACTTTCATCAAGAGACTCTTTAGTTCCTCTTCACTTTCTGCCATAAGGGTGGTGTCATCTCCATATCTGAGGTGACTGATATTTCTCCTGGCAATCTTGATTCCAGCTTGTGTTTCTTCCAGCCCAGCGTTTCTCATGATGTACTCTGCATAGAAGTTAAATAAGCAGGGTGACAATATACAGCCTTGACGTACTCCTTTTCCTATTTGGAACCAGTCTGTTGTTCCATGTCCAGTTCTAACTGTTGCTTCCTGACCTGCATACAGATTTCTCAAGAGGCAGGTCAGGTGGTCTGGTATTCTCATCTCTTTTAGAATTTTCCGCAGTTTATTGTGATCCACACAGTCAAAGGCTTTGGCATAGTCAATAAAGCAGAAATAAAGTAGGCCGTAATTATGCAATTCTAAAGGTACTGCCTCCAGATTTCCAGGCCTTATTTATTCAATAAAATGCTAATTGAGGTAGTGCTGTGATTGAACTTTGCAGAGGGAACTGAAGTTATTTATCACCTGACCTTAAAATAGGAAGATGGTCATGGATGATCTGGGTGGGCCCATAGTAGTCACTGAGCCCTTGAAAACAGGAAGAAAATGAAAGATACTGAGAAGCTGTGGAATGGGAAGTCAGAGGGATTCCAAATGTGAAAAGAGGACTCTGAGATGCAGATGTCCACATGCAAGAACCACAGAGAGGGGCCTCTAGGAGCAAAGGCTGGCTCTTAGCTAACAGCCAACAAGAAATGGGAGCCTCATTCTCACAGTCACAGGAATCAGAATCTGTCCACCAAAATGAACTTAGAAGTACAATCTTCCCAGAGCCTTCTGATAGGAACTCAGCCAGCTGACACCTTGATTTCAGCCTAGTGAACCGTGAGTAGAGAAATAAGACAAGCCAACCTAGGTTTCTGAGTGACAGAACTGTAAGACCGAAACTGAGCTGCACCTTATGGGGCTCCTGGGCATGGAAGCCTTTCTGTCGTTTCTTGTTTGTAGGGAATAGACTCCAGACTCCATGACCTAACATGAGTTACAAAGGGCAGACCTGAACAGTTGCTCATCAAGGAAGGGAAGGGATATAGACACAAGGGAGGAGCAGCCAAGAAACAATAGTGCAACATTAAGTCCTAGTTTCCTCAAAAGGGATACACATAACAATATCTTTGAGCTCTTTACAGAACTAAAACCCCCCAACAAATGGCAGATGTCAGCATTCTTCATTTCTAAAAAGACCACCTGAGGCCAGATTGAAGGAGTGCAGGCCCTGCACACACTCTAATCTTATCAGCAACCCTGCCCTTGAGGCTTTGCTATAAAACTCCTCACTAAGTTCTCTAGGACTGAGACACAGTTTTCCAGGGGCATTAGCATACTGTCCTCCTTTTCCTGCAAATCAATAAAGCTATTCTTATCTACTTCACCCAAAACTCTGTCTCCAAGATTCAATTTTGCATGGTACACAGAGGCTGAGTTTGCAGCATCAAGATCATATATTTACATTGCCTACTGTCCATGGGGTCACAGAGTCAGACAGGACTGAGCAACTGAGCACATATGAGCAAGCTGCTACATCGTGGCAGTTTGCAATGATAGCCACATAAAACTAAGAATAATTAAACATAAAAACCTATTTGTCTTAATGTTAAACTCCAGAAATAATTTGCACAGATTCTAAAAAGATACCTATGAAAACTTCAGAACAATAGGGTAGATTTTGCATGGTACACAGAGGCTGAGTTTGCAGCATCAAGATCATATATTTACATTGCCTACTGTCCATGGGGTCACAGAGTCAGACAGGACTGAGCAACTGAGCACATATGAGCAAGCTGCTACATCGTGGCAGTTTGCAATGATAGCCACATAAAACTAAGAATAATTAAACATAAAAACCTATTTGTCTTAATGTTAAACTCCAGAAATAATTTGCACAGATTCTAAAAAGATACCTATGAAAACTTCAGAACAATAGGGTAGAAGTAAGCAAGCTATGGCTTGTGGGCCAAATTCTTCACTACCTATTTCATACAGATTATGAGCTAAGGATTTAGAAAGTCAGAGGAACCAGAGATCAAATTGCCAACATCTGTTGGATCATCAAAAAAGCAAGAGAATTCCAGAAAAACATCTACTTCTGCTTTACTGACAACACCAAAGCCTTTAACTGTGGAAAATTCTTAAAGAGATGGGAATACCAGACCACCTGACCTGACACCTGAGAAATCTGTATGCAGGTCAGGAAGCAACAGTTAAAATTGGACATGGAACAACAGACTGGTTCCAAATTGGGAAAGGAGTATTTCAAGGTTGTATCTTGTCACCCTGCTTATTTAACTTATATGCAGAGTATCTCATGTGAAATGCCCGGCTAGATGAAGCATAAGCTGGAATCAAGATTGCCAGGAGAAATATCAATAACCTCAGATATTCAGATGACACCACACTTACGGCAGAAAGCTAAGAACTAAAGAGCCTCTTGATGAAAGTGAAACAAGAGAGTGAAAAAGTTGGCTTAAAACACAACACTCAAAAAACTATGATCATGGCATCCGTTCCCATCACTTCATGGGAAATAGATGGGGAAACAGTGGAAACAATGACAGACTTTATTTTGGGGGGCTCCAAAATCACTGCAGATGGTGACTGCAACCATGAAATTAAAAGACTCTTGCTCCTTGGAAGAAAAGTCATGACCAACCTAGACAGCATATTAAAAAGCAGAGACATTACTTCGTCAACAAAGTCTGTCTAGACAAAGCTATGGTTTTTCTAGTAGTCATGTATGGGTGTGAGAGTTGGACTATAAAGAAAGCTGAGTGCCAAAGAATTGATGGTTTTGAATTGTGGTGTTGTAGAAGACTCCTTAGAGTCCCTTGGACTGCAAGGAGATCAAACCAGTCAACCCTAAAGGAAACAAGTCCTGAATATTCATTGGAAGGACTGATGCTAAAGCTGAAACTCCAATTGTTTGGCCACCTGATGCGAAGAACAGACTCATTTGAAACGACCCTGATGCTGGAAAAGATGGCAGGAGGAGCAGGGGACGACATAGGATGAGATGGTTGGATGGCATACCAACTCGATGGACATGAGTTTGACCAAGCTTTGGGAGTTGGTGATGGACAGGGAAGCCTGGTGTACTGCAGTCCATGAAGTCCCAAAGAGTCAGACATGACTGAATGACTGAACTGATACTGATGAGCTAAGGATGGTTTTTATACTTTTAAATGGTTGGAGAAAATATTTCCCCAAAGCTGAATATTTCATGACCTATGAAAATTATATGAACAATATTTAAAATTCAGAGTCTGTTAATAAAGTTTTATTGGTACACAGCCATGCTCATTTGTTTATATATTGTCTCTGGCTGCTTTTCTGCTACAACTGCAAACTTGAGTAGTTTTAACAGGAACAGCAGAGCCTACAGAGTCTACAATTCTTACTGTTTCGCATTTTATTTTTTAAAAGGTTTGCCAACTTCTGCAATACGACAAAGAATTTACACAAAAAGATACAAGAACAAGGGGAATAACAGATCAGTGATAGAGAACCATCTAAGAGAGGCATGCCAAAGGCTTCTCTTATTTTTTTGTTTGTTTGGGGTTTTGCTTTTTTTTTTTTTTTAATGGCTGCGCCACATAGCATATGAAATCTTAGTTGCCCAAAGATAGTACATGTGCCCCCAGCACTGGAAGTGTGCAGGGAAATTCTGTTTGTTTTGTTTTTGTCATTTTCTTGGGATACAGAGTAAGGTGGAAACACATCAAGAGCAGTTTCAGGTGTCAGAGAAAAGTGAGTCACATCAGGTCTACATGCCCCAGCAAATGGCCCTCCATATTATCATCTTTACCATATGTGCCTAGAGCTGGCAACATCTGACACAAATAAGACCTCCCCAGAACTGTTAGTCATTACCTCTTACCATCCTTGTAAGAACAACAACTATAACCCTTGTATTTGCTCAACTCAAATATGGACTTGAGTCATTTGTTACTTTAGAACTCTGCAACATCAGAACCACCTCTTGGGATAATGTCTCTGCCACCTTCTCGGGTCCTGGAGGTATAGGTGGAAGGATTACTTGAAGAACAGGGACAAATACTGAATGTGTACCATGCACCAAGACATGTGCTAGGCACTTTACACACGGCATTTCTAATGTTCACTATATGTCATAAAGTAGCTATATCATCCTTAGTTTTCAGATGAGGAAATCAAAGTTCACATGGCTGAAGTAACTTGCCCAAAGTTATACAGTATCATGACAAAAACAGGATTTATACTAAAAGCCCTTATATTTAGCAAAGCTCTTCAGAAAAGAACCAGCTATGACAAGGCTTTGAGTAAGGGTGAAAAGGAATAACATGTAGTATTTCATATGATGGGCTGTGACTGGTTGTGTGTGCGTGCACACATCTGTGACTATGTCTCTCTGTTTGGAGCAGAGTGACAGGAATAAAGGAGTGAAGGAAGAAAGAAAAGAAACATGAAACCTACTATGAAATTTTTCTCTCTGCCATATCAATCTAATATTTCAGAAATGCAAAGCTTTGAATAAACATTGTATTTCCTACAAGTCATACTCTGAAGAGTTTGACTGAAATTGAGTTACACTCTTGATATTGAGAGGGTAACAGGCAGGAAGGCCAGGGGTCTCCAAAGGGAGGAAATAGCCTGCAAGTGTCAGACATTTTATCTCTCTTAAGCGGCAGGAGGAAACAAACTAGCGATATTTTTTCCTTCTCTATACAAATTTAAAAGGTTTCTCTCAAACTTCTGTGTTGCCATGACACCTGGTTTCACCTGAAGTTAACCAATGCCTTTTCTTATGGAAATGTTTATCTTAAGCTATGCTAATATACTATGCATTTACCCCAAACTCTGTCTTCAAGTCGGTTCCGCCTTTTGGGCTCAGAACCTACTTGATAAACCAGTATGTTATACTCCGATATTGTTCCTCTAATCTATGTAAATGAAACTTTTTGTATGGTGATCTGCCCTTCTTCAAGATTCAAGTTAATCATTTTATGGCCCAAGATAAACCATTTGGAGCCAAGGTTATCCCAAAATACATCTTATGAGTGAGGCGCCTGGTGCCATTCTAAGTTTTGAGACATCCTTTCTTTGATTAACAGACTGCTGGTGACTATATAACATCCAGCTAAAGACTAGCAGGGGGGTACTCTTTCTGCCCCCTTCTGATGCCTATGTCAGAAGCTTTCTCTATCTCCTTTATACTTTAATAAAACTTTGTTACACAAAAGCTCTGGGCGATTAAGCCTCGTCTCTGGCCCCAGACTGAATTCTTCTTCTCCAGGGGCCAAGAATCCCGGCGTCATAATTCAACAACAACCTTTCAATATGTGATTAATGATTACCGAATATTTAGAATTTGCTAGGTTCTAATTTTCTTTAACATTAAACTCTTGGGACCACAAACTTTTGCTTGATAGCTTATTTAAATGTAAAGTCAAGTTCTCCTTAGACTTATAGGGGAAAAGTAGGCAATCATATCCTAAAAAAGAAGAGTGCCCTAAACATTCATTTTTTTCCCCTTTATTTTCTATTAACTGCTGGAGAGAGCTGAGATAAGATATGGTAGTTAGATACACTGAAATATAACAAGTTTCCTTCTTATTATTCATAAGGAACCTAGAATTATTTAATTCATTCATTACATGTCAATTATTTATTGCATTCCTGGCTCAGGCAGTAAAAAACCTGCCTGCAAAGCAGGAAACCTGGGTTTGATCCATGGTTCAGGAAGACCCCCTGGAGAAGGAAATGGCAACCAACTCCAGTATTCTTGCCCAGGAAATCTCATGGACAGAGGAGCCTGGTGGGCTACAGTCCATGGGGTCCTAAGAGAGTCAGACATGACTTAGTAATGAAAAAACAATAAGGCTAAGAGTACAGAAGTGAAAAAGACAACGACCCTGGCATTATGGAGATGATGGTATATATTTACTCCTTTCTTTCTTTCCAACAGGAAAAGTAACAAGAAATCCTTCAACACATTATGAACTCTACAGATAAAGAGAATATCTTTAAAATAGCTAGAGAGGAGAAAAAAACATATTACAAACAAAGGAATGATGATTAGAATGACAGTTGACTTCCATTAGAAATAACGAAATCTGAAGGCGGTGAAATGATATCTTTAAAGTTCTGAGAGAAAATATCTATCTAAAATCATGTATCCAGAGAAACCATTGTTTAGGAGTAAGGGTGAAATAAAAAGTGTTCAGTATAATAAAAACTGACATAATTTACCATTAATAGATTTTCACTAAAGGATCTTCTAAAGAGGAGGTAAAGTAATTCCCTAGCGGTCCAGTAGTTAGGACATTGTGCTTCCACTGCTGTAGTCTGCAGTTCACTCCCTGGTCAGGAAACTAAGATCCCAAAAGCTGTGTCACGTGACCAAAAGAAAGAAAGAAAAAGAGGAAGCAAAGTAGATGTAACATATAAAAAGGAATGGTAACAACTGGAATCGGTAAAACACATGAATAACTCTAAACAATGTTGATGTAAAACAAACATGGTATCTAAAATGTTGAACTGAAAATAGATGTTTCTAAAACATAGGACAAAAAGTGTATATAAGCCTGGGTGAAGACAGTTGGAGTTAAGAATATCAAGTTCCTTTTGTTGATTAGAAGAAGGGTAAAACTAATGATTTATGAAATTAAATATGAATGGTGTAATTTCTAGGGTAACCACTAAGATAAAAACTCTTATAATATCTATAATAGTAGAAAGGATAAAATGGAATGAGAAAAATATAGTACTTCCATCAATTTATAGATAATATAAATAAAATCAAATATTACAGTAGTTACAATGGATATAAATAGACTAAACTCTATACTTTAAGAAAAATACTGTCAAGTTAAACTTAAAAATTATATATATAGTATATATGCATAGCATGTATATATAGCATATATGTATAACAAATAAATATATATACACACATATAGAGCATATATATATGCATATATGCTATATAGTCTCCTTGCAAGCATATAGACACAGAAAGGTTGAAAGGCAAATGGAAAGAAAAAAAATACCATGTAAATATTTACCAAAAGAAACTTGATATTACTGTATTAATAGCAGACAAAACAGATCTTAAGGCAAAAGGATTTTTATAAATGAGGGGGTCACAAACACCTTCAAATCAGTAAAGAATAGACTAATAGCCTAAAAGAAAATTGGGCAATACATAAATAGTTGTATCACAGAAAAGGAACCCCAAATGGCCAATAAATCTATGAAAGGATACTCAACCTCATTAGTAATCAGAAAAATTCAAATAAAAATCATAGGTAAGATATCCATCTGGATCTACCAGTTGAACAACAATCAAAAATTTTCATGATTCCAGGTGTTGGTAAGATTGTAAAGTTTTATAAAATGTTGGTAGGATTTAAATTGGTACAACAATTATAAAACACAATTTAACATCTTAAAAAGCTGAAAACGTTCATACCATTTTGCCCTACAATTTCATTCCTAAGGCGTACTTCCTACAGGAGTTTTCTCAAACATTTTTGACAGATGGTAACTAGACTTATGTTGTACACCAGGAACTAACAGTGTTGGAGGTCAATTAAGAAAATCTCCAAACACATAAGGAAAGAGGTTAGATCTATGCTTATCAGAGATGGGGTGGGAGTTGGAGGGAAGGGGGAATTGGAAAGAAAAAAAAAAAGTTTTACATCACAATCCAAAAAATAAATACACATACTCACACACACACACAATGAAGTATATGTAGAATTACATACATACAATTATATGTATACTGACATTTTCTGTTTCCCCTTCTTTTTTTAAATGCTGGCCAGGACCCAGCAATGGGTCATGACTCAGTTTTAAAAACCCTACAATAAGGAAACTGCTGTACATGTTTGTTAGGCCATACGTACAAAGAAGGTGATACCAGCATTTTTGGGGTAACATTATAAACTAAAACAACAAAAATGTCCATCAACAAGAAAACAGGCACACTATAGGATGATGAACAGTGAAGAGGAATGGAATGATATTCACATAACCACAGATAGAGGGACATCCCAGGTGATCCAGTGGTTAAGACTCTATGCGATGGCAGGGGACGGAGGTTCGATCCTTGGTTGGGAAACTGAAATCCCACATGCCATGCTGCATAGCCAAAAATAAATTAAAAACAAAAAAGTAAACATGGATAGATTTCACACACAAAAGAATGCTAGCTAAAAAAAAGTCACAAAGAACACATACAGTATAATTTCCATTTCTACAGAATTCAAAATTGAAAAATTAGAAAATATATTATTTAGGGATATATCTAAGTACAATAAAACCATAAAGTAGAGCAAGGGAATAAGAAGTGGAAAACAAGAATAGTCTCTTAAACTGAGTGATAAATACACAGACACTCTTTTTACTATTGTTTAAACAGTATATGTAGAGTGTCTTGATATGTATGATACTTCTACATTTAAAAATCCCTCTAATCTATGTGGGTATTAAGATACTAAACCATAGTGAACAAAGTATTCTAAAAAAGGGAGAAGGCGCTCATATGTGATTAATAAGTGATTTAAAGTAGCATGTCAATGTACTCCAAACAGCTTATCACCCTCAAAAGTTCCCTGGTAGCTCAGTTGGTAAAGAATTAGCCTGCAATACATGAGACCCCAGTTCAATTTCTGGGTCAGGAAGTTCCCCTGGAAAAGGGATAGGCTACCCACTCCAGTATTCTAGCATGGAGAGTCGAATGGCAGAGGACATTGGTGGGCTACAGTCCATGGAGTCGCAAAGAGTTGGAAATGACTGAGGGACTAAGCACACACACATCACCCCCAAAATCTGTGGCTCAGTGTAGGATTACTACAATGTGAAATTTCCCTTGTGGTTAGATTATAGAAATTTGCCTTAAATAAAAGGAGTGATGTTTAAATGAGTATGGGGCAATTACTAGTACCCATGAGGACCGAAAGATCCCCAGATACACAGGTATAGTTGAACAAGTTGAAATTTTTGTTCATTGCAATGAAGAAAAACATACCATGAAAAAACATGGGAAGTCTCAAGAAAAAGCCATTTGAAAGAATTTAATATAGGATTGGGGCTTATGTTGGGCTTCCCTGGTGGCTCAGAGGGTAAAGACTCTGCCTCCAATGCAGGAGACCCAGGTCCAATCTCTCGGTTGGGAGATCCCCTGGAGAAGGAAATGGCAACCCACTCCAGGATTCTTGCCTGGAGAATCCATGGACAGAGGATCCTGGCAGGCTGTAATCCACAGGGTTGCAAAGAGTCAGACATGACTGACGGACTTTCACTTTCACTTGGGGTTATGTTATGTAATTTTAGGGAGATTTCAAGAGAGCAGGGATTTGCTCTAGACAACGTGATATCAGGGAGCAGGGACAAGACTATCATTGATAACTTAAGTTTTACCTAAAAGAAGGGCAGTCTAGAAGAAGGCTAAAGCTGTAATTAGTAAGGAAGTAGGAGGAAATTCATATTAACCAAGAAACGGGGATGTGTGATACATTGTGGCTTGACCAGTCACCTTGTTTTCATCTATACTAAAATAAGATTATGAAGCATTCTTACTGTGTCTCACTTCATCATGGATACACAGTGATCCTGTGGGATGCTGGTGCTCTGAGGTCATTTATGTCTACTAGGAGAACATCACAGCCTGCCCCAGATCACCTTCTAACAACATCAAGACATACATGTAAATGTCAGATCAGTTTTCAGATGTCAGGGTTTGTATTTCTCCTTTTCATAACAAAGCACTATGCATTCCCTCTGTACCCTCTCTGTGTATGCTCCAATCATTGTCTTTCAAGTTAGTGACAGGGACTCTTATTTCATCTATCTCAGGTCTATTTCATCTGTTTTCAGTCATCACTACCAATTCATCGAAAACAAAAACACCAGACTCCTCCTTAAACATGACAAAGGCTTCCACAAGGACAAATAGCAGCATGAAATATCATCACATGGCATGAATATAAATAAGATCAGCTCATCAACATCATATCAGAAGTATTTCATTTTTGGGCTCCTGATCATGTTGCTTTTATCTTTGGGGTCTGAGTTCAACTGAGGTACTAATTAGGAAAACTGATCATTATGGCTGTCTTTGTTGGAAAGCAACTGCCTCCGCTAACATAATCATGTGGAATTTTGTAGGTCTCATTAGGATAGCCACATGAACTAACTGCTGTGTCAGGGTCCCTTTCATTCTGTTTCTATAGAGTTAATTTTAAAAGGAGACCAACAGCAACCAACTTGTTAGAACCAGAAGGAGCTGCAAAAAATGTCAAGGGCTGATCATCCCATTGAAGGAGGTAGCCTCCCTTTATTAGTTTTTGCTGTAATCCTTTTCAGTGCTACAGCAATTAAAGCTCTTTACTTTTACCCATTCCAAGGTAAATGACAACAAAGGTTGTGTTTTCCAACTGATTAGAGAATGAGTCACTTTCTGACTCATCTCATCTCTTAGAGGTCAGAGTGGGAATTTCAATTTTATGGTCTATTGAACATAGAGACAGCCCACTGGCACTATAGCATTCTCTCACAACAAACTAAGGGTGTTCACTGCCAACAGAGTACCATTCATGCTTCCTCTCAAAAACCACTCCATGAATAGCAGACAGGGTACTTCCAACACTGACAGATAATCTCTGAGATCACATAGACTTGTAGCTGAAGAAATAATGGTCTCTGTTTTCAGTTTTTAAAATGAGAAGAGATTCTGTTTCTACCAAGTGAAACACACATCTTGTAAATTTCCAGCTGCCACACAGATGCTACAACTATAAGTTGTTGTTGTCCAAGCTGGTGCTTTGGGACAACCCAGAGAGATGGGGTGGGGAAGGAGGTTGGAGAGGGGTTCAGGATGGTGGGACACATGTACAACCCATGACTGATTCATGTATGGCGAAAACCACCACAATATTATAACTAGCCTCCAATTAAAATAAATAAATTAATTAAAAAAAAGAGGTATAAGAACTACACATTGAAAGCTATTTCTTCCTCAGAACATTGTAATGCACAAATACAGAATTTATTCTAGTGATGAGATAATAATGTAATAAACTCCTCCTCCTTAGACTATGAAACCATTGAGGGTAGTCTATGTTTCATCCATCTTTGTATCCTTATCCTCTAGTATTTGAACAGGTTATCAATAATTGTTGTAGTGAGGATGGACAGATGGGTCAAAAGATAGAGCAAGTGATAGGTGGATAGTTGGGTCTATTAAGTTATCATCACATCAAAAAAAAGAAGTACAAGTAATTCTGAAGTTCTGTATTGAGGTTTTAACATCCCCTCAGGAAGACACAGACCTTTCATTTTTTATTATTTATTCTTATATCCTTCTGACAACAACTTGTCATATCTTTCTGTGACAGCTGGAAATTTACTCTCTTCAGAGGGCAAATATATTTGGCCTGATGTGTGTCTGTGCATATGTGTGTGTGTGCACGTTAATTACAGAGAAAAACCACATTTGTTCCATAACTTGTTTAAGCCTGAAATGCCTTAAAGTGGGGCCTTGCCATCTGTTTACTCATCATTGAGTATTTACCACAGGCATTCTTTTAGGCACTAGAACTACTTCATAGAACACTACAAATAATAGGCCCTGCTCTCATGGTTGTGAAGCTTATATTCTAGTGGAGGAATAAAGATAATAAACAAGAGAAGGAAAGTATATACCACATAAGTATAAAGGGGAAAAAAAAAAACACAGGAAGGGATTATGTTAGTTATGTTAGGTAAGCTGACTTCCGTAACAAACAACGTGCAAATTCCAATGACTTAACACATTAAAAGTTTCTCTCTATTATATATAACCTAATATTGATATGACCGGATTGAGGGGAGATTTTTTTGTGAATTAGACCTGCAGTTACCATCTATACTGACTACCAGATGAGCTGATGGCAAAACTTTCAATTAGCAATGCATGAATACACAAATCTCTTGGGTCTTGTATTAAAAAGAGTGTTTCAGTAATTACAACTGACATTTAGAAATTAAAGACAAAATTCCTCTCCCTATACAAAAGCTTGAGGCAACTCCTGATTGATTGAAAGCGTCATGAGTCACAGTCCCTAGTTACTATTGTGCGAGCAAATGAGGGTTCAGGATGTAGAGAAGAGGTAAACAGAAATGGAATAAAAACTGAAAATGATCAAATATTAGGGATCGAATAAAATAATATGGTATAAGAAATGGAGAAACAGTTACTGAGTATTCCTTATAAGTCTTCAGACTCTGCAATTAGTAGGTCAGTCATTTGTTAAAATCCCTTTTCCTTTCATCACTTGAAATAACAAACCTCACCTTGGCAGAGTTTGGTGGGAAAAGAACTGGGTGGAAAAACAAACAAATTTTGATATTTATTCAATCCAACTGTAGTAACACACATTCTGAACTCTTGGTGTGCTTATTTCCACTATTTATAATACAGAAAATCAATCACCTCTCTTATTTAATTGGTATATATTTTGAGACCTTGTAGGGTTATTAGTATTATTCAGGAATAAATGTGATCCCAAAACAGATCCACTCTCTCAAGGACTAAGGCTTCAATTTTGAAATTAGTTTAAACCATGATCTGATTAAGGTAATCTTGAATATTTACAAGCCCTATCCAGTTTCCTTGCTAGGAAAAAAAAAGTATGTTCTCAATTGACACATATTATTAAACAGAGTATCACTAAGCTTTACAGTTTTTCAAATATGGTTGACCCTTGAATAACATGGGTATGAGAAATGGCAACCCATTCCAGTGTTCTTGCCTGGAGAATCCCAGGGATGGGGGAGCCTGGTGGGCTGCCATCTATGGGGTCACACAGAGTCGGACACGACTGAAGTGACTTAGCAGCAGCAGCAGCAGCAGAACTGCTCAGGTCCACTTACACATGAATTTTTACTGTCCATGAGTAGTTGAATTTAAGAATATGAAAATAGTTATGGAAAGGGTAACTAAGTAGTAAATCTAAGTGAAATAATGACTATAAAATAACAATATTTTGTGGGATTAATTATGTTATAGACTGAATGTACCCTTTCCATAATAATTCATATATTGAAATGTAACCCCCAGTACAATGGTTATCTGGATGGAGTCTTTGGGAAGTGATCACTCCCTTTATAAAAAGATTCTCCAGAGAGTTCCTTTGTCTCTTCTTCCCTCTTCTGCCAGGTGAGGACACAGTGGGAAGACAGCTGGCTATGAACCAGGAAGCACACCCTCATCAGACAACAAATTGTCAGAACCCTGATCTCCAGGACTGTGAAAAATAAATTTCTTTTATTTATTGTTGTTTAAGAGCCACCTAGTCTATGGTATTCTGTTACAGCTGCCTAAATAGACTAAGACAAATCATACATACATACATACACACATATATGTATATACACACACACACTCAACTAGGACTTCCCTGGTGGCTCAGAGGTTAAAGCGTCTGCCTCCAATGCGGGAGACCCGGGTTCGATCCCTGGGTCGGGAAGATCCCCTGGAGAAGGAAATGGCAACCCACTCCAGTATTCTTGCTTGGAGAATCTCATGGACTGAGGAGCCTGGTGGGCTGCAGTCCATGGGGTCACAAAGAGTCGGACACGACTGAATGACTTTACTTACTTACTTACTTACACTCAGCTATGTGTGTATGTGTATGTGCATAGATATACAAATATTTAAAATATACAATAGCACTAGGAGGGGAGTAAAGGCAATCAAAGTGTTTTTAAGTCCTGATATTGTCTTAGAAGTACCAAAACTACTAATTAATATTACATTTTAACAAGTCAAGGATGTATGTATGCTGTAATTTCTAGAGTAATCATTAGATGAGTAGTAAAAAATGTATAAATATTAGAGGAGATAAATAGAAAAATATTGCAACAACCTAAATGAAGGCAAATGAGTAGAGATAAAATAACAGAATAGATGGGACCAAAAAAGTAAAAGAGTGGTAAATTTTAAATAAAATAGATGGATTATGTTATTACTACAAATGGGACAAATATCCTAATTAAATTACAACTGTCAGCCTAGATTTAAAATATGCACACACGATAATATTCCACTTATAAGAGACATATGGTAAATATAAGGAAAGAAAAAAGTTGCAAGTAAAGGATAAAGAGGATTCCCCAGGCATATGCCAACCAAAAGAAAGCAACTGAGGCCATACTAATTATAAAGTAAACTTTAAAAGGAAAAACTCTTAACTAGAGATAAGAAGAGAGTTTTCATAATTATAAAGGTTTCTCTACAACTATAAATCTCACAATTCCAAATACTTAAGCAAGCAAGACTCTAAATTCAACATACACAAAGCAAATATTATCAAGCTAAAAAGGAAAATAGAAAATCCACAATCATTATTGAGAGAGATTAGTATATATTTCCCTCAATATCACATAGAATATATAGATTAAAAATCAGTAGAGATATGGAAGACTTGGACAACACAATTAACAAATATCATTAAAAGACAAAACTAAGATATTCAAATCAATACTGCAGAATTCATTTTTTCAAGGAAATTGGAACATTTAACAAAATTGAAGATTTTCTGGGCTAAATTTCAAAGAATGAAATCATATAGAGTATGTTCTCTGACCAAAGTGAAATAAAGCTAATTTCAATATCAAAAAGATATCAAAAATCCCCATGAAGTCAGATATCAAAAGACAATTGCAAATAACACATAGTTGAGAAAAAAAGGTAATGGAAATTAGAAAACAGAATGAAACCAATATCATAAAAAATAATGGATATGAAAATGTGTGAGATGCAGCTAAAGCAGTGCAAACAGGGAAATTCATATCCTTAAATGTATATGTTAGAAAAGAACAAAGGATGGAAAAAATGAAGTATCTAAACATATGAATCAAAACACTATTAACGAAAAATTCTAAAAAAGAAAGAACAAGAAATGAATAAAATTGAAAACAAATATGCAATACAGAAAGAAAAAAAGATGTCAAGTGTTAGAAAAGAAGACATACTTGTGCAAAAATAAAACTTGAATGGTGCCACAGGAATTATTTTAATTAATAAGTGGCTTTAACAAGATTTCCAAATACAAAGTTAGACTACCCAAATCAACTGCATTTCTCCATATCAACAATTAGAAAATAAAAAAATTTTAAGGATACTATTTATAATAACACAAAAATCAAATACTTGGATTAAATCTAATGATATATAAGATGTATCAGGAAAATTATTATATGAAATATTACTAAAAGAAATTAAAGGTAAACTAATGAAAGGGCACACAGTGTTTGTGGATCAATAACTAAATACTTAAAGACATCAATTCTCTCCATAGCTTTCTGTAGATGTAATGTAGTCCCTATAAAAACGCCAGTAGGACCTGTTTTATGGAAAAGTGATTCCAAATGTATTTGAAAATACAAGGGACCAATAATAGCCAGGGCATTTTGAACAAAAACAGCAAAGTGGCAAGCCCACTGGATATAAAATTTTATAAAGCTACATTGAATTAAAATAATGTGTCATTGGTACATTACACATGTAATAGAGTAGTCAGAAATGAAACGATTTGTGAAGGTGACACTGTAGAGAAATGAAAAAATGGTCCTTTCAATAAATGTTGCTGGATCAAATGGATATTCATATTAAAATATAAAAATGAATCTGTAACTCATAGCACATGCAAAAATCAGTTCCAAGTAGATTGTAAGTCTAAAAAGGTAATAGAATAACACTTACAGGAGATCACATGGGAGAATATTTTCATCAACTTTTACAAGAAGTTTTTTTTTTTTTTCCTGTTAGGATACAGAAAGAAAAAACCCACTAATCTCATACAGGAAAAGATGAACAAATTGAGTTACTAAAAAATTGGAGATTTCTGTTCTTCAATATACCACTGAGAGAATGAAAAGGAACATCAGAAGTTGGGGAAAAAAATATCTGAAACACAAGGAACCAACATGGTTTGTACACAGAATATATAAAGAACCCCTTCACACTAGTCAGTAAAAGGCTGATAACCTAACAGAAAAAAGGCAAGAGACTTGAACCAGCACGTCACAGAAAAGGACGTTCAAATGGTCAGTCAACATATGAAGATATCCTCATTCTCATTGGTAATAAAGAAAAATGCAATTAATCCACTACACACCCAACAAAATTATAAAAATGGAAAAACAAAAAACACTGTTGTAAACATATAAAGTAACCAACATTCATGCATTGCTAGTGAAAGGATAACTTGGCACAACCACTTTGGAAAACAAATTGGCACGGTGGGGCTTCCCAGGTGGCACAGTGGTAAAGAATCCACCTGCTAAGTAGGAGACATGGGTTTGATCCCTGATCTGGGAAAATCCCCTGGATAAGGAACTGGTAACCCACTCCAGTATTCTTCCCTGGGAAATCCCATGGATAGAGGAGCCTGGAGGGCTATAGGCCATAGGGTCGCAAAGAGTCAGACATAACTTAGCTACTAAACAACAACTGATATGAAACACATGCATAAATTCTATGACTGAGCAACTTTACTATGTACATATTCAATGGAAATACATGCACAAAGAAACATGCACAAGAATATTTATAACACTATTTTTAAGAGGTGAAAGCTAGAAACATCCCAAATATAAAAAAGTATAAAAAATTTGAATTTTTATATTTTAAGTATAAAATCAACAATTTAAACAATTAAAATCAGTTTAAAGTATAAAATCAATTTAAAGTATAAAAAAGTCAAAGTTAACCTATGGTGTTAGCCGGATAATATTTATATTTGGAGAATAAGAAGGGATTAGTGATTGGGAGGAGGAAAAAGAAAAGCTTCTGGGGTGTCAGTAGCATTTCTATTTCGTTGCCTGAATGGTAGTTACACAGAAACTGTGATAATTTGCAAAGCTGTACATCAGTGCTTCTCAAAGACATTTGCTCTTTACAGGACATGTGGTAATGTTGGCAGGAATCTGTCATTGTCACCACTGAAAAGGGGAGGAGTGCTACTGCTGTCTACTGGGTAGAGCCATGAACACTGGTAAACATCTTATAGTACATAGGACAGCCCCTCCCTCCCCCACAAAGAACCATGTTGCAAAATATTTCAGTGATGCTGAAATCGAGAAACCCTGTTGTACACTTGTCATTTGTGTCCTTTTGTGTAAGTTAACTCTAGTTAAAAACAAAAGCCATGTGTACTATGTTTTCCTTAAAAAAAAAATGGTGCTAGTCTCTTCCAAGTTTTCCTCTTCTGATTTACTGTCTTCTAGTCATGGCAAAGACTAATAGAGTTTTGCCAAGAAAATGCACTGGTCATAGCAAACACCCTCTTCCAACAACACAAGAGAAGACTCTACACATGGACATCACCAGATGGTCAACACCGAAATCAGATTGATTATATTCTTTGCAGCAAAATATGGAGAAGCTCTATACAGTCAACAAAAACAAGACCAGGGGCTGACTGTGGCTCAGATCATGAGCTCCTTATTGCCAAATTCAGACTTAAATTGAAGAAAGTAGGGAAAAACACTTGACCATTCAGGTATGACCTAAATCAAATCCCTTATGATTATACAGTGGAAGTGAGAAATAGATTTAAGGGCCTAGATCTGATAGAGAGAGTGCCTGATGAAATATGGAATGAGGTTCGTGACATTATACAGGAGACAGGGATCAAGACCATCCCCATGGAAAAGAAAAAAGCAAAATGGCTGTCTGGGGAAGCCTTACAAATAGCTGTGAAAAGAAGAGAAGCAAAGGAGAAAAGGAAAGATATAAGCATCTGAATGCAGAGTTCCAGAGAATAGCAAGAAGAGATAAGAAAGCCTTCTTCAGCGATCAATGCAAAGAAATAGAGGAAAAGAACAGAATGGGAAAGACTAGAGATCTCTTCAAGAAAATCAGAGATACCAAGGGAACATTTCATGCAAAGATGGGCTTGATAAAGGACAGAAATGGTATGGATCTAACAGAAGCAGAAGATATTAAGAGGTGGCAAGAATACACAGAAGAACTGTACAAAAACGATCTTCATGACCTGGATAATCATGATGGTGTGATCACTCATCTAGAGCCAGACATCCTGGAATGTGAAGTCAAGTGGGCCTTAGAAAGCATCACTACGAACAAAGCTAGTGGAGGTGATGGAATTCTAGTTGAGCTATTCCAAATCCTGAAAGATGATGCTGTAAAAGTGTGCACAATTGCACTCATCTCACATGCTAGTAAAGTAATGCTCAAAATTCTCCAAGCCAGGCTTCAGCAATACATGAACCGTGAACTTCCAGATGTTTAAGCTGGATTTAGAAAAGGCAGAGGAACCAGAGATCAAATTGCCAACATCTGCTGGATCATCAAAAAAGCAAGAGAGTTCCAGAAAAACACATCTATTTCTGCTTTATTGACTATGCCAAAGCCTTTGACTGTGTGGATCACAATAAACTGTGGGAAATTCTGAAAGAGATGGGAATCCCAGACCACCTGACCTGCCTCTTGAGAAACCTGTATGCAGGTCAGGAAGCAACAGTTAGAACTAGACAGGCAATAACAGACTGGTTCCAAATAGGAAAAGAAGTACATCAAGGCTGTATGTTGTCACCCTGCTTATTTAACTTCTATGCAGAGTACATCATGAGAAATGCTGGGCTGGAAGAAACACAAGCTGGAATCAAGATTGCTGGGAGAAATATCAATAACCTCAGATATGCAGATGACACCACCCTTATGGCAGAAAGTGAAGAGCAACCCACTCCAGCATTCTTACCTGGAGAATTCCATGGACAGAGATGACTGGCAGACTGTCCATGGGGTCGGACAGAGTCGGAAACGACTGAGTGACTAACACTTTCACTTTCAGTGCACAATAAATGTAATATGCTTGAATCATCCCAAAACCACCCCACACCAGGTCCATGTAAAAATTGTCTTCCACGAAACTAGCCCCCGATGCCAAAAAGGTTTGGGATTACTGCCTTAAGTGAGCCAATGTGAACTTGAAAGTGAAGAGCAACCCACTCCAGCATTCTTACCTGGAGAATTCCATGGACAGAGATGACTGGCAGACTGTCCATGGGGTCGGACAGAGTCGGAAACGACTGAGTGACTAACACTTTCACTTTCAGTGCACAATAAATGTAATATGCTTGAATCATCCCAAAACCACCCCACACCAGGTCCATGTAAAAATTGTCTTCCACGAAACTAGCCCCCGATGCCAAAAAGGTTTGGGATTACTGCCTTAAGTGAGCCAATGTGAACTTCACTACAAAGACATTGCCCATCACTGAAGATCAAACAATTGCCACTGACTCCATTCTGAAGGAGATCAACCCTGGGATTTCTTTGGAAGGACTGATGCTAAAGCTGAAACTCCAATACTTTGGCCAGCTCATGCGAAGAGTTGACTCATTGGAAAAGACCCTGATGCTGGGAGGGATTAGGGGCAGGAGGAGAAGGGGACGACAGAGGAAGAGATGGCTGGATGGCATGACCAATTCGATGGACGTGAGTTTGAGTAAACTCCGGGAGATGGTGATGGACAGGGAGGCCTGACGTGCTGCAATTCATGGGGTCACAAAGATTCGACATGACTGAGCGACTGAACTGAACTGAAACCCAGTTTTGGACTTCTCAGGCTGCACTAGTGGTAAAGAACCCGCCTGCCAAGGCAGAAGATGCAGGTTCAATCCCTGGGTTGGGAAGATCCCCTGCAGGAGGGCACGGCAACCCACTCCAGTATTCTTGCCTGGAAAATTCCATGGGGCCATAAAAAGTGGGACAGGACTGAGCACACACACCCAAGAAGCTGGGTGGAGCCAAGTGTGGCTCTAAGAAAGCCTGAGGGTGGTGTTCAGATGTGGGAAGAGACCACGTTCTGTGAGGCTTCCAACCATATAATGTTTCTGTGTCTCAGACACACACAAATACACATCACACCCTGCCAAAGTACTATTGAACTTCTAGTGGGCCTATACTTTCAATTCTATTCTCTATCGCTACCTTTTACATATTCTTCCTCCTTGCTTTCCCCATTCCCCAACTCTTCAGTCATCAAAGCTGACTTTGCACACAAAGGCAAGAAACTCACGCGACTCTCGCACAGATGGTGCACCGCCAGCTGCCATCAAGGCCTGAGACCCGGCACTGGCTGCACACTCTGAGGGAGCAGGCCTGGCACGGGTCTCCCCGATCGAATATCAAGCCCAGGTTTCTCTCACAGTGGGCACAGACCCTGGTGGTCTCTTGTTGAGTCTTCCCACTTCTGCGTTTTGCTTCCAAGAGTTCATTTTTCAGCTTCCTGGAAGGAGAGGGGAAAAAATCACTTATAAAAGAGGAGCAGAGTTATCTTTATCTAAGGGATGTGTTCACTGGGGAGACTATTTGAAAGGATCAAGGAGTTACATTCAAGTGACTTTCAAAAATCCATAATTACTTCCTCCAGAATCAATAATCCTTTAATCTCATTAGTGGAAAAATATAATGTTTGTGTCTTACTCTTGGATTTTGAAATCTTATCCAGGCACTTCTATTTGCTATTAGTATTTATTTACATTCTACTCTACCTTCTCCGGGGTGTCTTTGATACCATAACAAGGGAGCACAACCCCAGGCTACAGGCATGTACAATGCTATGTTGTCTCCTTGCCTAGATATGAGGCAAGAGTGTGAAATCAAATTTGGCAACATGGGTGCTTTCTTTAAGTCAGGGGTCCCCAACCTCCAGGATCTAATTCTTGATTATCTGAGGTAGAGCTGATATAATAATTGAATTAAGTGCACAATGGGCTTTCCTGGTGGCTCAGAGGGTAAAGAATCTGCCTAAATGCAGGAGACCTGGGTTCCATCCCTGGGTTGGGAAGATCCCCTGGAGAAGGGTACAGCACCCCACTCCAGTATACTTACCGGGATAATTCCATAGACAGGGGAGACTGGAAGACTTTCCACAGGGTCACACAGAGTCGGAAACAACTGAGTGACTAACACTTTCACTTTAAGTGCACAATAAATGTAATATGCTGGAATCATCCCCAAACCAACCCATACCAGGTCCATGTAAAAGCTGTCTTCCATGAAACTAGTCCCTGATGCCAAAAAGGTTTGGGATTGCTGCCTTAAATGAGCCAACGTGAACTTCGCGACAAAGAAATTGCCCATCACTGAAGATCAAACAATTGCCACTGACCCATGGGCTTTGCTGTTAGAAATACATTTGTTTGAATCCTGGGTCCATCATGAATTACCTATTCAAATGTAAACAATGATTTACCCATTCAACTTCAGTCTCTTTGTTTCAAAAACAGGAGTAATAATATTCCAATGTGACCATTTTTAAGACTAAGTAAGAAAATATATGGGAAGATACCAGCTTGTTTCCTGCCACACAAGTACTAAATAAATGCTATTTCTATGTCCCTCCTTTTACTACATGATGTGATCTATTTACATATGCTTTAGAAAATAGCTATTCAAAAGGAATACTACTCAGTCATTAAAAAGGATAATGCCATTTGTAGCAACATGGATGGACCTAGAGATTATACTGAGTTAAATAAGTCAGAAAGAAAAAGACAAATACCACTTAAAGGTGGAATTTAAAATATGATGCAAATGAATTTACTTACGAAACAGAAACAAACTCACAGACACAGAAAACAAACAGATGGTTACCAAAAGGAAAAGGGCATGGGGGAGGGATAAATTAGGAGTTTGGTGTTAGCAGACAGAAACTATTATATATAACATAAACAACAAGGTCCTACTATATAGCACAGGGAACTACATTCAATATCCTGTAATAATCCATAATTTAAAAGAAAACAAAGTTCTCCCTTTCTTGTCCAATTAGCAAAAATGACAAGAACAGACATGTTTTCTACTCCCTGATTTAGAACTTACAAAGCATCCTTATGTCTTTTTTTTTTCACGAACAACTAGCTCCTGAAATTGAGTGTAAGAAAAGCTCCACACAATTTACTTTTGAAAACCTGTAAAAGCTACAACTTTTAAAATGAGATGAATTCTCATTTGAAAATTCCAATTGTATTATTTGGAAAATAACAACAGACCTTTCCAGGTGGTGCAGTGGTAAAGAACTCACCTAACAATGCAAGAAACTCAAGAGGACACAGGTTTGAACCCTGGGTAGGGAAGATATGCTAGAACAGGAAATGGCAACCCACTCCAGTATTCTTGCCTGGAAAATCCCATGGACAGAGGAGCCTGGCAGTCCAAGGGGTGTCAAAGAGTCAGATATGACTGAGTGCACACACTCATGCATGCACACACACAAACCTTTAAACACCTCAGGGCACAGGAGAAATAAAACACTGTCTAGTCACAATCTGTAACAATTCATGTAACAATCATAAAGAATAAATGACCAAAATGAGTGAAACAAAGAATAATCGTAGACTGCAGTCCTATCCCAGTAGGATAGTGGGCCAAAGAATAAGAAATTGAGAACATGGGGTATTCCAGGATACTCCAGAGACAAAAAAAAATAAATTTTATGATCAGGTGCCTGAAGTTTAACTACTTGGTTGCTCCTTCAACTAGAGCTTGAGACCATTTGGAGAAATTATGGCCATAAAGTCAAATATTTAGATTGCATTTTTCTTTGTGTTCTATTCACAGGCCTTCGTTTAGCAATCAGCGTTCTCTTAGCTCCCAGTTCCAAAGTCTGCAAAGATGTGGGCCACCAGAGGAAGGACACAGAGAACCAAGAATTTCAAGGTCCAAACACATCAGTTGGGAATTCCTAAGACAACCAGCATTAACTGTCCCACATATTCTGAAAGGAACCTCTGAGACTGTGGGGAAAGCTGGGAAGAATTCCGTAGGCAGCACAAAATATTAAGCACGTTGATGAAAAAAATGGATAACCTAAAAATTGAGAATTGTTTTATTTGGCAGACTTGCTGAGGACTGACGCCTGGGAGGCCACCCCTCAGATATAGCTCTGAGGGACTGCTCAGAAGAAGTAAGAGAGGAGCCAGGATACATAGGAGTTTTGCAACAAGAAGTAGGAACATCAAAAATTACCGACAAGTAAAGAAAACCAACCAGAAGCTCAAGATAATGAATATAGCCCTTTTCCGTGTATGGGAAGGGGCAAGAGTCTGGGCTCATGGACATCATTCCTTTGATTTGCAACTCAGTTATTCAGGGCCAGTATCCTGTTCTTCACCCCACTGCAGTACTCTTGCCTGGAAAATCCCATGGGCAGAGGAGCCTGGTAGGCTGCAGTCCATGGGGTCGCGAAGAGTCGGACACGACTGAGTGACTTCACTTTCACTTTTCACTTTTATGCATTGGAGAAGGAAATGGCAACCCACTCCAGTGTTCTTGCCTGGAGAATCCCAGGGACGCAGGAGCCTGGTGGGCTGCCGTCCATGGGGTCGCACAGAGTCAGACACCACTGAAGCAACTTAGCAGCAGCAGCGACAGCAGCATCCTGTTCTTTCCCATCCTGAGTCCCCTCAGGGTGGCTGCAGTGACTTGATGGTTGCAACAGCCCTTTGTTTGTTGATATGGCAGGCAACCTTTTTCACTCACAAACAGCTTACAGATTTTTCAAATCTTTGAGAAACTGACCTAATTCAATCATTAGTGGGTTGCCGTTTCTTTCTCCAGGTGATTTTCCCAACCCAGGGAGCAAACCCATGGCTTCTGCACTGGCAGATGAATTCTTTACTGCTAAAGCCACCAGGGAAACCCAATTCAATCATACCTAGGATAATTTCACCTTAAGTGGACACAAGCATTTCTCAAGAAGAGGAGAAAGGGTAATGAGAGAATAAAGGGTAAAGGGACAGTAGTTGTAGTCAGGAAAAGAAACTGTGCAACTGGTGACATTGTATGAAGGAGAAAGGGAAGTACAGGGAGCTAAAGCAAGGAATAGGATGGATGATTTCTCTTTCCTCTGCTTCACTGGCCACCACTCACAAAGCAAGGTCGATCTCATTTGGCTCCTGCACTCCTGGCCCAGTCTCAGGAAGATATCTGAGGAAGATGGGTTTCTGGGCTGTAAGCACAGAATCTGTTCATCTTTCTTATCCACATAAGCTAGAAATGTTTCTGGTTTCAAATAACAGGCTTAAATATTTGGTGTAATTTTTCTCCCACAAGGGTTTCCTTTGTGGCTCAGAACGGTAAAGAATCTGCCTGCAATGCAGAAAGCCCGGGTTTGATCACTGGGTCAGGAAGATCCCCTGGAGAAAGGAATGGCTACCTACTCCAGTATTCTTGCCTAGAGAATTCCATGGACAGAGGAGCCTGGCAGGCTACAGTCCATAGGGTCGCAAAGAGTAGGACATGACTGAGTGATTAACACTTTCACTTTATTCCCCACATACAAGAAATCCAGAATTAGGCACTTGCTTGTATTAGTTCAACTGAAAAGTCAAGTCATTAAAGAATCATTTCATTCTGATGATCCCCTATCTTCAAAGTATGGCTCATCATTCTTATGCAAAATGGTTAGGCAGCTTCAGTAGTGCATCAGTAGAGTTTAAGGCAGGAAGAATAGGGAGGGAGTGTCTGTTATACCTGTATCTTACAGTTATACCTGTATGTATCTAAACAGAAAAGCAAAAGTTGATGCAGAAGTCCTCCAATGAAGAAGGAATTCCCTTAGGGACTTCGCTTAGGTTCACTTGACCAACAGTGTCACAGCATCACCATTAGCCGCAAGGGAGGCTGGGTAGGTGGAACAAGTTGGAACCGTAGATACTGCCCTCTTGACATTAGATGTGGTCAAGTGACTCCCGTTGGTGCATGAACTGTGATATGTGACTCCAGGTAAAAGCTTTAAAAGCAAATCACCAGGTTACCACAAACCCTCTTCTTCACATGAAGAATGGTAATGCCCCAAATAGTGTCTGCCCTGGAAGTTTAAGTCCTGGTCTAAAATGCCATGAAGTAGAGACCTTAGCCACTCAGTTATGGACATGGAACATCAGAGAGAAATAAACCTTCATTGTTTTAAACAAGTAAGAATTTGGAACTGTTTTTAGAGCATCACTTAGCCTACCCTGAATGATAAACATACAGCCTAGGAACTTCCCTGGTGGTGCAGGGGGTAAGAAATCTGCCTGCCAATGCAGGAGAGACAGGTTTGAACCCTGGTCCAAGAAGATTCCACACGCCATGTAGCAACTAAGCCTGTGCACACAATCACTGAAGCTTGTACACTCCAGGCCCCTTCAACAGCAACTACTGAACATGAGAGCTGCAACTAGAGAGTAGCCCCCACTGGCCGCAACTAGAGAAAGCCCACACAAATGCAAGGAAGATCCGGCACAGACAAGAGTAAATAAATAATTTTAAAAAATAAGCCTAGTTTCTTCATCTGGCTGGCTTTCATATATTCTTTTATTTCAGCTTTACTGCTGCCTACCCAGAGTGGCTTTCTCTGATTACCAAATCTACTGCAGATTCCCATCTTATTCTCAGTCAGAGAACTGTGTTCTTTCTCTTCACAGAACTTACCATATTGCTTAATTGTACTTTTTTTTCCCACTGGTTTCATGTTTGTCTCGCAAACTCCTCTGTAATTTCCATGAGGGCAAGACTGCATCTGTTTTGTTTAGTTTTTCATTTCATAGCATCTAAGCAGTGCCAGGAACATAACAGCTTTCATTTAATTAAATGAAAAAAAGAGAGCATAAGCAAAAGCTGGTGAGTGACAGAGAAAGAAGACAGGAAGAAGGGAAAAAGGAAGGGAATGGGGCGGGAGGGAGGAAATCTCTGCCATACTAGGTATTACTGGGCATTCCACTTAATCTCTCCAGGTCTCAGTACTTCAACTTCAAAATGAAGATACTGATTCCTTTCCTATCTTCCTCAAGGGTGGTTGTGAGAGCCAGAGGCAATTAAGTATGGTAATATGTTTGGGGAATTATAGAGGACTTTACAATGTGAAGCCACTATTTTTAAAAAAAAAAAGAGAGAATGCGAAGAGAAAAATGTACAATGTGAGATTTCTAGAGAACAAAATGAAAATAGGCTAAAACTGATATCAGACACATTGAAAAAGTAATGCAAGCCTGGGAAAACTACAGTAAGGATTTCTAGAACTTTTCCATCTTCTTTAACCTTGTTTGTATACTTTTGATCAGAAAGAAAAACTATTTTGATTCTTTAAAATATTAAAATTCTCACCATTTCCTCTCTTTGTTCTTATTTGGAAACAAAAACAAAGAGTACTGGATAGGCATAAAAAAAAGTGTAGTAGATGTAAATATGGCCCCAAATCAACTGTTGAAAAGTAATGAAGATACAAAAACATGCTATGAAAAATATATTTCCCAGACATAAAAAAGAATAATGTCATTTGCAGCAACATGGATGGGCCTTATCCTTACTAATCATCATATTAAGTGAAGTCAGACAAATACTATATATCCCTTACATATGGAATCATAAAAAATGATACCAATGACTTTATTTACAAAACAGAAATAGACTGATCAACATAGAAAACAATCTCATGGCTACCAAAGGGAAAAGTAGGGGTAGGGGGAGATAACTTAGAACTTCAGATTAACAGTCACTATTATATATAGAAAATAAACAACAAGGGCCAACTGAATAGCATAGCATATATTCAGATTATCTTATAATAACCTATAGTGGAAAAGAATCTGAAAAAGAGTAGATATACATTATACATGTATACCTGAATCACTTTGCTATTAATAAATGGAATACTGTCTGCCATATCAGTAAATAAATATCACAGTCATCACTGATTGTAGCCACCACAGAAGGTGGGCAGGTATACACTGCATACTTGAAAGTAACACATTATGTATCAGCTACACTTTTTTTTTTTTAATAGAAAAAAGGAAAAAAAGCTGTTGAAGACATTTAATTCCAGCTAAGGCCAATTCTTCACTTAAGATAAACTCAGGATGCCTTTGTATTTTAAAACATCAGTTCATTAAAAAGAATCATTTGAATCAGTTTATATGAGGTGGATGAAACTGGAGCCTATTGTACAGAGTGAAGTAAGCCAGAAAGAAAAACACCAATACAGTATACTAATGGATATGTATGGAATGTAGAAGGATGGTAACGATAACCCTGTATGCGAGACAGCAAAAGAGACACAGATGTATAAAACAATCATTTGGACTCTGAGGGAGAGGGAGAGGGAGAGGGAGAGGGTGGGATGGTTTGGGAGAATGGCATTGAAACATGTATATTATCATATGTGAAACGAATCGCCAGTCCAGGTTCGATGCATGATATTGGATGCTCGGGGCTGGTGCACTGGGATGACCCAGAGGGATGGGATGGGGATGGAGGTGGGAGGGGGGTTCAGGATGGGGAACACATGTACACCTGTGGTGGATTCATGTCAATGTATGGCAAAACCACTACAATATTATAAAGTAATTAGCCTCCAAAACATATATAAAGAAGCAAACTTTAATATAATAAATCAATTAATCAGTTAAAGAATGAAGAAATATTTTGAGAATATAAATGACTGGAGGAAATTTGAACATTGACTGGATTTTTGATGAATTTAAAGAACTCATATTAAACTTTTTAGATGTGATCATGGAACTGCAGTTATGTTTAAAAAGAGATATGTTCTGAAAAAATGGTGGATGAAATAATATGATGTATGTAATGCTCTATAACAAAGTCCAGTGGAAGGATCCAGTGGGGAAAGATATTGAAGATATAAGGATGTTCTTAAATCAATAAATGTTGTGCTGGGTAATGGGCATTTTAGGTTCATTTTACTATATTCTTGTAAGTGTTTGAAATTTTCTATAATAAAAAGTAAAACAAAAAAAGAAGATAAACTCAGGGTGCCTTTGTATTTTAAAAACATCAGTTCATTCTTTAGGTTTGCTTGTTGCTACACAGATAAATATGTATTAACATGTGAATTGATGACTTATATGTAGTTGAAATCCTAAATATTACAGAGACCAACAGTCTCAAATGTCGTTGAATGAAATATTTTCATTTCTATATTCCGGTGATATACTGAATTCAATTTATTCTATCCCATAATCAAAACTGTTCAATGCAGTACAAAAAGTGCTTGCTTTATTGTGGCATAGACACATTGCTTTCAAATCAGGAACTGCTTTCATTAAAATTCCTGTCACATGTGTGTGTGGTGTTGCTTTTCTTTTGCTACCCTGTTTAGACCCAACTGTGCTGAACACTATTTTGCATCAAATAAGCTAGAAATTCTAGAAGGGAAGCAATTAACTGCCTGGAAGAGGAAGCAATAGAAGCTTCAGAAAGCTTCTTTGATTCCTTGATGCCTTTCAACAATCTGCAGTTTCATCTAGCAGAGCACATCAAGGCTTGAGAAAAATATTGAGCAAGCGAGAACTATACAGTGGTTCATAGCATAAGGCTCCAAAGTCAGACTCCCTGGGTTCAAATCCTGGCCTTGCCCCATATTTCCCTTGAGACTTTAAAAAAAATTACTTAGCCTCTCTGTGTCTCAAGACATTTTTAAAAGACTTAGCTTCTCTCTGTCTCAAAATATTCCCTCTGTTATAAAAAAAATTCATAGTAATTACAAGCTCATGGGGTTGCTGTGAGCATTAAATAAGATGATGCTGTCATGAGCATACCTATAGTGTAAAGCATAGCATGGCACACAGTAGTTGTGGAATAGACCATTCCAGTATGCATCTCCTATTATGTGTTCTCCATTTTTCTATTAGTGGAATGTCTAGCTAGGCTCATGGCCACTCAAAGATTGCATTTCCAAGCATGTCTTGCAGTTAGTTTTGCCACGAGACCAAATATTAGCCAATGTGATATGATCAGAAATGATACAAGTAACCTTTAGGTCATGTCCTTAATGGAAAAGGGGTATCCCTGTCCCATGAACCCTTCTTCCCTGCCAGAAGCTAGGATGAGAATATAGGGTTGAGTCATCTTGGAAGAAGAGCCAAACTTTCAAGATGGTGGAACTACAAAAGACAAGGCACCTAGATCCATGCAATAATGGCCCTTACAACATCACAAAGCTGCCAAACAATTCAGACTTTCCTGTTAGAGAGCAATGTACTTCCATCTTGTGTTAAGTCATAATTAAAATATGTCTCTGTCACCCACAGACAAACCTATCTCTCAACAAATAAAAGAAGAACTCGGCAGATATTAGCTCTTTTTATTATTGTCCACTTGCACTGATGTTGCTACTAGGTTTTGCTTCAGCCTCTGCTGCAGAGCCCACCAGCTAAATCCTTGTCTATAGCGAGAGTTTCATATTCCTTTAAGAGAACAAAACCATGGTGACTGACAAAAAATACTGTCAAACCAAAAACAATGGTTTGAAAAAGCACTTGAAATAATAAATGGGGGCAGAATAATGTCACAGTAGCCTGTAGCCAATGGCTGCATGCCTCCTGCACTCCTGACTTTTTCATTTTGATTGTAGGCCTATGTGTGTGGCATCTATTATTAAAACCTAACCATGACAACACTTAGCCACTATAATGACAGGCACTCTGCTTTAAGTGTCACGCCCATAAACAATGACAATGATCCATGAAAAAGACATTATGGTTCCAATTTTTACAGATAAAAAAGTGGAATCTCAGATAAGAAACATCACAGGACTATTAACTGGTGCACTCATGATTCAGATCCAGAGTTTTATATTCCCAAATCTGTACTTTTGCCCATCCAAGACTCCCCTCATTGCCTCTGAATTTATTAAAATACTGTGGCTCAGGATGAACACTGGGAATACTAGCAATTGTTATCACTTTCCCAGCTGTAAAAAGCCAGACTGCACATATTTGAAGTAAAGACTCAGACATGAAGGGTTTCTCCTATCTGCCCACCGAATGATATGTGTCCAAGTTTCCTCTTATTACAGAATCTCTCCTGGCAAACATTCTCCAACAGAGCTGTTCCTCATCAAATACCACTATAAACTTTATCAAGCTTTTGATTAATTTGTAAGTCAATGGCTATTAAAAAGAATCCAGACCATCCAAGAATGAGGGGAAAGTTTCAGTCAGAGAGAAGCTACTTGAGAGGACATAGATAAAGAACAGAATTGAAAGAACCCTTGTCTAGATAAAGAAATCTTGCCATCTGTGTCAATTTACTAGGTTTAGAAACTATCTCGAGAATTCCCTGCTGATCCAGAGGTTAGGATTCTCTGCTTTCAGCGCTGAGGGCCCAGGTTCAATCACTGGTCAGGGAACTAACATCATGCAAGCTGTACAGTGCAGCCAAACAACAACAGCAAACAAACTATCTCAAGGAAAGAGGGCACTGTGCAATCTGGGATGACACCAAGCACTTCCCAGTGGTAGAAACATTTGGCTCATAGGAACATACCAGGAGAGCTCACAAAACCATGTGGACAGAGGCAATTATTTATTATCAATAGTCTTAAAATCATAGCAGAAATTGATCTCATGTATAATTATCAAACCGTCTTCAACCTGGGAACACCTTGCAAAATATCATCAAAATTTCCTGGCCTGACAAGGAACAAGAACGTATGTATTCTAAAAATCTGAAACCCAAAGGATACCCTTTCCTGAGTATCAAAAACAGCAGAAAGATGTTCATCATCACTAATTATAAGAAATGCAAATCAAAACTACAATGAGGTACCACCTCACACCATTAAGAAAACTCTATAAACAATAAACGCTGGAGAGGGTGCAGAGAAATGGGAAGCCTCTTACACTGTTGATGGGAATGCAGTTGGTGCAGCCACTATGGAAAACAGTATGGAGATTTCTCAGAAAACTAAAAATAGAATTACCACATGATCCGGTAATCCCACCACTGGGCATCTATCTAGACAAAACTGTAACTTGAAAAGATCCATGCACCCCTATATTTGTAGCAGTTTTACTTACGGAGCCAAGACAAGGAAGCAACCTAAATGTCCATCAACAGATGAATAGATAAAGGAGATATAGTACATATATTCAATGGAGTATTGCTGCTGCTGCTTCTAAGTCGCTTCAGTCGTGTCCGACTCTGTGCGACCCCATAGACAGCAGCCCACCAGGCTCCCCCATCCCGGGATTCTCCAGGCAAGAACACTGGAGTGGGTTGCCAATGCCTTCTCCAATGCGTGAAAGTGAAAAGTGAAAGTGAAGTCGTTCAGTCGTGTCCGACTCTTAGCGACCCCATGGACTGCAGCCTACCAAGCTCCTCTGCCCATGGGATTTTCCAGGCAAGAGTACTGGAGTGGGGTGCCATTGCCTTCTCTACTCAGTCATTAAAAGAACTAAATAATGTTATTTGTAGCAACACGGATAAAAACCAGATTATCATATGACGTGAAGTAAGTCAGAAAGCGAAAGACAAATGTCACATCACTTATATATGGAATCTAAAATGTGACAAAAATGAACTTATCTACAAAACAGCCACACTATCATGTGGCTGCAATCCATGGGGTTGCAAAGAGTCAGACGTGACTGGATGACAACTTCCTGACTGGCAAGAATACACAGAAGGATTGTATAAAAAACATGTTAAATATCATATGTGAAATGAATCGCCGGTCCAGGTTTGATGCATGATACAGGGTGCTCGGGGCTGGTGCACTGGGATGACCCAGAACGATGGGATGGGGAGGGAGGTGTGAGGGGGGTTCAGGATGGGGAACACATGTACACTCATGGCAGATTCAAGTCAATGTATAGCAAAACCAATACAATATTGTAAAGTAAAATAAATAAATTAATTTTAAAAAAAGATCTAAATGACCCATGCAACATTGATAGTGTGGTCACTCATGTAGAGCCAGATATCCTGGAGTGTGAAGTCAAGTGAGCCTCAGAAAGTATTATTATGAAAAAAGCTAGTGGAAGTGATGGAATTTCAGCAGAGCTACTTAAAATAACATTGTTAAAGTGCTGTGCTCAATATGCCAGCAAAGTTGGAAAACAGCAATGGCCACAAGAATGGAAAGAGTCAGTTTTCACTCCAATTCTAAAGAATGGCAATGCCAAAGAATGTTTAAACTACTGTACATTTGCACTCATTTCACATGCTAGCAAGGTCATGCTCAAAATGCTCCAAGCTAGGCTTCAACGTATGTGAACATAGAACTTCCAGATGTTCAAGCTGGATGTAGAAAAGGCAGAGGAACCAGAGATCAAAATGCCAAACATCTGTTGGATCACAGAAAAAGCCAGGGAATTGTAGAAAAACATCTACTTCTGCTTTGAGTATGCGAAAGCCTTTGACGGCATTAGTCAGTTAGTTCAGTCACTCAGTCATGTCAGACTCTTTGCAACCCCATGGAATGCAGCATGCCAGGCTTCCCTGTCCATTACCAACTCCTGGAGCTTACTCAAACTCATGTCCATCGAGTCTGTGATACCATCGAACCATCTGTTCCTCTGTCGTCCCCTTCTCCTCCTGCCTTTAATCTTTCCCAGCACCAGGGTCTTCTCCAATGAGTCAGTTCTTCGCATCAGGGGGCCAAAGTATTGGAGCCTCAACTTCAGCATCAGTCTTTCCAATGAATATTCAGGACTGTTTTCCTTTAGGATTGATTGGTTGGATCTCCTTGCAGCCCAAGGGACTCTCAAGAGAATTGTCTAGCACCACAGTTCAAAATCATCAATTTTTTGGTGCTCAGCTTTATTTTTTTTTAATTAATTTATTGTATTGGTGTTTTTCTTTTTGGCTTACTCACTCTGTGTAATAGGCTCCAGTTTCATCCACTTCATTAGAACTGATTCAAATGTATTCTGTTTAATGGCTGAGTAATACTCCATTGTGTATATGTACCAATAGGGACTCTCAAGAGTTTTCTCCAACTCCACAGTTCAAAAGCATCAATTCTTCAGCATTCAGTTTTCTTTATGGTCCAACTATCACAACCATATATGACTACTGGAAAAACCATAGCTTTGACTAGATGGACCTTTGTCAGCAAAGTAATGTCTCTGCTTTTTAATATGCTGCCTAGGTTTGGTCATAGCTTTACTTCCAAGGAGAAAGTGTCCTTTAATTTCATAGCTGCAATCACCATCTGCAGTGATTTTGGAGCCCCCCCAAAATAAAGTATCTCACTGTTTCCATTGCTTCTCCATCTATTTGCCATGGGTGATGGGAACAGATGCCATGATCGTAGTTTGTTGAAAGTTGACTTTTAAGAAGCTTTTTCATTCTCCTCTTTCACTTTCATCAGAAGGCTCTTTAGTTTCTCTTCACTTTCTGCCATAAGGGTAGTGTTGGCTGTGTATCTAAGGTTATTGAAATATTTCTCCCAGCAATCTTGATTCCAGCTTGTGCTTCATCCAGCTCAGCATTTTGCATGATGTACTCTGCATATAAGTTAAATAAGCAGGGTGCCTTGATGTACTCCTTTCCTGATTTGGAACCGGTCTGCTGTTCCATGTCCAGTTCTAAGTGTTGCTTCTTGACCTGCATACAGATTTTTCAGGAGGCATGTAAAGTAGTCTGGTATTCCCATCTCTTGAAGAATTTTCCACAGTTTGGTGTGATCTACACAGTCAAAGGCTTTAGTGTAGTCAATAAAGCAGAAGTAGATTTTTTCTGGAATTATGCTGCTTTTTCAATAATCCAATGGATGTTGGCAATTTGATCTCTGGTATCTCTGCCTCTTCTAAACCCAGCTTGAACATCTGGAAGTTCACAGCTCACATACTGTTGAAGCCTGGTTTGGAGCATTCTGAGCATTACTTTGCTAGCATGTGAGATGAGTGCAATTGTGCAGTAGTTTGAACATTCTTTAGCATTGCCCTTCTTTGGGATTGGAATGAAAAATGACCTGCTCCAGTCCTGTGGCCACTGCTGTGTTTTCCAGATTTGCTGGCATATTGAGTGTACCATTTTCACAGCATCATCTTTTAGAATTTGAAATATCTCAACTGAAATTCCATCACCTTCATTAGCTTTGCTCATAGTGATGCTTCCTAAAGCCCAACTGACTTCACATTCCAGAATGTCTGGCTCTAGGTGAGTGATCACATCATCATGGTTATCTAGGTCATGAAAATATCTTTTGTATGGTTCTTCTGTGTATTCTTGCCACCTCTTCTTAATATCTTCTGCTTCTGTTAGGCTCACACCACTTCTGTCCTTTATTGTGCCCATCTTTGCATAAATTTGACTATGTGGATCACAACAAACTGAAAAATTCTTAAAGAGATGGGACTACCAGACCACCTTCTTTGCCTCCTGAGAAACCAGTATGCAGTTAAAGAAGCAACATTTGGAACTGGACACGGGTCAACGGACTGCTCAAAATTGGGAAAGGAGTACATCAAGGCTGAATATAGTCACTTTGCTTATTTTACTTATATGCAGAGTACCTCATATACGTGAAATGCTGGGCTGGATGAAAAACAAGCTGGAATCAAGATTGCCGGGAGAAATATCAATAACCTCAGACATGCAGATGACACTACCCTAATAGCAGAAAGCAAAGAAGAACTAAAGAGCTTCTTGATGGAAGTGAAAGAAGAAGTGAAAAAACTGACTTATAACTCAACATTCGAGGGAGAGAACAAGATGGCGGAGGAGTAGGTGGACATGGAGTACATCTCTCTTCACGGATACATCAGGAATACACCTTCAGACACAGAAGTGCATGCAGAACACCAGCTGAGAGTGGACAGGAGTACCTGACCAGCAGAAAAGAATAATATAGACCCATGCAAGACTCAGTAGGACAAAGGAACTAGAGGGAAAAACAGGAGTGTTAGCAGCACTGGACCTGCCCTTGGCAGGTGGGGGAACTGAAGCAGGGGTCCGATCCCCACATCGGGGCAACTGTGAGTCAGAGGAGAAACATTTAAGGCTGAGAGTGAAACAGCTGATCTGTGGCAGTGCAAATGGAATGATAATCAGACACCCCTTGCTGCATCCATACATACCCCAGATGGTGCAGTGGCTGGGAGCTGGAGTTTAGGGATTGTGGAGCAATCCCTGGGCAAGGGCTACTGTTGACCTCGAAGAGACAGATTGAGGGGATGTGAGGGAAGAGATTGTAGTGGGAAATGCCTGTGGAGGAAAGCCCGGCAGCCATGGTAGTAGAATCACACATAGGGGGTGGAGCTATAACCATAGCCTTCCCCCGCCCCAACACACCAGCATTAGCAATAGAGAGGCTGACCCATCAAATTGTGGAGAGATGGATCCAGGGGAGGTGAAGGAGGAGATTGTGATGGGAAATGCCTGTGGAGGAAAGCCGGGCAGCCACCTAGGCAAGGTGATACTGCTTAGTCATGTGTGGGGGTGGAGCCATCACTATAGCCTCTCTCTCCCCACAGGCCAGCATCAGCAGCTGAACAATAGAGAGGCTGGCCCATCAAATGCCTGAGGCACTGCACTACAGAGTAGGACCCCACCCAGGGTGCCCCTTCAAGAGCCTGACATGGCAATCTACAGAGTAGGACCCCAGCCAGGGGGTCCCCTCTATAGTCTGATGCTCCGAACAACAGAGAAGGACCCCAGGCAAGGAAGCCCTCTAAGTGCTTGAATGGGCAGAGCTACGGAGAAAGACTCGTCAAAGAGGCCTTCTGATTGCCAACTACAAGAGGCTCAAAAAGAGACTCTGATAGGGCCATAACTACTGCAGCAGAGGCAGCCCATGTCCCTATACACTTGGCACTGCCAGGGTCCCCGCAAGCCAAGCAGCTGTGCCACCTTCACACTCAACACTAGCTGGGGCAGAGCTGCCACAGGCAAAAAAAATCTTGCACCTATGTTCACAAGGTCGCTTCAGGTCGTGTCCATCTCTTTGTGACCCTGTAGACTGTGGCCTGGCAGGCTTCTCTGTCAGGGACGGGGGTTCTCCAGGCAAGAATCCTGGAGCGTATTGGCCAATACTGGTCGCCATACCCTTCAAGAGCACTATATTTCCTGCTGCCCTAGCCGCCAACTCCCCTGAGTACCTGGTGCTGCCAGAACCCTTGCGACCCAAGCAGCTGCACCACCTCCACACCTGGCCCTCACGGGGCAAACCCAAGTCCTCCAGGGCAGCCTCAGGAGCAAACCTCAGTGGATAACCCACATGCAGAGGTGGAAATAAAACCACAATTGAAACCCAGGGGCAGTGTGACTAAGGAAAAAGACCCAAAACCTTTCCACCAGCTGTATAAGCTGCAGACTCAATCCACATGATCAACTAGGAAGACTCTGTGTCTATGGAATATATAAAAGGTCACTGAGAGCTCCCACAAAAGAAAACACACTAGTTCTGATAGCTGTGGACATTGGAGGCAAGAACACAGAGGAGTAGGACCAGATTAGAATATGAGCTTCCCCCACAGCAGGTCCAGAGATCAGCACAGTGTTAGAGGGCATCCTAGGGAGATGAGGTGGACTGTGACTCCCAGGGAGGGAAAGGACTCAGACAGCAGTGACTCAAGAAAAACATTTATTATTCTTGTGTTTTGACTTGTTCTGTAGATTCTTTTGGATTTCTTTTCTTTATCCCCACCTCCCTGTTGCAGCTGTCAATTTTATTGGCACTGCTGCTGCTGCGTCGCTTCAGGCGTGTCCTATAAAATCTAATTAAGCTTTTGAGCTTCTTTTTCCTCAGTCACGTTTTTTACTGTTGTTATAAACCTCTGGCTCTGTGATGGGCTTTTTCAGTTCTGGGGAGTTTTTTTCTTTTTCTTTTCTGTTTTTTTAATTTTAATTTTTAAACCTATTATTATTTTTATACATTTATTCCTTTGTTTGATTTTCCTACTATTCTTTTTCCCTTGCAGTTAATCTTTAATGTATATAAACCTTCTTCATCTACCTCTTCTTTCTTCTTTCTTTCCTTCCCTCTCAACATAGTTTTATTTTCATTGTTTTATTCCCCAATTGGCAGCTCATTTTAGTTTTGTTTTCCAGTTTGTTAGTTAGTTTTGCTCAAGTAGATGTAATTTTTGGTTTCCTTTGTTCACCAGGTCAATCTACTGTACTTTATTTTTGTTGGACTGTTTTGATTTTTCTTATGGATGTATATGTGTATAATCAGTCACACTTTTCATTGTTGTCATAAACCTCTGCCTCTACATTGGGCTTCTGCAGTTCTGTGGAGTTTTCCTCTTTTATTTATTCTTCCATTTTTTTCTCATTTTATAACTTTTTAAACTTTTTATTTTTTAAATTCTTTTTAAAAATTGTTTAAATATAAATTTATTTATTTTAATTGGAGGTTAATTACTTTACAATATTGTATTGGTTTTGCCATACATCAACATGAATCCACCACAGGTATACAACACAGGTGTTCCCCATCCTGAATCCCCCTCCCTCCTCCCTCCCCATACCATCCCTCTGGGTCATCCCAGTGCACCAGTCCCAAGCATCCAGTATCATACATCAAACCTGGACCCTATTATATCTCTTCTACATTTATTCCTTTGTTTGCCTTTCCTAATCTTCTTTCCCCCTTGCAGTTAATCTTTAATGTATATAAATCTTCTTCATCTACCTCTATTTAACTTTGCATATCTATTCTTGCTTCTTTTCTTTCTTTCAACATATTTGTTAGTTTTGTTTTCATTGCTTTATTCCCCACTTGGCACTTTGCTCTAGTCTTGTTTTCCAGTTTGTGCTTTAGTTACTTTTGTTCTTAACTGGTAAATATAATTTTTTATTTCCTTTGTTCACTGGGTCAATCTATTGTACTTTATATTTGTTGGACTATTTTGACTTTGCTCATGGGTGCATATGTATATGTGTATATTCCATTATTTGAATTACTATTTGCCTGAGTTTGTAACTGCCATTTGTCTGGGGTTCATCTTTGGTTTCTCATTTTTAGATATTTGTTTTAATCTCACTTAATGCCATAACAAACCATTTGTGGAATCTTCGTTTCTTGACCAGAGATCAAGCCCTGAGCCTTTGGAGTGGGAGAACTGACTCCAAGACCCTAGACTACCAGAGAACTAACCCTAGTGGGTATCAAGTAGTGAGAACTCACACAAAGGAAACCACTGGAATACAAGACCCAGCATCACCCAACCACCAATAGCACCCTGTGCAGGACACCTCATCTAAACAACAAAGAAAACAAAAATACAAGCCAAATCATCAGCAGGCAGAACTACCACCTCACTCAGCCTGGCCCATCAGAGGAAAAACAGACAAACAAACAAAAACTCAGCAGAAATCTCACACTATAAGAAGCTTAAACAAACCACTGGAACAATCTTCAGTTCAGTTCAGTTACTCAGTCGTGTCCGACTCATTAGGAGGGCAGAAATGAAAAGGAAGAAAGAATTCAACCTTGAAGCCTGGGGAAAGGAGACCTAAAACACAGTAAGTTAAAAAAAAATAGTGAAAAGGCAGAGAAATACTACACAAATGAAGGAACAAACCAGAAACAAAGAAGTCCAAATAAATGAAGAGGAAATAGGCAAACTACCTGAAAAATAATTCAGAATAATGATAGTAAAGATGATCCAAAACCTTGAAAGCAAAATGGAGAAAATGCAAAAATCAATTAACAAAAACACAGATGAATTAAAGAATAAACATGAGAGACAACACAATTGCTGAAATTAAAAATACTCTAGAAGCAATCAATAGCAGAATATCTGAAGCAGAAGAATGAATCAGTGAGCTAGAAGATAAAGTGGTGGAAATAACTTATGAAGAGCAGAATAAAGTAAAAACAATGAAAACTGAGGATAGTCTCAGAGATCTTTGGGACAATATCAAATGCACCAATATTCAAATTACAGAGGTTCCAGAAGAAGAGAAAAAGGGTATGAGAAAATTTTTCAAGAGATTATATTTGAAAATTTCCCCAACATGGAAAAGGAAATAGTCAGTCAAGTCCAAGAGGCACAAAGAGTCCCACACAGAATAAACCCAAGGAGAAACACACCAAGACACATACTAATCAAACTAACCAAGACTTAACAGAAAGAAAGAATATTAAAAGCAGCAAGGGAGAAGCAACAAGTAACATACAAGGGAAACCCATACACTTAACAGCTTAACAGCTGATCTCTCAGCAGAAACTCTGCAGGCCAGAAGGGAATGGCAGGATATATTTAAAGTACTGAAAGGGAAAAATCTACAACCAAGATTACTGTACCCAGCAAGGATCTCATTCAAAATTGGTGGAGAAATAAAAAGCTTTTCAGACAAGCAAAAGTTAAGAGAATTCAGTAACACCAAACCAGTTTTAGAACAAATGTTAAAGGAAATTATATAGTCAAGAAACAGAAGAGAAGAAAAAAGATCTACAAAATCAACCCCAAACAATTGAGAAAATGGAAATAGAAACATATATATCAATAATTACTTTAAATGTAAATGGATTAAATGCTCCAACCAAAAGATACAGACTGGTCAAATGGATACGAAAATAGGACCCATATATATGCTATCTACAAGAAACCCACTTCAGACCTAAAGGCTCATATAGACTGAAAGTGAAAGGATGGAAAAATATATTCCTTGCAAATGGGAAGCAAAGGAGAGCTGGAATAGCAATTCTTGTATCAGACAAAATAGACCTTAAAATAAAGAATATAACAAGAGATAAGGAAGGCACTAGATAATGATCAAGAGATCAATACAAGAGAAAGATATAACAATTGTAAATATCTATGCACCCAATATAGGTACACTTCAATACATAAGACAAACACTAACAGACATAAAAGGAGAAACTGACAGTAACACAATAATAGTGGGAGACTTTAACACCCCACTCACATCAATGGACATATCAGCAAAACAGAAAATTAATAAGGAAACACAAATCTTAAATGATACATTAGATGAGATGGATCTCATTGATATCTTCAGGATATTCCATCCAAATGCAGAAAAATACACCTTCCTCTCAAGTGCACATGGAAAATTATCTAGGATAGACCACATCTTGGGTCACAAATCAAACCTCAGTAAATTTAAGAAAATTGAAATTATATCAAGTATCTTCTCTGACCACAACACTATGAGACTAGATATCAATTACAAGAAAAAACTGTCAGAAACACAAACACATGGAGATTAAACAACATGTTTCTACATAACCAACAGGTTACTGAAGAAATCAGGAGGGAAATTAAAAAATTGCTAGAAACAAATGACAATGAAAACATGACAACACAAAACCTATGGGATGCAGCAAAAGCAGTTCTAAGAGGGAAGTTAATAGCAACACAATCCTACCTCAGGAAACAAGAAAAACATCAAAATAGCAACACAAATTCAGCAACACATCAAAAAGCTCATATACCATGATCACGTTGGGTTTATTCCAGGGATGCAAGGATTCTTCAATACACGCAAATCAATCAACGTGATACACCATATTAACAAATTGAAAGATAAAAACCATATGATCATCTCAATAGATTCAGAAAGAGCCTTTGACAAAATTCAGCACCCATTTATGATTAAAACTCTTCAAAAATGGGCATAGAACTACCTCAACATAGTAAAGGCCATATATGATAAGCCTACACCAAACATTATTCTCAAAGATGAAAAACTGAAAGCATTCCCTCTGAGATCAGGAACAAGACAAGGGTGTCCACTTTCACTACTACTATTCAGCACAGCCTGGAAGTGCTAACTACTGCAATCAGAGAAGAAAAAGAATTAAAAAGAATCCAGATCAGAAAAGAAGTAAAGCTCTGTTTGCAGATGGCATGATACTATACATAGAAAACCCTGAAAATAGTCACAGAAAATTACGAGAGCTAATCAGTAAATTTAGCAAAGTTGCAGGATACAGAATCAATACACAGAAATCACTTGCATTTCTATGTACTAACAATGAAAAATCAGAAAGAGAAATTAGGGAATCAATCCCATTCACTATTGCAAAAAAAAGAATTAAATATCTAGGAATAAACTTACCTAAGGAGACAAAAGAATTGTACACCGAAAATTATAAGACACTGATGAAAGAAATTGAAGATGACATAAACAGATGGAGAGATATTCCATGTTCCTGGGTAGGAAGAAATCAATAATGTGAAAATGACTATACTACCAAATGCAATCTACAGATTCAATGCGATCCCCATATCAAATGACCAATGGTATTTTTCATAGAACTAGAACAAAAAATTTCACAATTCATATGGAAACACAAAAGACCCTAAATAGCCAAAGCAGTCTTGAGAAAGAAGAATGGAGCTGGAGGAATCAACCTTCCTGACTTCAGATTATACTACAAAGCTACAGTCATCAAGACAGTATGGTACTGGCACAAAAACAGAAATATAGACCAATGGAACAAGATAGAAAGCCCAGAAATAAACCCATGCACCTATGGGTATCTTATTTTTTACAAAGGAGGCAAGAATATACAATGGGGCAAAGACAGCCTCTTCAATAAATGGTGCTGGGAAAATTGGTCAGCTACATGCAACAGTTAGAACTGGACATGGAACAACAGACTGGTGCCAATTAGGAAAAAGAGTCCGTCAAGGCTGTATATTGTCACCCTGCTTATTTAACTTCTATGCAGAGTACATCATGAGAAACGCTGGACTGGAAGAAACACAAGCTGGAATCAAGATTGCTGGGAGAAATCTCAATAATCTCAGATATGCAGATGACACCACCCTTATGGCNAAGATAAACTCAAAATGGATTAAAGACCTAAATGTAAGACCAGAAACTATAAAACTCATAGAGGAAAACAGGCAGAACACTTGATGATGTAAATCAAAGCAAGATCCTCTATGACCCACCTCCTAGAATAATAGAAATAAAAACAAAAGTAAACAAGTGGGACCTGATTAAACTTAAAAGCTTTCGCACAACAAAAGAAACTATAAACAAGGTGAAAAGACAACCCTTAGAATGGGAGAAAATAACAGCAAATGAAACCATTGACAAAGGATTCATTTCCAAAATCTACAAGCAGCTCATACAACTCAATACCAGAAAAACAAACAACCCAAATCAAAAACTGGGGAAAAGACCTAAATGGACATTTCTCCAAAGAAGACATACAGATAGCTAACGAACACATGAAAAGATGCTCAACATCGCTCATTATTAGAGAAATAAATGCAAATGAAAACTACAATGAGATATCACCTCACATCAGTCAGAATGGCCATCATCAAAAAGTCTACAAACAATAATGCTGGAGAGGGTGTGGAGAAAAGGGAACACTCTTGTACTGTTAGTGGGAATGTAAATTGATACAGCCACTATGGAAGATGTTATGGAGATTCCTTAAAAAACTAGGAATAAAACCACCATATGACCCAGAAATCCCACTCCTAGGCATATAGCCTGAGGAAACCAAAACTGTAAAAGATTCATGTATCCCATTATTCGTAGTGATGCTTTCTAAGGCCCATTTGACTTCACATTCCAAGATGTCTGGCTCTAGATTAGTGACCACATCATCATGATTATCTGGGTCATGAAGATCTTTCTTGTACAGTTCTTCTGTGTATTCTTGCCACCTCTTCTTAATATCTTCTGCTTCTGTTAGGTCCAGACCACTTCTGTCCTTTATCGAGCCCATCTTTGCATGAAATGTTCCCTTGGTATCTCTAATTTTCTTGAAGAGATCTCTAGTCTTTCCCATTCTGTTGTTTTTCTCTATTTCTTTGCATTGATCGCTGAAGAAGGCTTTATTATCTCTTCTTGCTATTCTTTGGAACTCTGCATTCAGATATTGATGTGATCACTAATCTAGAGCCAGACATCTTGGAATGTGAAGTCAAGTGGGCCTTAGAAAGCATCACTACGAACAAAGCTAGTGGAGGTGATGGAACTCCAGTTGAGCTATTTCAAATCCTGAAAGATGATGCTATGAAAGTGCTACACTCAATATGCCAGCAAATTTGGAAAACTCACCAGTGGCCACAGGACTGGAAAAGGTCAGTTTTCATTCCAATTCCAAAGAAAGGCAATGCCAAAGAATGCTCAAACTACCACACAATTGCACTCATCTCACATGCTAGTAAAGTAATGCTCAAAATTCTCCAAGCCAGACTTCAGCAATATGTGAACCGTGAACTCCTTGATGTTCAAGCTGGTTTTAGAAAAGGCAGAGGAACCAGAGATCAAATTGCCAACATTCGCTGGATCATGGAAAAAGCAAGAGAGTTCCAGAAAAACATCTATTTCTGCTTTCTTGACTATGCCAAAGCCTTTGACTGTGTGGATCACAGTAAACTGTGGAAAATTCTGAAAGAGATGGGAATACCAGACCACCTGACCTGCCTCTTGAGAAATCTGTATGCAGGTCAGGAAGCAACAGTTAGAACTGGACATGGAACAACAGACTGGTTCCAAATAGGAAAAGGAGTNCTGAGTGAACTCCGAGAGTTGGTGATGGACAGGGAGGCCTGGCGTGCTGCGATTCATGGGGTCGCAAAGAGTCGGACACGACTGAGCGACTGAACTGAACTGAACATGCAAAAGAATGAAATTAGAACACTTCCTAATAGAACACACCATACACAAAGATAAAATGGATTAAAGATCTAAATGTAAGACCAGAAACTATAAAACTCTTAGCGGGAAACATAGGCAGAACACCTGAAGACATAAATCAAAGTAAGATCCTCTATGACCCACCTCCTAGAGTTATGGAAATAAAAACAAAAGTAAACAAGTGGGACCTGATTAAACTTAAAAGCTTTTGCACAGCAAAGGAAACTATAAGCAAGGTAAAAAGACAACCCTCAGAATGGAGAAAATAATAGCAAATGAAACAACTGACAAAGGATTAATTTCTGAAATACACAAGCAGCTCATACAACTCAATACCAGGAAAACAAAAACCCAATCAAAGAGTGGGAAAGAGACCTAAACATACATTTCTCCAAAGAAGACATACAGACGGCTAACAAACACATGAACAGATGCTCAACATTGCTCATTATTAGAGAAATGCAAATCAACACTACAATGAGATATCACCTCACACCAGTCAGAATGGCCATCATCAAAAAGTCTACAAACAATAAATGCTGGAGAGGGTGTGGAGAAAAGGGAACGCTCTTGGACTGTTGGTGGGAATGCAAATTGATACAGCCACTGTGGAAGACAGTATAGAGATTCCTTAAAAAACTAGGAATAAAATCACCATATGACCCAGCAATCTGACTCCTAGACATATACCCTGAGGAAACCAGGGTTGAAAAAGACACATGTATCTCATTGTTTATTGCAGCACTATTTACAATAGCTAGAACATGGAAGCAACCCAGATGCCCATCGACAGATGAATGGGTAAAGAAGTCGTGGTACATACACACAATGGACTATTACTCAGCCATGAAAGGAAATGCATTTGAGTCAGTTCTAATAGTGGATAAACCTAGAACCTATTATAAAGAGTGAAGTTGAGTCAGAAAGATAAATATCGTATTCTAACGCACATATACAGAATCTAGAAAAATGGTACTGAATAATTTATTTACAGGGCAGCAATAGACAAACAGACATAGAGAATAGAGTTATGGACATAGGGAGAGGGAAGGAGAGGGTGAGATGTATGGAAAGTGTACCGTGGAAACTTAATTACCATATGTAAAATAAATAACCAATGGGGAATTTGCTGTATGGCTCAGGAAACTCAAACAGGGGCTCTTTACCAACCTAGAGGGGTGGGATGGGGAGGGAAATGAGAGGGAGGTTCAAAAGGAAGGGATATATGCATACCAATGGCTGATTCATGTTGAGGTTTGACAGAAAACAACAAAATTCTGTAAAGCAATTATCCTTCAATAAAAAAATAAAACCTCAACATTCAAAAAAGATAGATCATGGCATCGGATGCGATCACTTCGTGGCAAATAATGGTGGAAAAATGGAAACAGTGACAGACTTTATTTTCTTGGGCTCCAAAATCATTGCAGATGGTGACTACCATCTGCAATGAAATTAAAAGACACTTGCTCCTTGGAAGGAAAGCTATGACAAATCTAGACAGCAAATTAAAAATCAGAGACATCACTTTGCTGAAAAAGGTTTGCAGAGTCAAAGCTATGGGTTTTCCAGGAATCATGTACAGATGTGAGAGGTGGACTATAAAGGAGGCTAAATACTGAAGAACTGACGCTTTCTAACTGTGGTGCTGGAGAAGACTCTTGAGAGTCCCTTGGATAGCAAGGATATCAAGCCAGTCAATCCTAAAGGAAATCAACCCTGAATATTCATTGCAAGGACTGATGCTGAAGTTCCAGTACCTTGGCCACCTGATGTGAAGGGCCATCTCAACAGAAAAGACCCTGATCCTTGAAAAGATTGATGGCAGGAGAAGGGAGTGACACAGAATGAGATGATTGGATGGCATCACTGACTCAATTTTAGGAGTTTGGGCAAACTCTGGGAGATAGTGAAGGACAGTGAAACCTGGCATATTGCATTCCCTTGGGTCGCAGAGAGTCAGACATGACTAAGCAACAACAATAAAGTTAGAGGATACAAAATTATGCATATAATATGGTCCCAATTATATGAACATTACATGTACACACAGAAGTAACAGAAAAGAAATGCAAAAGTGGAAATTATCTCTGTGAAGAGGGTCCCATGTGGTTTTTAAAGCTCATATTGTATGTTTTTTCTAATTTTCTGTCATAAACATTATTTCCCTAATAAAAAGTGTATCATAAGATGCTAAATATTCCTTTGTGAATTAAGAATTTATAATATAAAACTACTGTAGTTATTGATGCCCTTTATAGATCTTAGTGCATTAAGTTTAGAAACCTAAAACAGTCCTTTGCATGTAACAGCTGTATCAATTTTAGACATTTGTATGAAATGTTTACCAGATGTGTTTAATTCCTCTGCAAAGAAATAATGATTAGAAAATTATTAAATACATGTTAGCCTATTCTTATTACAGAGTTAAATCAATTAAACCCTAACTCCTATTATTATAGGAACCTTAATATTTGGAGATTAACTTCATATAAAATGGTCTTATTCCTGAAAACTAAAATGTCAGAGGTAATATTTTTTGTTAGTAAAGCTTTCATGTGTATTTACCTAGGGGAAAAAATGCACATTTCCCCCAGAATACAGTTAGTATTTGCTTAATTAAATCTTCCCTTATGAACTGACCTAACTGTGGAAGATGAATTCATTCTCCCAGCCCTGACATCCTACCCTATGGATATCCAGCCATGTTGTAGATTACATGGGCTAAAAGGGAATGGTACCTTCCTAGACATGAGTGCAAATAAATCTCTGCTGCCTAGGGTCATGTCCTCTACACCAAACCTAGCTAGAGACAGTATGCAAGGAAAGGAAAGGATAATGAAAGAGGAATTCAGGGAATAATCAAAGAGATGTACACAACTGATTCTTGAACAATACAGGTTTGAACTGCACAGGTCCACTTATATGCAAATTTTTTCAATAGTAAATACTACAGCATTACATAATCTATGGTTCATTGAATCCTCAGATGTAGAACTGTGGACACAAAGGGCCAACTGTAAGTTATACTCCAATTTTGGGCTATACAGAGGGTTGTTGTTACTCAGTCGCGAAGTCATGTCCAGGTCTTTCTGACCCCATGGACTGCAGCACGCAAACCTTCTGTGTCCTCCACTATCTCCCAGACTTTGCGCAAAATCATTCAGTCAATGATGCCATCCAACCATCACATCCTCTGCCATCCCTTTTTCCTCCTGCCTTTAATCTTTCCCAGCATCAGCATCTTTTCCAATGAGCCAGTTCTTTACATCAGGTGGCCAAAGTATTAGAGTCCTTCCAATGAATATTCAGAACTGATTCCTTTAGGATTGACTGGTTTGATATCCTTGCTGTCCAAGGAACTCTCAAGAGTCTTCTCCAGCACCACAGTTTGAAAGCATCAACTCTTTTAGTCAGCTTTCTTTATGGTCCAGCTCTCACATCCGTACGTGATTACTGGAAAATCCATAGCTTTGAAAATAGAGACTCTAGTTAGCAAAGTGACGTCTCTAGTTTTTAATAGGGAGGTTGAGAACCCCTAACCCCTGCACTATTTAAGGGTCAACTGTGTATGTATTAAGACATATAGACACACACATATATTTATATACACATATATGAATACATACATATCTACGTAATTAATAATTTTACTCATGACTATGGTGACTGTATTATTTCAAACAAAAATAATATCCAGTCTGACAAGTGTTAAGTGTAATTATTTAGACAAACTGTGGTTTGAAATGTCATCAAATATCAGGTATTTGTGGCCCTGTGCCTGTGATGAGACTTACAATATGAATCACTTGAAGGAAAATGGTATAGAATCAAAATTAACTTAGTTTCCCTATGTGTGTGTATATGTTGGAATTAATAAGGTATTTAGTGAGAAAACCCCTAAGGTTTTAAATTCGTTTAAGGCAGAGTCAGATTTTTCCCCCAGGTCTCTGTGACTCACTAAGAGTTTGGGTTCTATTAGAGAACAAGGATGTTCATGCTGAGAGTTTCTGTTAATCTATTAAGAAGCTTTGTGGCAATTCTATTTAATACTAGGAATAAAACAAGATGTTTACCAAACTAGAAGTCCACTCGAACAGTTCTCCTGGTGTTTAATGGGAACAGTGTGTCTTTAGGCTCTTGAGAAGGTCAAACCAATTTCGTTCTTAGTGGCAGTGATAAGATTTGAAAAAACAAACAGAACAGATCAAACATTTGTAGAGTATTAACAAGATACTGTTGTTTGGCACTTACTGGTTGCCCTTATTTCTCGGGTGAATGGGTAATTCTTGAAATTGCTTCAAATCCATTTAAACCAAATATTTAGCTTATCTGAAGGATTCCAAACAGCTAATTTAAATGCACTCTCCCTTTTTGTCTCTCCATCCTCCTCTTTCTTCCACCATTGTGCTGGAAAATGATGGAATCAAACACTTAAGACAAAGCTATAAGGTTGCCAGGCTGGGCACTGTGGTCTTTTGATGACACTAATTCCTGTTTGCCCGGTGGCCCATCTCAGCTGAGCTCCTTATGTGGAACACATCATTATGTGCTTGCACTTTGGTTTTCAACCAGCATAAAGGGTAGAACCACAGGAAAAACTCCTGTTATTTTTTATTGTATAAGAGCAACACTTCAATAAAAGTCGTATTATATGTTATGTAGCTTGTAGGTCAGAGCTGTCAGTAAATACCAGACTATAGAACTGTTTCTGTTCTGTTCCATTTCTTTGACAACTATTAGTAAAGCTGTGGATGGGCTTTCAACAGGGTCGGAATAGGTGCAGTTCTGCAAAAGCATCAAAGCATAGGGGGAAAGAAAGCAATAATGCAATGAGAGAACATGGGCTCTGATCTTTACCAGCTGGACAAATGATTTAATCTAAGGTTAAGTTGTCACAGATCTTAAAGCTAATGTTCAGTTGCTGTAAGATATTATGGAAGGAGGCTTCAATGGGCAACTAAGCCCATGCACCACAACTACTGAGCCTGTGCTCTTGAGCCCAGGAGCCACAACTATTGAGCCCATGGACTGCAACTACTGAAGCTTGTGCATCATAGAACCTGTGCTCTGCAATAAGAGAAGTCACTGTAATGAGAAGCTCGTGCACCACAAGGAAGGGTAGCCCCTGCTCGCCCCAATTAGACAAAGCCCGCACAGCAATGAAGACCCAGAATGCCCCCAAATAAATAAATAAATAAAACTACAAAAGAAAATCTCCTAGAGGTGGAAGAATTCTGTCAAACCATCTAACCTCCCAAACAGAAGCCTTACGTTAGCTCTTCTGTGAAACCATTCCTTCACTTTCTATCTTATTCATCATAACTTACTTATTCCTCCAGACTCCCACAAAGTACCAACATGCACAGCTGTAGCCTAATGAAAACAATGGTTTTAATAGCTAGCATCAATGTTTACTGTTACAATAAAATCTGTCACACCATAAATTCTTTGTGTTATGATTTTGGAGGATATAGAAGGAAATTAACTAAGTTCACTGCCTGGTCTGACCAATCTCCTGGTTGAGTTTTTGAGGAATTAACTTGGAGATGTAGATACCCATGTGTGACTTATGAACTGCTCTCAGGAGGAACCTGTGAGGGAGAAGGGCAAAAGGGAGTAGGGGAAGGAGGAAAGGGAAGAGAAGGGAAGCTAGGAAGGGTGTGACTTATAGTGACAGGCCAGTCTCAGCATGATCCCATGGGGAGCTCTGAAGCAGAAGTTGCATCACAACCTATCTGCAGGGCAGGAATAGAGACACAGACCTAGAGAATGGACTTGTGAAAACGGGGATTGACATACATACATTAGCATGTGTAAAATAGAATGTTAGTGGGAACCTGTTGTATAGCACAGGGAGCTTAGCTCAGTACTCTGTGATGACCTCGATGAGTGAGGTGGCAGGGGTAGGGGGTTGCAGTGGAAGGAAGGCTCAAGGTGGGGGGATATATGTATACATACAACTGATTCACATTGATGTACAATAGAAGTTCAACACAGCATTGTAAAGCAATAATCATCCAATAAAAATTTGGGGAAAAAAGTAGCTGTATTGCAGAGTCTGGAAGCAAGGGGTTTCTATACCCATGAGCCATTGGCTTGGGGCAACCCAGTGGGGACAAAAAAGCAAGTTTATCTGGTACATGTGGTTCTTTACACCTATGGGCTACTCCAGCCACCCAAAGGTAGTCCTCCAAAGAAGGTGGAAGGTGCCAGTCTTTAGAAGTAAAGCATGTGGAAACTGGGAGATAAGAGCACAAATCCAGCAAAGGGGCTGAAAAGGACTGGAGTGATGGTGTTCACAACTCATAAGATCAAGGGCAACACAAACCAACAATAAGCCCTAATGATTTTAGCCAGCCATTATTAAGTGCTTACTGTAAGTCAGTCTTGTTCTAGGCTCTTAGTATTACCTTATTTAATCCTTACAACAAGCTCATGAGGTAGCTACTGTTATTGTTTCTGTTCTGTCAAGTGAGGACTTAGATCTATACAGGCAATTAGTCTAAAGTGATGATAAGACTTCATGGTGTAACTAAGATTTGAATTTGCAAACGGAGATGGGTGATTTGACAGCAATGTACTCTTAACACCACATTACCCACTTTGGCATGGCTTCTTAATACAGGAAGCTGTGAAGAGGGACAGGGCCTGAGTCATTTCGTCTGGGCTCCTATCTTGATAGCTCACAACAAAATGAGACAGAGCATCTAACACAGTCAGTGCAGCAAAAAAACTGCACTAAATATTAGACAGTGTTGTTATTAAGGAAGGGAATGACATTGCCTCTTTCAAAAACATCTTTTTTTCTATAATAACATCTCTTAGGTCTGTAAAAGTCTTTATTCTGTTGTCCTCCCAATGTTTAAAAAGCCAGGGAATCAACGTTTATTCTTGATAGCTCTATTGTATATTACATGATTTGGCCAAATTTCCATTACAGAGAATAAGGAAAGAAGGCAAGGGAAGGTAGAGAAAAAGAGGGAGTATACTAGATCATTACTAAAAGTTACTGAGAATGACAGGAACAAATATTCTGAACAAAGTCCTGTTCACTATACTTCAGTCTTTCCTGGGATCTGATTATTAAATAGCTTTTTCCTGAACAGAGTGATTTTTAATTCCCTAAAGAATGTTATCAATAACTCCTTAGTACCCTGTCTCCCATAAACAATAGAACTTTTTCAATGCCATTAGAAAATTTAGTCACTTTTCAAGACTGGACTATCAATGCCAAAAATATCACTTTGGAATTCTTTAAAATCATTATTAACTGGATTTCACTGCCACCTGAATTCTAGGCATAGAAAAAGTACAGCATATTTCATCAAAGCATTTAAGATTAGCTGAATGCCTTAGAATAATGAAAATAAAAACTCTGAGCTCTTCATTATGAAATAAGCATCAATCAAGAATATTTCAATGTCTTTCCAATTCTAAGCATCCTAGTTCCTTTAGGCACATTGAATATTTTTGCAACATGTAAGGGTAATCTTATGATGGTTTTCTCAAGTAAAACAAACATAAGCTTCTGATTACAGTTTTTGGAGATACTCAATACACAAAACTACACGTTACACAGTAGACAGCGACTGAGGAAGGAACCCTGCTTATTTCTGTCCCTCTGCTCAAGGGTGAGACATAATAACCAAATACATTTAACAAGCAGGACAGGTCAGGCAGCAACCAATCATAATGAACATAGTAACCAATCAGAATGATGCTTTGATCATTGGGAACTGATGATGTAACCAATCAGAATGGATGCTGGCTGAAACACAGATGAGGTCACACCTAGGGATTCAGCTAACTATCAATCCTGCCTACAACCCATGTGAAACTCAATTCTGTCCACATTACTCACACTTTTCTCACACAGAAACTTATTTCAAAAAATTCAAATGATTTCTGGGATACAATGGGAACTTCTCAATTTCCAGACACCTTTCCTCTCACAGCTCTGGTTGATACAAATTTCCACTAAGATTGACCAAAGAAAGATATTATACAAGTAAATAATAGATAAAAATTACTGTGCACTGAAGTACCAGGCACTACACATTATCCCTTAATCTTTGCAACAGCCCTATAAGATGAGTGCTATACTTACCCCTGTTGTTTTGATGAAGAAACCAAGGTATAGAGAAGTCGAGTCACTGATTCAAGGTCCCACAACTAGTACATCCCAGGGCTGGTACTGAGACCTGGGCAGTCCTTCCACTTAACTACAAGTTATGGTGTCACTGGCAAACAAACATCCTCATCAACACCATATTTACCACTCAATTCCAACCTTCTTTCTGGCTAAATGATAAAGTGCCAAAGATGTTTTCTAATATCTATGCTATTGTTTGGAATCCAGGAAGACACTGACCTACACTGGTCTCCAGTGTGGTTGGAGTTGCCCCAATTCTGATCTAAATTGTTTCCAACAAACAGAAAGCAGTCAAGGAAGGCAGACAAAAGAATATTACCTTATTCTCTTGTCCTCTACTTTTTTCAAATATTCATCTCTCTTTAGGACCCCAGGATCATCTCCTTCTCATGATCTAATAAAAATGACAGGTTGATGAACTCAGAGTTCTTAGACATGGTATTTCAGCAGTAGTCCTGAGTGGCAGTGGTTGAATTTTCCAGGTAAATTGATACCCACAGTTCTTAAGGTCCCTGTGAATAACTCAAGAGTTACTCAGTTGCTTGATGAACAGAAGCTTTTATGAGGTCTCTGAAGATCTGCTGATGGTAGGTAAGGATTCTTCCAGGCAACACAGAAAACAAGCTCCACTGGGATTACATTTCAAGAAAGTCATTATTGTTTTAACTGAAAAGATCTCCAAAGCCTTTGCTTTGATATACAGTCCAATGGCAGCTGAGTTCCCCTAATGATGCTCAGCGTTACTGCAGGAAGCTACAGAGCAGAAAACAGATCTGCTGGGACGGAATCCAGAAAATACTGCAAAGGTGGAGGGAACAAAGGAAAGAAAAATTAATTAGGTGATTTTCCCCAAATCACTTGTAAGTATGTCTAGTATTCAAAACAGTGATGTACCTAACTCAAACACCACTTTTCAATCTGTAAACATGCACTGATGAGATATCTATTGTACTTACTACAGCATCAAAGAGTTACTTATATTCAGTTGATTCCAAGTTCTCTATGTCAGTTCAGTTTCTTCCTTTATAATGAGCATCCTCTACCAGCCAGATCCTGTCACCACCCTTACAGCTGACCCATGGGTGAACTGGGTCACTAGGACAGCTTGGACTGTCCATAACAGGACAGGTCTCTTAATTGGCTCCATCCTGCCCTCCCTGCCTCCCTCCCCGAAACTAGAACAACATAAAAGCACTACTTTTAAGCACTACTAACAAAACAAATATGAACCAGTGCTGCATGCATCAATCTAAATTTCTCTCACAAACATAATGTTGAATGAAAACACTTGCAGAAGAATTCATGCAGAATAATATTAACAGCTTATGCATGAAGGAAATAATCTTCAAAGACATTACACCTAGTTTAAGGCCACATACATTCGTAGCATAATACAAGGAAATTCATGGGAAATTCAGAGATGCAATCAGAGAACACAGGAACTTCAACTACTGGGTGACGTTTTATTTTCAATATAGGTTTATATCTTATGATGTACATGGTTGTGAACTATACCAGATCTATAGTACATACTGCAAGATAGTTGTTTTAAGACTCCCATTTTGTCAACTTAAGCTCACCAGGCCCTCTCCTTCATATTAATTCTTGAGCACATTCTTTCATTGGCTTGGTACCTCGGTTCTCTCTGGGCATCCCCTTAAGAATGATAGCTCTTAGCATGCCCTACTGGGTTTTAGGATTTGGCATCATCCCACGACAATGTTCCTCAGCCTCCCTCTAGGTCTCTGAACTACAATCTACATGCATGTAAGACACGTGGTTTCGTTGATTCTAGCCAGATTTCCAAGTGCAACTAGATACTTAATCCTAGATTGCTTTGGGGTCTCCCAGTTACCATAAGTTCAGATTGACCTCAAATTCTCAGATCTGAAAGGACAGGCTCTAGTCCAGGGCCTCTTTAACTTTCCAAAGTCCCCATGTGTTTGTTCTCTGCATAATATAATGAAGCCAGAACTTTGCTGAAATGACCTAGAACTGAACTGCTTCCCACAGAACAAGAGCAATTCCACTAGGGGAAAACTGACCAGATCTCAGTGAGTGTAGTAGACTCTTTAAATATACTGCAGGCCTTTAACCCATTTCCAAAGTCCTAAAGGCTGTAAGGCTCAGAGATGCCAAGATTGACATGAAAAGGAAATAACAAAGTTAAGAGTAAACAAGGCTCATTAGAAAGGTTTGGGTTTTTTTTTTTTTTTAAATACAGTGGCACTAGTGGCAAAGACTTTGCCTGTCAATGCAGGAGATACAAGAGGTGTGGGTTCGATCCCTGGGTTGGGAAGATCCTCTGGAGAAGTAAATAGCAACCCATTCCAGTATTCTTGTCTGGGAAATCTCATGGACAGAGGAACCTGGTGGGCTACAATCCATGGGGTTACAAAGACTCCAACACGACAAGAAACTGAGGACATAGCTGATTTACAATATCATTTTAGAATCAGGGGTATAGCACAGTGATTGTGTGTGTGTGTGTGTGTGTGTGTGTGTATTTCTGATTATTTTACCATTTAGGTTATTACAACATATTGAGTAGAATTCCCTGCACTATACACTAGGTCCTTGCTAAATTATCCATTTTATATATAGTAGTGTGTATGTTAATCCCATCCTCCTAATCAATGCTTACCTACCCTTCTCCTTTGGTAACCGAGTTTATTTACACAGCAGAAATAGACCCATAGACATAGAAAGGTTTGGTTTTTCCATCAGATGCAGTCTCTCTCAGATAAATAGCACAGCTGTTGTTTCTGCCCCTTCTGTGTCTCATCTATTTTCAGGTAAAAATAGGAAAAGCACTTGGTAACTCAGATAATGAATATGCTATCATCACAGCCAGTTCACTTAACACATACTGTGTATTTGCAATGTCAGATTTAGAATGTCCTATGTGACTCTTCAATAGAATTCTATTTAGAATTCATTCAGAAGGTTGGGAGCTATAAAAATGCTTGACCTGAAGCTTCTGGTTATCCTTGCCTTGGGCTTAAGTATATGCAAGTCTGCCTTCTAAAAGTCCAACAGTCTACTCCTGAGGAGAAAAGAGGGAGGGGTGGAGTAATACCATGGGGCTATCGCAGGATGGTGACAGAGAAGATGGGAAATCAAACATGGATATAAGAAAAATGAAATTAGTCAGTGAGAGTTTAACGAAATTAGCCCTGAATGGATTTTTACCCATCTATACCTGGTGGGCTGCTGTCTATGGGGTCGTACAGAGTAGGACACGATTGAAGCAACTTAGCAGCAGCACACCTGGACTAATAGAAATGATTTATAAATGAATGACCAAGGAGATCGGAAATAGCCAAAATTTTATCAAGAAAATCAAGATGTTTCCTCCAGAAGGCAGGATGGGACTGTATCATTTAGTAAAATGGAATCAAAATGATGGGCATCAGTCCTTTTGGAAAAACACAGATGGAGAAGAGGAGACAATGAGCGTGAGGAGATCCAGAGAGCTACATGCTAACAGTGCCCAGCCAGACTCAGACCCGAGCAAAAGTATTTGGGCTCCCAAGTGAAAATTAGCTATTTGTTCCCAATAGCACATGCACCATGTTGGGTGGTGAGGACAGTCTGGCAAATTTTCATGTCATCAATACCTCAAAGCAGACAACTATTTCACTCTTGCTTGAGTTTAACTTTCTTCTGGAGACTTCTGGTTGCAGTTGGCTTCCCCTAGAGCTCTCCTTTCAAGAAATAGATGTCCTGGTCCTCCCAATGGAACCCTCTGTGTCTAGTTTAGTTTGAACCTACATCTGATCTGCTCTCTGTATGCTGACCAAATCACATTTCTGAACCCTTGGAGGACCAGCATCTGGGCTGTGATTAATTTACTTAAGCAGGTACCATTTTTGCATTATTTTATTATTTTCTGGCTGTGCCACACAGCATGTGGGATCTCAGTTCCCAGATCAGGGTTCAAACTCATGTCTCCTGCATTGGAAGTGCAGAGTCTTAACCACTGGACTGCCAGGGAAGTCTCAATATGTACTATTTTTGGATGACTGTGTTAAGCTAGTTCATATCCTTTGCTATTGAATCCCTTACCCACTATGTACACATTTTAATCAAGTGACAAAAAAGAGTAACACTAATCAGGAGTGTATTTGGTCTAGAGATGAGTCTTTTTTTTTTTTTTTTGAGTTTCATTCTTTTGGTTAAATGGACCCAGTCAGTGAACACTAGTCAAATCAGGAGGGATGAGCTCATGTTTATTTTCTTCTTCAAAACCTTCACTTACAAAAAGATCTCTCTCCTTCAGCATTTCAGATATGAGATTTTCCCTCTTTTGGCCAGTAGCCTCACCAAATTGAGCTAAAATATTTAAAAAGAGGACCAGATGGTTTGGATGTCATTGCTAGATAACTCAGGACAGGTCATTCCCTCTGCTTGGTACCACACAAAATGCAATAAAGAAAAATTCCCACAACATCCCAAAAGACCTAAGTTTCTTTAAAAGCATCTGCTTTGAGTAACACACACTTAAAACTCATCAGGGTTGGACATTTAAAAAAATAGTATGTTTTACAAATATAAAATGGGAGTACTTCACATTCTGGATTAATCAAAACATTTCCAAGTCAACGACAAAAAAAAAAAAAAAAAGAAGAAGAATAAAATGGATGAACTCTTATAGATTAAGAGTCCAAAGAGCCATATAACCAAATAACTAAATACAATACAAAAACCTTGATTATTTAGATTAGATACTTTAAAACAAAAGTTATTAAAAAAAATTCTAAGGACACTGAGGACACGTGAATATGGACCAGATACTAGATAATATGAAATTACTCATCCTTTTAAGTATTAAAATAATATTGTGGTTATTAGTAAGAATATTCTTTGAAATGTTCTTATTCTTAGAAGGTGCATAAAGAAGCATCCAGTTGATAAGTGTATTATTTGTAACCTATTTTCAAAGAATTTTCAAAGAAAGTATTAACTACAGAGATGAAATAAATATTGTAAAATGTTAATAGCAGAACCCAGTTGGCAAGTCCATGAGGGTTTACTGTAGTTCTTTTCAACATTCCTGTATGTATGAACATTTCATTAAAAGAATTTAAAGAAAACACATCAGGAAATGATCATGATAAATGAAAGTTTGCAAAGCTGAATTTATGATGACAACGACACTGTGTGCTCTAGAGAGTATGTGCCCCTTCAAAATTAATATGTTGAAACCTAAGCCTCTATGTGATGATATTTGGAGGTGGGACCTTTGGAAGGTGATTAGCTCCAGAGACCAGAAGCCTCATGAATGATGAGAGCTCCCTCCTCCCTTCTGCCATGTAAGGAGACAGGAAGAAGATAGTATCTAAAAGCCTGGAGGTGGGCGCTCACCCAACACCAAATATGCCAGCACCTTCATCTCGGACTTCCCAGTTTCGAAAAGTGTGAGAAATAGATGTTTCTTGTTTAAGCCATCCAATCTATGGCGCTTTTGTTGTAGCCCGACAAACTGAGATACTGTGTATCATTTTCTACAGAAAAAAAGCATTAGAAATTAGAATTATTGTAAATTACTTTTAAAATGATTGAATTACATTTCCTACTCTCAGGTGGGTAATTGATGTCTCAAACCTCTAGGAAGAATGACATGTCACAAATAATCCTTTAACCATTTTATCATCTTCAACAAATAACCATAAAACACTGTGATTAATGGCTAAGGAAGTGATAAGCCAGTCTTATCCCTAGAATTATCTTTGTGAAGACGGTTTCTAGCTATGCTTCTTCCATCACTTGAGAAGATTATGAGATGAAGAAAATAAATTTGTTGCATTGTTATTTAGTTATAAATTCAGCTAGTCATGAAAAAAAATCACATTTTTAATGAAAAAAATGCTCATTTTAATAAAATGCACTGCCAGAGGTAATATAATAGTTATGAAATAGAGACAATGAGAACTTAGATCTTTGGCAGGTAACTGTTTCTAATGCAATACGAAGGATATTAACTCCAAGACTTTAACCACTGGAAGTGATCTGGCAAGGGGTGCATGAACTTGACCCTTCAATTTCAAGTATGAACTGTGTCCTAAGGACTAGTAAGAAACTTGTGAGATTTGTCAGGGCACTGCTTGATAGCTGAAAATTGGAAGCTATGTCAGATCACAGGAAATGGATACATCGATATAACATATTATATAATATTAAGGTGGAAATATGCAGAATGAACTGGCAACCCACTCCAGTATTCTTGCCTGGGAAATCCCACAGAGGAGCCTGGTGGGCTATAGTCCACAGGGTCACAAAGAGTTGGACACAACTTAATGACTAAACAACAACAAGGTGGAAACATACATACTGTATGTCAAGGTAAAAAATCAGGTCATTGAACAATGTATCACAGAATCCTTCTTTATAAAGCTAAACACACTTACATATCAATTGGAAAAAAAATAGGATGTTTCTGGAAGTACTCTTATGAGGAAATTAACACAAAATTAATTTCCTGTTGCCTGTTACTGACAGACAACAGCAAGATGAATTTTCAGCACACTTAGAGGGATATTTAGGATGCTGAGAATAACCAGCAAAATAACATATGCAAAATTTACTTGAGAGTGTCTTTCAAATAGATAAGCAGGGAGGACTGCTGCTGCTAAGTCACTTCAGTCATGTCCGACTCTGTGCGACCCCAAAGACGGCAGCCCACCAGACTCCCCCATCCCTGGGATTCTCCAGGCAAGAACACTGGAGCAGGGGGGACTACACATGACTATCAAGAGGTTAGAACTGAGAGAGAGATAAACATGCTGTGAGGAGAGAAATGAATAGTTCCTTAACTATGAATGCAACCTGAAAGATTCGAGGGCCAATGCTACAGAATGCAAGCATTTACTTTCAATTGAGCAGTTTCTTCTCACGTGGACATATCTGTGCGGCACATTTCATAGGGGTGCAGTAGTTGAATTTCTTTACAAAATGGTATTGATTCCCTGAGCAATAGTAGGATGGTCAACTAATAAGACCAGCACCTTTACTGTGATGCTCCAAGAACAGCATCCTCAGAATGTCCCAAAATAAAAACAGCTAGTACATAGATGATTCAACTAATCCTCATGACCCTTCACAAAATAAGTTCCAATACCCCCATTTTATAGATGAGAAACCTAAGGCAAAGGACATTAATTACCATGCCCAAAATTATGTAGTCAGTAAGTAACTCAGAGCAGTCTGGTTTCAAGGACTCTGCTTCTAACCATGATAGTGACTACCTCTCAGGGCCTCCATGGAACAACCTGCATGCTCAGTCACTCAGTCATGTCTGACTCTTTACAACCCAATGAACTTCAGCCAGCCAGGCTTCTCTGTCCATGGGATTCTCCAGGCAAGAATACTGGACTGGGTTGCCATTTCCTCCCCAAGGGAATCTTCCCAATCCATGGATCAAACTGCGTCTCCTGCATTGGCAGGCCAATTATTTACCACTTAGCACTTCACAACTCATCAGAATCTTTAATGCTCTGATGTTCACTGTGAATTTTCATAGACCCTCAATTTGAAAAAGGATATTTAACATTGTTGGTTCTTAATCATGGCATCACGTGTTTTGATATTTTTAAAGAGAAGACTATGTCTATTTTTTTTTTAAAATAAAAAACTGGTCAGGAATAAACCTAAATAAATTCAAGAAAGAAAGATTCTAAGGAATTAGTAGAAACACTTGTACCATAATATCTGGTAATTCCTCTGTATGCTTTTTAACTAGCAAACCCCACAAAATCCTGTATTGCCAAAAAAAGTTTCACACAACAGACCATATATAAATTTTAAGTATCTATACAAAAGAAGCCAGTATAAATAAAAAGAAAGAAGAGGCAAGCTGGGAAATAAGATTTTCCATATAAAGCAGAAAAAGGATAACAATCTAGAAAGTATAAACAGCTCCCATAAATCACAAGAAAATGAACCAGTAAAATAAGGGGCAAAAACAAGAACAGGTAACCCACAATATTAGCAATTTACAAGCAATTCATATAAGTATGAAATAAAGCTTATTTAGTCATTCAAAAGAAAATTATGACAAGGAAAACACTTTTTAGTTTTTCATTAGATTATGAAAATGTAAAAAGAAACAAAACCCACTGTCATCCAATGTCTGGTGGTGGTGTGTGGAAATGGGCATATTCACGCCCCCATTGGTGGAAGTGGAAATAGGTTCAACTCTTAGCTGAAAGACAGTTCTCCATGGGTTCTTCCATATTTACATGTCTTGTGAGCAGAGGCACTAACTGGCCTTTTATTCTGGACCATCCTTCCAGAACTGTTTGTAGAGTGACCAGTGAATGACATAGTCTGCCTCTCCCTGGAGCAAAGGGAAGATTCCCTTACAGTTTGTTTAATAAAGCAAAACTCTCCCTCAAGGGCCAAGGGCAGATTTCCTTGCAGTCCATTGTAAAAAGTTGAATTCCCTACTTTCGGGGTTCCTCAGCTGTTACAGAAATCCACTGCAAGCACACAGTTTTCACCAGGGCACTTGTGGGCAAGGGGAATCAATGCCAACGTGAAGCTCCAAGAATAGCTGTCCTGATAATAATAAAATCCATTGTATCTGACCCAGGATCATGTGTCTTCAATCACCATACACAAAACTGTGACAGAGCTACTTTATAGCTTGAAAGTAGAAAAAAATCTCAGAGCTTTTATGGTTCTTACCATAACCCTAACCTGTTTAGAGGATGAATTGAATCTTTCAAAACTGGTCAAAGGGTACAAAGTTTTCCAGTTATGCTAAATGAATAACTCCTAGGGATCTACAGGACAGCTCAGTGACCATAGCTAACAATACTGCATTGTTTACTTAAAATGTGCTGTCTTTATCATAAATATACACAAAGATAAATATTCACATACATACATATACATTCTAAATGTGTTAAAGCAAATAAATACACACCTAAATATGGAAAAAAGAATGGGAGGAAGTCAAAATATTAAGTTTATCTTTGGGTAGTTATACTATAGTTGTATTTTAATTTCTTCTTTATAATGCTCTTCATTTCCATGTTTCTACAATGAATGAGTAGTGTCATATAGTTTTGTGGTTAATAAATCTAATTTTAAAATAGTGCTTAATTCACTAAGGCATGTTGAGGGTGGGAAAAAATAAAGCCAAAGAACAGATACAATGGGTTACAGAGCATATAAACATTCATGCAATGAAATGCTGAATCTAGAGGATACATAAGTAAATAAAGCATGGGCTCTATTCCTAAAGAGTTTGTCTATTTTGTAGTGGAGACAGATGAAAACATTTTTTAAAAGGTCATAAATGCCAACTTGGCTTTGAGAACACAAAGAAAAGGACAGTGAGGAAAAGGAAAGTGGTCATTGTGGGATGTGAAGATGGTAAATATGAAAAGCCACAACTACACAAAACTGGTCCAGGGAATACTGAATAATCCCAAGGCTGGGGTCTGAGTTCATGGTGGAAAGGGAAGAGGAAGGAAAGAGCCAGCCCGGGAAGAATTTGATGGCCAAATATATCACCTGGATTTTATCCAGTGCTTTCCACACTGTGTCTTTCAGACTCGTTCTTAGGAAACACAGCAAGGCAGGTTGCATGGCCAAGTCTGTGGTACCGATCCCTGCTTCAAACAGCAGCTCTGCTTTTATCTCTTCTATAAGCTGGATTTTCTGGCAGGGTTTTATTTGAAGAAAGAGTTCCATGACCTTAAAAAGTCTGAACACTGCTCAGACAAGACTAGCTGCTGGATGCTTTTAAGACAAGGAATAGCACAGTCAGATTTCTATTTTAAATGCGTATTTTGAAAGACGTCGGTACTCAGTGATTGTCTGAGAGAGTAGAGGTTATGTAGACAATGAGGAGGATCAGGAAGGAGGACCAGGGAGAGACTGGGAAGTGAAGTTTGTTAGGAAGGAATAAAGGATCATTTTTCAGATATTCTGGGATAATCTCAATAAGGTCCAGTTACCAGCTAGATGTGAATGGGAAGAGAGATTTCTGGCATGGGGAAATGCAAAGATTCTTAAATTTTAATGTACATTAGAACCAGCCATGGAACTTGTTCAGACATAGATTCCTGAGGTTCCATCTCCAGAAATCCTGATTCAATAGGACTGGGGTAAAGCCTAGGAATGTTGATGGTAATATTACTAACAGAGATAAAGGATACAAAACAAAAAAGGGTGAGAGAAAAAAAGTTATTTAAAATCTGAAGATGTTGGGGTCCAGGTGCTTAGGAGGCAAATATCAAAAAACAAAGACCTGTTCAGAAGGGCATTTGGAATACGAAACTAGAGTTTATCAGAGAAGTCTATACAAGAGGCATTTAAATGAGAATTACTGATACCTACATGGTGGCTGAAATCATGCAAGTGAGAATACACAGGAAGAAAAGAGGCAGAGATAGGATCGTGGGGATCAGTAATTTTTAAAGAACACACAAAGAAATAAATGCACTGATGAAAGAAACTAGGGGCAGAGGGTAATCAACATACAAAAGACACAGTTGAGTCTAATGAACTGGGAGTCAAGCATTTAACTCAAAAATCAGTGGAGGCCACTATTACGTCCAGGGAGGCTTCCCTGGTGGTGAGACAGGAAAGAGTCTGCCTGCGGTGTGGGAGACCCGAGTTTGATCCCTGGGTCAGGAAGATTCCCAGGAGAATGAAACGGCAACCCATATTCTTGCCTGGAAAATCCCATGGATGGAGGAACCTGGCAGGCTAGAGTCCCTGGGGTTGCAAAGAGTGGGACACGACTGAGTGACTTCACTTTCACTTTATTATGTTCAGATTCTGATCAATCAATCAAGTCAACTGTTACAAACAACTCCAGTTGCATGATCTCCAGAGTTTCTGGGTACCACACTAAACCCAGAAACTCTAGGAAATGTACCTTATCAATACATTGAACTCAATCCAGTGTTATATCACATATTCCTTGGCCATATCCTATTTTCTTTCTTTTTTTTTATTAATTTTTATTTTTTAGTTTGTTTTGCTTTACAATACTGTATTCGTTTTGCTATACATTGACATGAATCAGCCACGAGTGTACATGAACTCCCAATCCCGACCCCCACCATATCCTATTTTCTAATAATATAGATTAGTAAACCTTGCAATTATTTGAGGAGGGTAATCTAATTCCTTCAAGGTCATACTTTGTACTTGTCCCCCCTACCCCAGAGCATACTAAAATATGATCACAGGGGTCTTGTGGGAACAAGGATTATTTGCAGTAACTGTTGATTGTTGGATAAGTTCTTGCATTCAAAAAGAAAAAAAGAGACAGCCTGACAATCAGCCATCAGCTAGGAGACCTAAAATTGTCATTGACCAAGACCACAGGAAAGAAGAGTACAAGATAGACATCTGGGGGGAAGCTCTACAATAAGTTATGTTGTAGGAGACAACTTGAAGCCTGGAGAGTTTTGAAAAGTCACCTGTGTTCTAGTATGAGTATAGCATAGATCCTTCAGGATAAAGCAGCTTTAAAGTTGGTGTAAGAGGAAGCAATATTCTACCCATAAGTTCACCTGTCGTCCAAACCGAATTAACCAAGCTCTTTGTATGGATAACAAATTACTGCTAGGAAATCCTGCTTCCAAAACTTATTGACATGACCTAGCCGAGAAGACTCTAGGTCCTTTGTGGAAACCTACCTAGGCTACTCAAGCAAGTATCCTGCAACCCAGGAAGATCTATTTTTAAACAAAATCTGAAGCTGATTCTCATGAGCTCAGACAGCTCCTCCTGGGTAGAGAGGGGGTTGGTTACCCATAAATACAGCCAGTTTGTTGCCCCTCTGACTTAGTCTGGATTCCTATCAGTCTGATTACTAATGCCAAGTCTGACAAACACAGCAAGCAACTGGGGAGTAAGATGAACAAGATTCATGCAACTCAGAGGTGGCCTTACACCATGCTCTATACTGTGCATGCGTGCTCAGTCGTGTCTGACTCTTTGTGATCCCATGAGCTGTAGCCCACCAGGCTCCTCTGTCCATGGGATTTCTCAGGCAAGAATACTGGAGTGGGTTGCCATTCCTTTCTCCAGGGGATCTTCCCCACCCAGGAATCAAACCCACGTCTCCTGCCTTGCTGGTGGATTCCTTACCAATTGTGTGCCACCGGGAAAGCCGGATGCTCTACACTCGGGGCTGGCAAACTTCTAGTGAGGGCCAGCCAATAAATATGTTAGGCTTTTTGTTACAAGAGGCAAAATCATGGTTATATTGTAGCTATTTATAGGACAAGAAAGAAAAATGTCCACAAATATTTTACTGAAAAAAAATCAAAATATAATAATGATTGAGAACAGTCGTTTTGGGGGGTTTTTTGGTAACACATAACTACCAATGAGAAGAATGGAATTATAGCAAAGATAGCATTTCACTTAATTGGGCTCCAATGTTAGTATTCCTATAACCAAGTTGATGAAAGTAGGCCTGATCTCACCCCAAACCTACTTAATTTGAATGTGAATTTTAACAAGAGCCCTCAGTGGTGTTTGTGCACCCTGAAGTTTGATAACACAGTGGTCGAGTTCCTTAATACTATCCGAGCTGCATTTCTATGCTTTTAAAGAAGAAAATGAGGATTTCTTTGGTGGTCCAATGGTTAAGAATCCACCGCCAATGTAGGGGACACGGATTTGATCGCTGGTCCAGGAAGATTCCATATTAACTAATCCCATGCTCTGCAACTACTGAGCCTGTGCTCCACAACAGAAGCCACTACAGTGATAAGGCCCCTCACCGCAGAACTAGAGTCAGGCCAGCTCTCCACACCTAAAGGGAGTCCGCACACAGCAACAAAGTCCCAGCACAGCCAAAAATCATAAATTGAAAACAAAAGAAAATGAAAGTTGTGTGACTTAGAAAGCATTCTCAAACCATTCTTGCCTGCGAAATCCCACGGACAGAGGAGCCTGGCCGGCTACAGTCCATGGGGTCGCAAAGAATCGGACAACTGAGTGACTAACACTTTCACACTTTCAAAGTTTCACTTCAAGACATCTTACAGGGTCTCTGGCCCTGAAGTAAAGACCAAAGGGACTCTATTGCCAGGCCTACCACCAAGATGAAAATGTTCTACTACTAAATTGTGGCGATGGTGTTTAACCTCTCAATATACTATAAAACAGTGCATTTTATATTCCAAATGGGTTGATTCTATGGGAGGTGAATTGTCTCAATGAGGCTTTTTTAAAAAATCAGATTGAAGAATTTGTGAGTTTATAGGTGAATTTTAAATGCATTTTTAAAACTTCACATAGTTTTTCAATAGATAGCTCAAGTAGAGAATTGCAAGGACTCCAGGTTTCTGATTCAGGAAGCTCTGAGTACAAATTCCAGCTGTACTACTGACTGTGTTACAGACACTAAGCTACTTAACCTCTCTGAACTTCAGTTTCTTCTTTTGTAAAGTAGAAATAATAACAGTACCCGTCACATAGGGGTACTAGGGGCATAAAAAGTAACTGTTAATGCAAAATGTCCAGCGCAGTCCATGTCACACACTCTTGAAATCATGACATATTTCACATTACCCAAGTCATAATTAGCCATGCCTGATCTATTACCCATGTTGTATTATATTTTATATTGGATAGAATATCTTCAGCTCCATTATCAATCATATTTGCCTTAACACTTTTCCTCATGATTCATGGTAATAATGACAGTAAACACACAGTTATGCATGCAAGCATGCTAAGTTGCTTCAGTCATGTCTGAACTGTGTGCAACTGTGCAAATTCATGGAATGTAGCCCACCAGGCTCCTCATCCATGGAATTCTCCAGGCAAGAATACTGGAGTGGGTTGCCATGCCCTTCTCCATGGGGTCTTCGCATCCCAGGAATGGAATCTGCATCTCATGTCTCCTGCATTGGCAGGCGGTACTTTATCACTAGCTCCAGCTGGGAAGCCCAAACACATAGCATTCATACCCAAATACCAGACCTCACTCTGGGGTGCTGATTTATACATATTAGCTCATTCAATCTTAACATTAACCTTTTGAGTTATTTTTACTATTTATTACAGATATGGAAAATTAGGCAGAGGGAGATTAACTTGTTCTGTGCCACAGAGCTCAAAAGTGGTGGAGTTGATTCAAATTAAGGCAATCCTCTGTCCATGATTACACTGTACCATAGAATGAAATATATATATACATATGCACACATATATGGGATTCCCTGGTAGCTCAGAAGGTAAAAAAAAATTTGCCTGCAATGCAGGAGACCCAGGTTCAATCCCCTGGAGAAGGGAATGGCTACCCACTCCAGTATTCTTGCCTGGAAAATCCCAAGGACAGAGGAGCCTGGTGTTCTACAGTAATTGCAAGGGTAGGACATGACTTAGTGACTAAACCACCACCACCATGTATATTTTGTCTTGGTCAGCCCACCAGCTTTTAGAGGGTCCATATTTGTATTCCAAAGGACCATACAAAGATGAATACACAGGCACACCTGCAAAACAAGAAACAGACTGAGGGAAAAGCAGATTCTTTGTGCCTTTTTCCCATGAAAAATGATCTCTACAGTAATGTTACTCCAAATGTGGTTCATGGACATAATAGTGCTGTTCAGGAAACTTGTAATAGGCAAGATGTGTACAGAATTCAGAGCATTCAAGAACTTTCATGGGACTCTGACCTTGACATGACAAGGAGCATATCATCAGTGGACTCACTTCACTGTACAGGGAATTTTACAAAAGTATTAAGAGTTCAAGGTGGCTTGGAAAATTCAAAACAAAGAAACTGGGTCTTTATCACATATAGCTGGGGAAAGAATACTGGGAGGCAATCCTCAATGTTTTCTTTTTCTTCTAATGTTCCTCAAACTAGCTGTTCTCTCTGCCAAGAACAAAGCTTGGAGATCTGAACACTGAAATTTATGAGACAGTGGAGAGAGGAATGTAAGATACAACACTGAGGCAGCCTCTCCTGAGTGAGAAAGGATGTGAAAGCTGCAGCAGTGGTCAGGGTATGAAGAGAGCAGAGGAAAAGGAAGCAAGGAAGGACCTGCTGCTACATGGGCTCCTCCAAGCATGGTCTGAACAGCCCAGCTGGGAGAGGGGAAATTAGCACTGCCTGTGGGAACTCAAAGTGCTGAGGGGCCAGCTGACCTAAGAACCTTGAATAATAACGAACATTAGGTTTCCCTCCTTCACACACACCTTGATAGAAGGTCACAGAAAGTATTTCAAGCCCCCAGACATTGGCATCAGGGCCAAATCAGGGACAATTTTACAGATAAAGATCAGCACAGATTGGGTGAGCCTGTGAAACAGGGAGAAAGGTAAAAATTGAGCCAGCACAGAAAAAATATATACCAGGGAAATGCCTTTAGAAGTTACTTAACTTGACCAGGGTAACTTGCATAGAACAGGGACTCTGGTTCAAATCCAAGCTCTGAAATGCGTCACACTTGGGATCTTGAAGATATGTTTGAACGAAGACATGATCTTGGTTATATGGAAAACATATGAATAGGGCTTAGGTCATAGGAAATCCACAGAGAAGATGAATAGTTACTATTATTATTGGTGGCAGTATTGCACCCACATTTTATATTTGCTGACCCAGGTTCAACAGTTATCCCAATGTGTGTGTGTGTGTACTGTGCTTAGTCGCCCAGTCATGTCGGACTCTTTGTGACCCCTTGGACTATAGCCTCCCAGGCTCCTCTGTCCATGGGGATTCTCGAGGCAAGAATACTGGAGTGGGTTGCAAAGCCCTCCTCAGGGGATTTTCCCAACCCAGAGATTGAACCCAGGTCTCCTGCATTGCAGGCAGATTCTTAACCATCTGAGCCACCAGGGAAGCCCCGAGATAATCAAACAAATATTACCATTGGATTTTATCTTCAATGTTCAGGAATCTACTCTGTAGATCTGAGTGCTGTTAATATGTAGTTATATCCTACTGTGCTTAAGTATAAAGCTAAACATATAGCTATTACTCACAAAAACAATGAGATAAACAGGAGTTCACTTGAAATAAAATCAATAGTTGTTTGATTTTGTTGTGTGTCAGAAATAACCTTGCTGTGTTTAGAGCTCAAACATAGTAACAACAAAATTAGAAGACAACTGTGAATGGTTTGAAGCAGGTTAAATTCTTCCTTCTATACCATGGCTACTACAAAGAGAACATTCCACTCTTTTTTTTTTTTTTTACATGTTACTGACTGAATTCCTTGGAATTATTTTTCCTGAGCTGGTCTCTCAATTAGAGGACAGTAATTCATTCTCACAAAATGTGTTTTAATACACTTCCAGTTCTACCCAAAACGTGCAACTTGAAAATTATACAGGCACAGACATCACGGAATACACCATTATTTGTGGAAAGTTGGGGAAAACTGCCTGTTTTGTATCAAGTACTTACTACTTTTAAAAATTTATCCTTGATATCACATCACTAGATTTATTATTTTTTAATTAATTTTTATTGACATATAGTTGATTTACAATGTTGTGTTAGTTTCAGTTTGATCTGGTTCCTCTGCGTTTTCCAAATCCAGCTTGAACATCTGGAAGTTCACGGTTCATGTGCTGTTGAAGCCTGGCTTGGAGAATTTTGAGCAATACTTTGCCAGCATGTGAGATGACTACAATTGTGGGATAGTTTGAACATTCTTTGGCTTTGCCTTTCTTTGGGACTGGAATAAAAACTGACCTTTTCCAGCCCTGTGGCCATTGCTAGTTTTCCAAATTTGCTGGTATACTGAGTGCAGCACTTTCACAGCATCATTTTTTAGGATTTGAAACAGCTCAACTGGAATTCCATCACCTCCACTAGCTTTGTTCGTAGTGATGTTTCCTAAGGCCCACTTGACTTCACATTCCAGGATGTCTGGCTCTAGGTGAGTGATTATCACCATCTACCATCATGATTATCTGGGTCATAAAGATCTTTTTTGTCTAGCTAGCCTGTGTATTCTTGCCACCTCTTCTTAATATCTTCTGCTTCTGTTAGGTCCATACCATTTCTGTCCTTTATCAAGCCCATCTTTGCATGAAATGTTCCCTTGGTATCTCTAATTTTCTTGAAGAGATCTCTAGTCTTTCCCATTCTAAAATAGACCCTTACTACTTAGAAAATCCCTGTTTGATATTGTATCATTTGATTTAAATGAAATTAAATTTTAAATCATATGCTAATGTTAATAAAGTTTCACATTAGGAGGCTAAAATCTGTTGATCTCTGTACACAGGTCTTGGGAGGATATATCAATGGATTTGTCTATATTCTGATACTTGAATTAGAGAAATATATTTCATATGATCTCTTGGTTTGTGTTTACCAAGTGGGCTGTTGCTGAACTTAGCTTTTGTAATCCAGATAAAAGTATGTTTAAAGTCTACTTTTGAACCTTGGAACATCATTATTTGACAGCTAGATTCCAAATATGATTTCCCTACACATACAGAAATCTTCCCACACCCTATCTCTACTATAATTTCTGGTTCCCTGGTAGCTCAGATGGTAAAGAATTCGCCTGCATTACAGGAGACCTGGGTCAGGAAGATCCCCTGGAGAAGGGAATGGCTACCCACTCCAGTTTTCCTGCCTGGAGAATTCCATGTACAGAGGAGACTGATGGGCTACAGTCCAAGGGGTTGTAAAGAATTGGACACGACTGAGCAACTCACACTTTTACCACTTTCATTCTTATGTTACATGTCAATGTTAAGTGGGTTTTTTTTACATTATATTGTTTGGTTTAAGGATTTTGCTTGCTAATGAAATATATCTTAGAGTTTTTTTTTTCTTTATCTTAATTTCCCTTCAAGTCCTGACTCTTGGAAATATTTTCTGACTGCACAACACCAAAAATGAAAATGCCACCAAAATATATTTACATGAACCAGAAATCCTTAAATGAACTGGATGTGTTCATAATGTAGGAACAGAATGTTCCTGGCATTCGGTTAGAAAGATTAAATCAAATTAGCCTGGATAAGTCAACTGTTACAAGGACTGGAAATTGCTAAATTAAACATTAACAAGAGTTACAAATGGTACTGTACCTACTTGGAAATGAATAAGGTTATTAAGGGGCTCAGAGAAGGTAAGTCAGATTTTAATATTTTTATTCAGTGAAGCAGAAAATGAAGTAAAAGTCTAACAATTATTTTTGTAGCTGGTAAGGCTTAGAGAAAATAATTTTTAATTAGGTGAGAGAACAATTAAATGGACAAGAAGTTATTAAACAAAGAAACAAAAAGTGGCAACTCTAAAAACTGAGCTTAAACTTCTATTTTTAAAAACAAAGATGCAAACTAACAGACAACAAAGATGGAAACTAACACACACACGAGAAAGCATCCCCATGGCAGGGGCAACAATGAAGCACAGTGCAAAGTACCTGCCAATGCACAGTGTAATATGCTGTCTAGGAAAGAAGGCATCACTATTGGAGAACTGTGATGTTCATATACAGAATCACAGGTGAGAAAAATCAGACTCTTCTTGAACAGACACTGGAATACCTAGCATAAACCTTATTTTTATATATTCTGAGAAACTAGCAAACATTTAATACCACTTGTCAAGTAAAACTTAAACAGTAACATCTAACAGCTGCCCAAGTCACCACAGCTTATTCTCTTGAGTAAGACATGAGAGTACAGAGAGGCTAGGATGATAGGACTCAATGGCTGAGAATATGGGTTCTTGATTCTAGACTACCAGGGTCTGCAGCCTGGCTCAATTTTTCATTAATTATGGACAACCTCTATGATCTGAGCTTATTGTTATGTAAATGGAATGAAGATGATGAAGTCTATCCCACTGGGTTATTGTAAAGAGTAAAGGGAGTTAAACAATCTAAAGCACTTAGAACCACCAATGGAATAGTCTAAGTATCATTTATCCTTTCTTTTTTTTAATATAAATTTATTTATTTTAATTGGAGGTTAATTACTTTACAATATTGTATTGGTTTTGCCTACATCAACACGAATCTGCCACGGGTATACACGTGTTCCCCATCCTGAACCCCCCTCCCTCCTCCCTCCCTATACCATCCCTCTGGGTCGTCTCAGTGCACCAGCCCCAAGCATCCAGTATCATGCATCAAACCTGGACTGGCGATTCATTTCTTATATGATATTATACACGTTTCAATGCCATTCTCCCAAATCATCCCACTCTCTCCCTCTCCCACAGAGTCCAAAAGACTGTTCTATACATCTGTGTCTCTTTTGCTGTCTTGCATACAGAGCAGATAAATGGATAAGACAGCTGTGGTACACAATGGAGTATTACTCAGCCATTAAAAAGAATACATTTGAATCAGTTCTAATGAGGTGGATGAAACTGGAGCCTATTATACAGAGTGAAGTAAGCCAGAAAGAAAAACACAGTATACTAATGTATATATATGGAATTTAGAAAGATGGTAATGATAATCCTGTATGCGAGATATTTATCCTTTCTTAACATAAAAAAAAACCCCTCACCCAAAGTGAATACTATGTGTTAGTAAAAATACATACTCTGGCCAATGATCTTATAAATTGAGAGAAATTTCTAAGGTCCCTTGCACTGAGAAATGCTAGAAGCGTATACCTGTTAAAGAAAGAGATTCCTAGGGAATTCCCTGGCAGTCCTGTGGTTAAGATTGGACAGCTTCCACTGCAGGGGGTAAGGGTTTGACCCCTGGGCTTCCCTTGTAGCTAAGTCGGTAAAGAATCTGCCTGCAATGCAGGAGACCTGGGTTCGATTCCTGGGCCCAGAAGATTGCCTGGAGAAGGAAATGGCACGCACACCAGTATTCTTGCCTGGAAAATGCCATGGACAGAGGAGCCTGGTGGGGTACAGTCTATGGGGTTTGCAACAGTCAGACATGACTTAGTGACTAAACCACAAGGAACAAAAGATTCCACATGCCTTGCAGTGAGGCCAAAAGAAGGCAGCAGGGGAGAGAGATTTTTAGACTGCAGAGGATAAGTTTGGTTTCTTAACATTTGGATACTGATATGTATGTGTGTGTGTGTGTGTGTGTGTGTGTTTTATTGGAGAATAATTGCTTTACAACACTGTTAGTTTCTCCTGTACAACCAAGTGAATCAGCTCTTTGTATAGAAATTATCTCCTAACTCTTAGGCCTCCCTCCCAACCCTCTAGGGCACCAAAGATCACCAAGCGAAGCTCCCTGTGCAATACAGCAGCTTCCCACTAGCTATCTATTTTACACAGGGTAGTTTAGATAACTTAGTTCTTATCTCTCAATTCATCCCACTCTCCCCTTCCTCCGCTATGTCCACATGTCCATTCTTTACATCTACATCTTTATTCCTGTTCTATAAATAGGTTCATCGTGTACCATTTTTCTAGATTTCACGTGTCAATATATGACACTTTTCTGACTTATTAATACTTCTCTCTGTATGACAGACTCTACATCCATTTACATCTCTACAAATAACTCAATTTTGATCCTTTTTATGGCTAATATTCCACTGAATATATCTACCACATCTTCTTTCCATTCATCTATCAATGGACATTTAGGTTTCTTCCATGCCCTGCCTATTGTAAACAGTGCTGCAATGAACATTGGGGGTGCATGTATTTTTTTGAATTATGGTTTTCTCAGGATATAAGCCTAGTAGTTGGATTACTGAGTCATAAAGTAGTTCTATTTTTAGTTTTTTAAGGAACCTTCCTACTGTAATCCATAGTGGCTTTATGAATTTATATTCCCATCATTTTCAATGATGAAAACTTGAAAACATTTTCTCTAAGATCAAGAATAAGACATGGATGTCCACTCTTGCCATTCTATTCAACATAGTTTTTGGAAGTCCTAGTCATGGCAATTAGAGAAGAAAAAGAAGTAAAAGGAATGCAAATTGGATACTGATATTTTGATTCCATGACATATCAACATATTTCATGACTCTATAAGGGCTAACTGCTTACCATTCTTTTCTCTTTAACAACAACAAAAATGTGCCTGAAATACCATTATCTCCAAATAGTTACTCAGAATGTTCGTATCTCCTTATGCGCATCTATTCACACAAAAGGACAGCCATTTGTGATGATAATGATGACAGGGTCATTTGTGATCTCAATGATGAAGGATTCAGCCAGGTTTAAGTGTCTGCTCCACGGCTCTGTGTTTCCATCTTTACTACACCTGATCCTCACCTGGTGACACAGTTCTATTAATAATAACTCACTCCCACCTTGTATCTACATGTCACTGGCCTCCAGCATCACCTCTCACACTTATAGAGCAATTACTATAGGTCAGGCACTGTTTTGTAAGTATTTTACATCTGTTAATCCTTAAAATCAAACAACACCCCTCTGAGTGCAAACAATTATTACTCCCATTTTACTGATGAGGACACAGAAACAGAGAAGCTAAATTTTCTTAGTTTCACACCTGGTCAGTAGCAAAAGTGGGATTCAAACTTAACCCTACACTATACTTCCTGGGTATAGTTAAGACCCAGAACCTTGGTCCCCGCCCCTGAGTTAACTCTTATATTCACAAATCTTACTTTAATATTTACCTAGTGCTTCATGGTTTTAAATGACTTCACCTCCATGATCTTATTTGTCCCTTGTGACCATTATGCAAGATAGGATAACTATGAGGAAACAGGCTCACAGAGAACAACAGCGTAAAGGAGGTAGTCACAGGCAGAACAGAGCTTAACCCTGCATCTTTGGCTACCAAAACCTGTTATTCCCATCACTTCCATGATTTTGTTCTGAAGGTTTAGAAAAAGAAGATACCTGTGAGATAGGGACTTTCTGGGGGTGGATTTTCTGATGGAGCTAGAATATAACAAGACTCTGAATTCAAGATGACTCTCAGGGAGGGGAGGATGAGAAAACACAGAATAAAAGGAAAAATAACAGAATAAGGAGATGAGAAAGGATAGATATTAGCTAGATTATCATGAAAGAAATGAAAGAACTTGGTAGTGGTTTAGGTATTGAGAGTCAATGAGAAATCAGATGCAAAACTGATTTCAAGGTGTCAAACACGAGAAGCCAGGAGACTGTCAATGCCATTAACAGAAACATGGATGAAAGAGGAATTGGTTTAACATAAAAGTGAGTTTGGCTACAATCCTGAAGCACATTGGGTGACAGTTGGACTTGGATGTACAAGTGGGAAAATATACAGCAGATAGAAAAACCTAGAAATGGATAACTTGGAGGCATTCACTTAGAGGTGATATTTAAAACTGTGAGTCGATAGAAGGCACAGGCCAAGAAAACAAGTAATTCATTATGGCCCAAATACTAAACCTAGGGGAAATCATCACTTAGGGAAGAGAAGAAGAAACAAGAGGGAAAGTGGTAGAAAAGTAGCTGAAGAGATAGTATAGAATAAGATACTAAGATTGGAAAAAATTCAAGAAGTAGGAAGTGACAATGCCACATAAAGCAAAGGAGTCAAACGGAATGAGGATTCGAATAAGTATACCTCACAGCACTTATTACATTTATAATAAATTACTTGAGTAAATTGGCATCATTCCTAACTAGAATCAGTTCAGTTGCTCAGTCGTGTCCGACTCTTTGTGATCCGATGAATGGCAGTACGCCAGGCCTCCCTGTCCATCACCACCTCCCAAGTTCACTCAGACTCACGTCCATTGAATCCGTGATGCCATCCAGCCATCTCATCCTCGGTCGTCCCCTTCTCCTCCTGCCCCCAATCCCTCCCAGCATCAGAGTCTTTTCCAATGAGTCAACTCTTCGCATGAGGTGGCCAAATTAGAATAACTAGAATGCGTAGAATAGAGGTACTTAAAGGCAAAGTTTTAGTGCTTCCTACTGTAACTTCAGCACATAGTAGGCCCATGTTTCCATGTTACTAAATAAACAGTTACTGAATAGGGGAATCAATAGATAAATGAATGAACATACTTAGATTTCCTAAAAGCACCACAAATGACCGTTGGAAATACAGTGTCAATAAACCAATGAAGGTAGATGTCATGTCATAGGGCAATTTACAGAAAGTGGGATTTTAAAACAGAGAAAGTGGGTAGTATAACAATAGAGGCAGATTTAATTAACTATTTCTTAGAGATGTGTTCTTGCTCAAACGATATAACAAATCAGGTGGACTTCCTACCCTAGGACACTATGTATTTATCAGACTTTGTCCTTCTAACAGCTCTGCCTGATGTCCAGATGATCTTCAAGAACTTAAGGCAGTCACTATAGTTGCCAACTCTACAAGTGATGGAAGTAAGGGGACCTACCTGCTTTACTAGTGCTCTCTTGAGTAGAATCAGAACTCCATGGACCAGGCATCAAGGAAGATGGAATAAAGCAGGGTAAAGAAACAGAAGTCAAGAAAATGATACCACCCACAGAAAGACGTAGCCTGGAATGGACCCACATTCAAGACAAATTTTGAGTCCCTTGATGGGGTTTTCCTTTGTGGTCCAGTGGTGAAGAATCTGTCTACCAATGCAGTGGACACAGGTTTGATAACTGGTCAGGGAAGATCCCACAGGCCACGGAGCAACTAAGCCCATGCACTACAACTACCGAGCCCACGCTCCAGAGCTCTGCAACAAGAGAAGCCTCACAATGAGAAGCCCGAGCGACACAACTAGAGTAGACCCTGCTCGCTACAACTAGAGAAAACCTGCGTGCAGCAACGAAGATCCAGCGCAGACAGAAATAAGTAAAAGGGAAAAAAGCGTTCCACGAATCATACAAAATATGTGGATGTGTGTGGGAGTAAATGGGTGAGAGTGAGTGCATACACAAACAACATATGGGATATACAGAAACGTAGTTACAAGTAAATTCTAAATAGAAAGGATTATAGCTAAATGTTTACATATGCTGGCAAGATAGCTGAACATATGTCATTGAGTAATAAGGCTTAGGTAAAACAAACTGCATGTTTCACAAATTAAAGTTGCACTTCCTTCTCTTAACATACAAAATGATTATAAGAAAGTCATTTCAACAAAAATACTAGATGTGTCTCCAGGACACAAAGAAGGAAAAAGAACTATTTTATTATTGTATTCCCTAAATTATTAGAACACGTTGTCAAACTTGAATAAGGTGAATGACAGCACAGTTAATTACCAGAGACTGGTAAAGCATTTCAGAAATCCTAAGGACATGGAATAAACATGATTTGACAACAAAAAGACATCTCACCTTTTTCCTTATCTGTTTCCCAGATATTAGTTGCCCATATGTAAATATATATTTGTGTACATGTTTTTATGCACACAGGGATAGAGGGATCAGTTTAAGAATTTTATTGGTATCCAATCGAATGTCTTTATGCACTTAAGCCATAGGCTTTAAATTATAACAGTTTTGTGTTTAAGCTGTTACTAAAAAACATACAAACAGTGTACTATGAAGTGAAAAAATTAAACATTCAGTGCCTATATTTGAAAGATATTTTAAGGAGGCCAAGATTTAAACAGCATTTAAAATACATTATCATATATAATATTTTCTACTCATGACTTTGAATGCTTTAAATAGATACCTCCTTGTTCTCCAAATACATAGTCTGGTATGTTGCAAAATGCAGTTTTGACTTAAATGAGGACGATGGTCTAGCTAATTAAAACAATCCATATTAAAGAGAAATATTTTAAAACCTGATGCATCTCTCTAGTGTATTATATTCATATTCACAGTCAGTATCTCATCTTCCTGTGGTGTTAAAAACATCATATTCATATTGAACTTACTCCAAGGCTTTCAAACTTCAGCAATCCTACTAAATATATATCCATACCAGATATGTCACCGTATCAAGAATAGGAGTGAAAGCAAAGAACAATTCAATGGTGCTAAGTAAAATCTGACTTATCTAACAAAGAAAAGAAATTCAGAGCAAAAGGACTGCTCTTTATACCTAGAGGTGTAATAGATTTTTGGCAAAGTGACACAGTACTTCTGCTATGAAATTGATTATGTCACAGATACATAATTGCTATGTTCAGTGGGATCTAGAGCGATGCTTCAATTTTTAGATTAAATTAAATGCTAATAACAAGAAGATACCTATATCTCCCTCCTCATTCCATCAAATTTATAGAGCAGCCCATTGGCCAAAATGCTCCTTCTTTATATATTCCTGTCTTTTTCCTTTTAACCAAATGGTGAGATTAGTCTTTCACTTCCTGAAACCAAACCCCACCTCACAAACACAAAATACAAAAATCAAGAAAGAAGATGTCACACTAAAGTCCACTAGACACAGTATTCTTACCTCAATCTGATGGCTAGAACACTTTTGTAGGCTTACTTTTCTTTCAAACACACAAACTGTAGAATGCTGGACTACCTGACCCTCATAGAGTGCAAGGAGCAGAAACTTGAAAAACTAGCCTCTTGTGTTCCCACAATCTATTTACACACTGAACACACCCAGTAGCACAAAGTAATATTTATCTGTGGTGGACAGCTATTCCAAAGAAGCAGGCATATCTCTACTTAAAAAAAAAAAAAATGCCTTTGTTGATCAGCAGGGGAAAGGTAAGAGCTGTTTTATCCTTTAAAGCACACTGACATGAGTTACTTTTTAAGTCAATGTTTTCAAGATGATTTGTTCATTGAATATTCTATTCCCCCAAACTCATATTATTAAAGGACCTGGGGGAAAATGTATCTAATGATAACAACCAGCACATATCTGCCAGGTACTATTCCAAGTGCTTTATATATATCATTTCCTATAGTTTCCAAAAGTTATAAGGTATGTACTATTATCCTCATAATACAGATGAGGAAACTAAGAACTTTGCCCACAGTTACCCAATTAGCAAGTGGTACATCTAGAAGTTAAATCCAGGCATTCCAGCAACACAGTTCATGTTTCTAACCATGAACCTGCACTGTGTACGTATGACTTTTAGAAGGTAAATTGAACAGGATGTGGCTGCTCAGCTGAACAGGAGATAATGAGTGAAGTCTTCTTAGTACTTGTACTATGTTGGAGTAAGTGAAAATTTTGGAAGATTATTTCCCCAAGATGAGTATTCATTTATATTATCACAGCAGGCCTCTTTTTCTGCTTTTCTGCAATGGTCCTTCAAGGTTCTGGGGAATTAAAAAAAAAAAAAAAACCACCACATGAGTCCAGCTTAAAGTGGCAGTAAAGTTACTAATTTAAGTCCAAAGAATAATATAGGAGAAACCAATATAATACCTTTTAAAAGTGTCAAGGATAAATGCGTAATTCTGTTTTTCAGATTAGATCAGTTCAGTTCACTTGCTCAGTTGTGTCCGACTCTTTGTGACGCCATGGACTGCAGCACAACGGGCTTCACCAACTCCTGGAGCTTGCTCAAACTCAAGTCCGTTGAGTTCGTGATGCCATCCAGCCACCTCATCCTCTGTTGTCACCTTCTCCTCCTGCCTTCAATCTTTCCCAGCATCAGGGTCTTTTCCAATGAGTCAGATCTTTGCATCAGGTGGCCAAAGTAGTGGAGCTTCAGCATCAGTCCTTCCAATGAATATTCAGGACTGATTTCCTTTAGGATGGACCAGTTGGATCTCCTTGCAGTCCATGGGACCCTCAAGAGCCTTCTCTAACACTATAGTTCAGAAGCATCAATTCAGATTAGATAATTCCTACTAATTTGTCTTCAAATTCACTGATTCTTTCTTCAAGGTGATGTTGAGCCCATCTTTTTATGTGTGTTATTTTGTTGATTGTACGTTCTAAGTTTTCATTTGGTTATTTACACTTTTCCATTGTCTGTTAATATTCCTAATCAGTTCATTCATTATGACCATATTTCCTTCATTCACTGAACATTTGTCTTTAGTTCTTTGACTATAGAATAATTGCTTTAAAGTCTTTGTCTATAAAATACTTGGGGCTTTTCTCTATTGACTTTCTTGACTATTGACAGGTCCTATTTTCCTGTTTTCTCTATGCTGAATTTTTTACTGTATATTAGAAATATTCAGGAACACTGGGTTCTGAAGAGTGTTGATGTTTGTTCTGTTTAGGATCTGTTTAGGAACGCTGGGTTCTGTAGAGGGTCAATGGTTTGTTTTAACAGGTAGTTTGATACCTTGGATCTTATGCTTTATTAAAGTATGCAAAAAGCCTAAGTTGTTTCCTAAGCCCAGTTAATTTTGAGGAATCAACCTCCAAATTCTATCTCTTGTTGGGTTTTAGGATTGTTAAAGAGTGAATCTACTGTAGGCCTTACAATGGAGTATAATCTTTACTCCTAAAGCTTCTGATATTTCAGCTGGATACCCAACATATTAGGGAGGTATTATCAAGGACTCATTACTTGTTTCCTGTATCTCCAACATTCCCCAGCATGGGTCAACTGGTAATATCTCTGTTCCTCTCTTAACCCTGTAACCTCTGGTCAGTCTCAGGTAGTCTTTCCCTATGGCTATACAGCTCAGTCCTCAGCCAAAGACTCTTGGAAAACCTCCAAATGAACTTTTGAAGATCTTGCTTTACATAGCTCTCTCTTCTCTGATGCCTTGTCTTGCAAATTCCAGCTTCTTCAGCTTTACTGAAACTTGATTTCTACCTCATCAGCCCAGCAGTACCATTGTGTGTTGCCTAGAATCCAGCTTACAGTGCCATTGGAATGTTTTCCCCAGGCAGACAACTGGAATGATGATTTAGCTACCTGTGTGCTTCCTTTGTCTCTGGAATCACAACCTTGTGCTGCATGTTGTACAATGCTCAGAAACAGTCAGCTCACATATTCTGCCCAGTTCTGTTACTATTTTTGGCAGAAGGGCTACTCTAGTGCCAGTTATTCCAGAGTAAAAGTCTCCCAGGGAGCTTCATCTCTGACAAAATTTAAATGGTAATAAGAGACCTATTTCTTCTGTTTCATCTTACACAGTCTTGCACGGCTTTCAGTTCAGTTCACTCGCTCAGTCGTGTCCGACTCTTTGCGACCCCATGAATCGCACCACGCCAGGCCTCCTGTCCATCACCAACTCCTGGAGCTCACTCAAACTCATGTGCATTGAGTTGGTGATGCCATCCAGCCATCTCATCCTCGGTCGTCCCCTCCTCCTCCTGCCCCCAATTGCTCCCAGCATCAGGGTCTTTTCCAATGAGTCAGCTCTTTGCATGAGGTGGCCAAAGTATTGGAGTTTCAGCTTCAGCTTCAGTCCTTCCAATGAACACCCAGGACTGATCTCCGTTAGGATGGACTGGTTGGATCTCCTTGCAGTCCAAGGGACCTACAAGAGTCTTCTCCAGCACCACAGTTCAAAAACATCAATTCTTCGGTGCTCAGCTTTCTTCACAGTCCAACTCTCACATCCATACATGACCATTGGAAAAACCATAGCCTTGACTAGATGGACCTTTGTTGGCAAAGTAATATCTCTGCTTTTGAATATGCTATCTAGGTTGGTCATAACTTTCCTGCCAAGGAGTAAGTGTCTTTTAATTTGCATGGCTTTACCCAATCTCAAAACATAATCATATGCATCATATGTCAGGAAGGTGGTAGGGAACAATCAGTCAACTGGCTGCTACAGCCTTTATTCTCACCGAGTATCTTAGTTTGGGTTCCCTTAGAAGCAGATGCTGAGACATGGATTCAAGTAACAGTAGTTTGAGAGAAGTTTTATTTACCTATGGCTTCTGAAACAATGTATCATAATCTCGGTGGCTTAAAACACTCACACACAATCACTGTCTTACAGTCTAGAGGTCAAGAGGTTTGAAATTATTGTTACTGGGCTAAACTTGGGCACTGGCAGGGCCACACTCCCTCCAGAGGTTCTAGAGAATTTGTTTCTTTGCCTTTTCCAGTTCTTAGAGGTACATTCCTTGTCTATGGTCCATTCAACCATCTTCAAAGCTAATAGCATAGCTTCTTGCTTCAGTAGTCACCATGCCTTCTTCTATGTCAAAAATCTCCCGTCAACCTTTCTCTTATAAGAACACTTGCGATTACACTAAGGGTCCACGCATAAAATCTAGGATATTCTCTCCACTCAAAATCTTCCACTTAATCATATTTGCAGGAAAAAAAATCTCTTTTGTCATATAAGGTAATATTCACAGGTTTATGGACTAGAACCCGGATATATTTTGGAGCCAATATCCAGCCTACCTAAGTTCACACTCTGGCCCCTAGAGGTTCATGACCGCCCCACATGCAAAATACATTCACCGAACTCTTCAATCCCGAAAGTCTCAAACTATTTCAGAACAAACTCAAAGTGTAAAATCTCATCATCTTGATCAGGTATGAGTGAGATTCTCAGGCAAAATTCCTCTCCATCTATGGACTTGCAAAACTAGAAAATAAGTTATCTACTCTCAAAATATTGTAGTTGGACAGGAATATTTATGAATATTCTCATTTCACAAGAGAAAACAATGAGAGTCACTAGCCCAAACAAAATAAAAATCTAGCCAGGAAGTTACCTGAGGTTTCAAGGCCTGAAAGTAATCCTTTATAGCTTGAAGTCCTTGGCCTGTGATTCAACCCAGTAGGACACAGTTTTCACCCTAGGGCCTGTGGTTCTGACCTCTAGCACATTTCAATACTACCGAACAATATTCTTGTATCTCTTCTTTGTATTCACTTTTTTTTAGTGGTTTTAACATTTCCTGGTTCTCTCATGGCTCAAGTAAAATCAAGTAAAATCCAAGTCTATGCCCGAACCAGTAATGCTGAAGAAGCTGAGGTTGAATGGTTCTATGAAGACCTACAAGACCTTTTAGAACTCACACCCAAAAAAGATGTCCTTTTCATTATAGGGGACTGGAATGCAAAAGGAGGAAGTCAAGAAACACCTCAGGTAACAGGCAAATTTAGCCTTGGAATACGGAATGAAGCAGGCCAAAGACTAATAGAGTTTTGCCAAGAGAATGCACTGGTCATAGGAAACACCCTCTTCCAACAACACAAGAGAAGACTCTATATATGGACATCACCAGATGGTCAACACCGAAATCAGTTGATTATATTCTTTGCAGCCAAAGATGGAGAAGCTCTATACAGTCAGCAAAAACAAGACCGGGAGCTCACTGTGGCTCAGATCATGAACTCCTTATTGCCAAATTCAGACTTAAATTGAAAAAAGTAGGGAAAACCACTAGACCATGCAGGTATGAACTAAATCAAATTCCTTATGATTATACAGTGGAAGTGAGAAATCAATTTAAGGGCCTATATCTGATAGAGAGAGTGCCTGATGAAATATGGAATGAG